>CM049387.1:3178500-3513500 GCA_026937815.1 Etheostoma perlongum | reverse complement strand
CAGCATTGAGAACATTGTTTGTGTACACAGAGTTTACTATAAAGGGTTTTAACAACTCACTCTAGCAATTGTTGTTTCAGGGCGCTACCATCTTGCCAGTCAAAAAGAGTCAATCTCCGAATCAAATATCATATTAGCGCCCCTAGCTCTCCCATTCAAAAGACCTGCTGGTCATTTCATGTAGCTCAGGTTGTGTCGCAACTTACTCCAAGAAAGTCCCTTTACTCAGCCAAGAAATATTCACAACGTAACCCCTAGTCAAATATTTTTAGTGTTATACATTTCTGTTTGTGTAAACCTTCTCCTGGCTCTAGATTTATCATTATTGCACGGACATGAGAGTAGTATCAATTCCCTCATTTAACCTTTGGCAAGAAAGCTAATTAATGTATTTCCCAAAGCGTCATGCCATTCCCTCAAAACTAAACCATCACTTCCCAGACAACTGTATCCCAGCTGTGAGATTGCTATTGCTAAGGCTTGCATGCCGCCACTTTTCTCCCTGCTAATCAAACATCTTGAAGGGAGACCAAGTGGAAATGGCCCTAAAAATAACGGGACAAATATGCGTGGAGCCCTATGTGCTCCCAGATAACGACTCAGGTAATGTGTTCCATGAGGGTCAGTAAATACTACACCGTATGCTCTAGGCAGGATTTCCCACAGGAGGGAACGTAAGGAGGGGGGTAATGAAATGTGTGTTCGTGTGTCTGGCTGTGTGTGGGTGTGTGTGTGTGTATGAGTTTCTCCTGCTGATGAAGAAGTTCTACGCATTGGCCAGAAGCCCCTCCTTCTGCACTCTGGGTAATGGAAAAAATGATGTTGGAATTCCAGACTGCATTCAAGTATGTGCTCTTTGACCCCAATCTCTACTGCTTAAAATCTAAAAATAGGCAAACCTGGAAATAATCATGCTTTCTCATGTCTCCAAAGGAGCAGGATTCAGATGATGTAGAGTGATAGAAGATTCCCTTGCCATGAAATTTTATCTGCAGCTTCATGTAGATTTGATGTATGTATCCCAAGAGAGCCAGCTTTGTTAGCATGGGAATTTAGCATGAGAAAACAGTAGAAGAGAAGTGTGTGTGTGTGTGTGTGTGTGTGTGTGAGTGTGTTCCAATGGATACAGACCTGGAAGCTACGTGGATGGTTCCCATGCTTTTCATCACATGAGGCCATGATTATTAAAGGCCAGAACAAGCTCTAAATGTCAATCCTGTCAGTTCATCTTATCTGGTGTTAGCTTGTGCAAGGTAGACTGTTGCCATGTACATTTCTGTAAATACAGTAGTTATCATGCATGAGTCAAACAGGTGAAATTCAGCATTAAAACATATGTAATTTACAATTTCCCAATAATTATAATTTACATAATTATAAGTGAAAATCCATTTCCCTTTACATATTCTTAGTAATATCTTACTTACTTAATATGTTCCATTTCTGACTTCTTTGTTTTTATGAATGATTGCTAGTTGCTTGAAGAAAGGTTTAGGGTTCAAATCAGTATATTTGTTTTTAACTGTGTTACACACTTGACAATATATGTCATAGAGTATCAACAGTTATTGTTAAAAAGATGGGAGAACAAAGTATATACTGTAGGTTACTATAAAAAAAGAAATCTATTCATTTTTAAGAAAGAATAACCGACATTCCCACATTTCAAGTAATACCTCTTCACTTGCTTCATCAAATCATAGGGAAAACATACTGGACCCCACAAAGACCCAAGCACAAAGAAGAGGACATGCAGGGCCATGATAAGCTGGGGGCTTCAGTTAACCCTGACATAGTATTTCAGCTGGGTTAGTTTACAAATTTGGCCTTTTCTGCCTGGACTCTATAGCCTTAAATCTCTGGCATATTTCTCCTCCTCTGTCCGTCGGCCAGAGTGGATCCCACTGCGAGGAAGCCTATTTTGGAGCTCCCACTGGGTGCCTTATAATATCACACTGTACTAATTTATCCTCCCTTACCAATTAATTTGGAGCACATTAGTCTACTGGGACAGAGGGTCAGTTATTTTCTGAGAGAGGCTACCCATGGCCTAAATAATGTTTAGTTTGACGGGGACTGACTTGCAAAACTCATTGCTTTTACTATTTTCAGAACATTTCTTATCATGTACTTTAGAGACATAATAGTCAAAGTCAGAAGTGGAAACTAATAAAATACATTTAGTCATGTTACTATATGAATTAGTTTTGTTTTGCATTCTGTATTCTGTAAAAGTAGTTTTAAAAATCTGTAATTTAAAATGTACTTTGAGTGAAGTATTGTATTTCGCTACATTACAAATCCCATCCGTTAGAAAGAGTCTTTCTGTTGGAGAACCACAACAGTGACGAATCAGCATCTATCTGCCTACCAAGAGCCAAGTCAAGTCTTAGCAACATTTGTATAGCTTTGGAGTTATATAGTATAGTTTTGGATTTATGACCCCTTGTTCTTTTTTCAGTTTAGTTCAGTTTGTGTGATTTGGTGCTTTATAAATAAAATTGAATTGAAATTCCATTTTCACTACATGGGACTGTTTTACAGTTTTTTTTAATGTAACTAACAGATGTTGTGGTTTGGGGTTTTTGCTTTGTTTTTTTCCTCTTTTTTTTTTATCCTGTCTTGTGTTTGTGTCTTGTCTCCCCGGTCTTGTGTTGTTGGTCCGGTCTTGTGTTCCCTGAGTGTCTGCATGTTCTGTTTCCTGTTTTATTTTGAAGTCTGGTTTTTGTCTTGTCCTGTCTTTGGTTTTACTTCCGGTGTCTTCCCGCTCTTGTTGTTTTCCACCTGCTTCCCTGCCTCTCGTTACCTCATTACCTCGTGTATTTAATGTCTGTGCTTCCCTCGTCTCTCATCAGATCGTTTTGTCGTGTTCTTGTGATCGTTTCTTGGTCTGTCTGCTCTAGAACAAGCTTCCCTTGTTTGTTCCTGTTCCCTGGGTTTTCCCAGGAGTTTGTCCCTGTTTTTGCTTCCTGTCTCCCTCTTGCCCTTTCCCCCCCAAACCTATTTAGATTTTTGGATTTTGGAGCTGTTTTTTGGATGGCGTTTTTGCCTTTTTGTTTGGTTATTCATGAACACCTTTATTGCAATAAACTCTGGACTATACCTCATTCTGCCTGCCTGCCTCTTCTTGCGTTTGGGTCCTCACGTCTCTACATGTAACCGTATAGTAATGAAATAGAACTACTTCACTACTGTACTTGAGTACTAAAAGGCTGTATGTTTTCTCCTGCTTCCCCTTTTACTTCAGTACATATTTCCGATGAGTTTAATACTTCTACTCCAATACATTTTTATGTGCTGCATCGTTACTTGTTAAAATTATAAAAATGTAACAATTCATTCCAATCCCACATTATCACTGCCATTATCTGGCTCTGTCGCCAGGTTTGATGAAGCTGGCTCATCATTGAGCGAATAAAGAGATCGAGCTGTCTTATAAGTCTATAAGAAGACCACGCATGCTCCCGTTCTGCCTTGTCACTCTGCTGCCTGCTTGCATTGAGAACACTTGAGCTTTGTTAGTTATTTTTAGAGATTTTTTGAGAACCAGAGACACCACCTTCACTGGTGACAGTGGCAGAGAGGAGGACATTGGACAAACTGCTGGACATTATTGACAATGCCAGCCACCCCCTGCACCCCGTCATCAGCACCCAGAGGAGCCTGTTCAGTGGAAGGCTGCTCCTTCCCAAGTGTAGGACCAGCAAACTCAAGGACTCCTTTGTCCCTCATGCCATTAGACTGTACCACTCCTCACTCGGGGGGGAGGAGGAAATAAGGCAGAGAGGACAATACATACCCATACAGTACACACCTGGACTCACATAAATTTTTTGTATTATTATTATTACTGTTATTACATTACGTTATTACTGTTATCTTTATACTGTCTTCCTCTTTTTCTCTCTATACTGTATTCTTCTTGCTAAAAACGGATGCTGGAAATTTAAATTTATAAAATAAACCGGAGCATGTTCTTCTCCCATCTCGGAATGCTGTGTGCTGTCCCACCGCTCTTATAAACGCTGTTCCCAGTTGCAGCAAGCAGCTGTTTTTAGTGACAAAGTTCAGATGAACCCACTGTACATTACCTGTACAGCACCAAAAGTCAGACAAAGTAACTACTACTAGTAACTACAGCATGTGAACAAAGTGAGGCATCTAGTAGCCAGATATGTCCTTCAGGAGTTGGTGTAGGCCATAACACAGAGAACAGAACAGAAGCACAAAATGAATGTTAATCTTAATGTAAATAGCCATTTGGCACATTTGGCATAAGTATTTTCTTGAGGTAATTATGTCAATGTTGTGTTTACAGCTTGCCCACAAAAACATCTTTAAATGACAGTATTCTCTGTATGAACTCTTTTAGGATAAAACCTACTGCTTTACTCACACTTTCAGTCTTGTATGTCCCTTCTTGATCCTATTAAGTTCTGAAATGTAGCTTTTAGGACCTATTCTTTATTTGCAATTCAAATCCTATCTTATCTCCCCTTAATACCTGAATCAAATGATGTCACACACTGATATGACATGTTAGACCTAAATCTTCATTCCAGGATGATTCTGTCTGCATTACTCAATCACTTAATTCCATTACTGTGCAATATTTAATACTCAGGACTTTTGATACACCAAACTAGATTTTTGCATAATGTGGATACAAACCCTCTATCTTTTATAGTTGCTCTCAGGACTGTGCACCACATTCCCCTCTCTCTTTTTCCTGCACTACTTACATTTTTATATTTTATATTTTTATATTTTTATATTTTTGTGTGACACTGTAAAGGGGTTGCTTGAATCTTGTTGCACATGTACTGCACTTGTGTATAATGACAATAAAGGCTTTCTATTTTATTCTGTTCTATTCTACTGCTGTCCAGAGGTGAGTTAAGGTGCTGCCACACCAACCCGATAATCGGCTGTTGGACAGTCTGGAGAGGTCGGTGACTCGAGTCTGTTCGGTGTGTTCCGTACTGTCGTCAGCCGGAGGAGACGTTGGCCTTCATTTGGGCCGATTTGACATGATGAATCGGTGGGTGGGCAGTCGGACTCACTGACCAATCTGATTGCTGCTAACGTGGAAATGACGAGGGGGATGGGCGTGACTAACGCCTCTCAAAATCTGACAAAAATCTTTTAAACTGACCTTTGTCGATCTGAAAAGACGACAGATTCAGCAACTGCATGGCCTATTTCTCCTTAAAATGTTTTTAGAAACAAGTTTTGGTGAACTATTTTTGTAAAATACAGATCGTAGTCTGATCGAGCCGCCATTAAGGTCTGGCTTTGAAATTTCAGAGAAGCCAGATCCATGTGGCACGTTCGTCCAGTCAGCATCATCAGCAATACATCATCAGTTTTCATTTCTTGGGCGACAATATTACAAAACTCGCCATTTCTGCCGACCATCGGGTTGGTGTGTCAGAGTCTTTAAGCTTACACAAAGTTTCATCCTGTGTCTTTTTGACTAGGCAAAACCTAATGAGTGAGGATCTATTTAATCAAAGCAGCATTGTATCAAAGGCAGGCTTGTTTTCAGTAAATAGGGTCTACTCAGAAATAGTTGTGCGTCACACAGCAGAGACACAGAGATTACCCCCTCAGGGCCAAGATCACCTCTCCCGCTCATTCCTCCATTCATTCAAACCATAACTGGCAATATGTCAAGACAACGACCCCGAGATTCCAACTCCTTGTAATGAGAGGACTGTACTAAATATAAACCGAGGGGGATTAGCCCAATTTTTTTCTGCTGCTTGTCAAACACAAAGCTCCTGAAGGTGCTGAAAACAGGCCTGTGTGTATCTAGGAAACAGCCACTGCCAAAATGGGAAACAAACCACGCTCTGTGCTCTCCAGAGCCTTATGTAAATGTCCCGGGCTGAGCAGGGCTTAATTGACATCAACTGGTGGCCACGGCCAGACTGAAAATGATGAAATTGTTCCACCTTGTAACCAACAGATGTTGCTTTCAAGATCATAACTGAGCTTCCTTGTCTGGCCTGTTTATACTTTGGCAGTCGAGTCCCATTAGAGTGACGATCTACCAGAAATGAACGTTTTTGTTGAGTAGAATCACACAAGCTGGCTGAACAAACCAACCCACCTAAATTAGACCGTGCTGCACATGTATCCAGAGAGGGAGCTGAATGATTAAATGATTAAATCCTCCTTTTAAAATACAGAATATTTGGTATGTGATGACAATAAAAGAAAAGAAGCTCAAGGATTGGAAAATGTGACATGTGTAGTCTTGTGTAATCCAGGAGATGGCGGCAGAGATGAATGCTGTTCAAATGTAGCATTTTTCAAAGATCTTCATCTTGTATAATGTCAGAGGATGCAGGAAAATAAATGTCAGTCTTTCAGTCACGTGAAAAGGCTGTACTGTGGTGTTAGCTGTAAGAGAGGAATATGATACCTGTTAAGACACTTCATATCCTGTTGTATGCTACAGGATGTTTGCCTACACTATATTATAGTTATATTTACAGACAGCCTTATGCAAGCTTTGTTTTGTCTGCCTGTTCTTTTGTGGATTAATATGCTACGTATCTAATGGTGTAGTAGTTGAGGAAGGTTTTCAGCATGGACACCTTTATCTTGATAAGATGACTGATAATGTGTCAGTATATATTTATTCTACTGAAACCTCCATTCTCTAAAGGGCTAAAAGGGTCTGCCACACAGTAGAACATCTTCCAGTAAATCACTGAAGAACAGACAACAAAACAAATCAGGGCACATAAAATAGCTAATGCTTACTTCTTGTTACATGTTGTTCTTTATATAAATAATTAAAAAGAAATAAGACTAAACATCATAGAACTTCTCTTAGTTCTTGTAATCAGGGATTAAAAAAAAAAGCAATGTTTGTCATTAATTAAAACCATTTACCAAAATCTGCATATAGCTATAATATAGCATTCTGGTTTCTGCAGCCTCTCAATAGTCCAATACATCTTTACACTTTTAAAAGTAATTATCATCCATGATACTAATTTTTTCATGGTGTATAATAACATCTATGTGTAATTTTGTAATTGTGCTCATTGCATTTTTGACAAACCACGTGGCATTTGCCTCTTATATCTTCATCCATATATCTTCTTCAGACATTGGAGAATTTTCCAGGTCTTAATTACCACGCAGACTATTTGTCATAATTTTATAAAATACTGAGGATGGGTGTGATCTCCAAGGCAAATTCAGATTTTCACTTCTATAACCTTGTCTGTTATGTTAAATTGTCTTTAAGCTTTAAAATGTTTTCCCTATACAAATCACTGACCTTTCTTATCCAACCACAATTACCATACTTTTCTCTCAATTTTAATGGTTCATTTGAAATGGACAAATATCCTTTTTTATAATGAAAGATATGTCAGCTATCAGGTTTTATTGGTGCATGTATAAAGGCCAATCAAGCCACTTTATTCAGCCAGTAATTGAAAATTGAGTTTAGTCTTGTTCACAGTGACACCCTCAACCTATAGTTTGATTACCTTCGCACTTGTTGGCTGATCATCATGATGTCACACACTCACAGCCAGCGACCTCTGAAGTACCACTTGGTGGCAGTGTTGCACTTATTTTGACTTTGTTCATTGGAAAATAAAGGATTTTCTGTTTGTAATGGCAAAGACACATTACATTGTTATAATGTAATTTAGTTGAATGCAACTGTACCAGTTTGTATTGTTTGGATAATTTAGCCTGGTTTGCATTATCCGACCATGTGATCCTACAGTCAGGAGGACAGGTGCACCATCATCAGTACTGAAATCATTTCAATTAAAGACAAATTATTCCTGACGCCTTAATGCATTTTGGTTCAATCTGACTTAAACAGCTTTTGAAGCTTGTCCCTTCAGAGTTGTGGGTGGTGTCCAGGAGTCACTGTGGACATATCTGGCCAATGCCCACTCCCACCAGAAGCTCATTATCCAGTCCAGATGAGGGGGCACAATAACATCCTGAGTGACAGGTCTGTGGCAGCTGTGTGTTGAGGGAGCCCCCCCCCCCACCACCACACTCCACCCCTCATCTCTGAGTGTCCGTTCACAGAGGGAGGCGTTTGTTGCTGTGTGACAGCTGTCACGGCCCCCCCTCTCGCCCTCCCGCCTTCTTCCAGCACAGCTTTCCACATCATTACCTCTCGCCATAACCTGCTGTCCCTTCAAACGTGTCAATAACAAGGGGAAATATCTGCATGTGAAGAAGGAATTTGGCACAGTGATGAGAGTCGGTCCATTTAATGTGTCTGGGCGATAAATGGAAGTCTTTCAATTGTTAAACAACATCTGCAGAAGTTAAAACCTTTTCAACAGAAAATCCAAGATACAAAATGTGAATCTGCACACACTTAAGTTTGATTGACAGATTGGGGAATGGAGTGCAAAAAGACCTCAGCAATGAGCACTTTGCAGCAAACATGACAAGAACAAAAAAAAAAAACATGGACGTGTGTAGCGAAACAAAAAAGCTGACATTCTTTATTTGAAAAATGACACAAAAATCCACATTTGATGAAGGCTACAAAAGGGACACCTTTGCCTGAATGGTCCAAAGATTTCATGCAGAGTAACTATGTGTAAGACTGAAGGATACAGAAGGATCACCACAATTAACACAGTGGTGCTTTGAGCTAAATGCTAACTTTAGCAAGCGAGAATATGTTTAGCAGACATAGCGTTGTTTGACCTGCCGGTGTCGCTACATGGAAAGTCATGGGATCATCATTATCATAAGGAATTATCCTCTGTTCCTGTGCTGCATCTGTTTCACCGCTTATTGGCCCTTAATTACTTTTTATATTTCAACTTCACTGTGCAATACTAAGTGTCGTGCATTCCGAATTTGCATTGTGTACACTGTGATATGTTTGCATACTATGTTGCACATTCCTACATTAAAACCAGTCTCATTCTTGAGTGACAGCAGGGGGGTTGGGTATGTGTGATGTGGGGTGGGAATGCTGTGTGCTTAATCCATGTATATTGTTAAATTCAATAAAAAGAACTATAAAGAAGGGAAATCTTCCTCTGGGCGACATGAATATGTGTAACAAATGTCATGACAATCCATCCAATGGTGTTTTAGAGCCCTAGCCCTTGCCTAGAGCCCTAGTGCAACTAGCATGGCTAATAGATAAGAAAAAAAAAATACACAAAATTATTTATATATATATATATATATACATATTTTCTTGTTTTTCTCTGGCTCTACTGTTAGGCTATACTCTGTGGTTCATTTTAAGGGTCACAAAAGTTAGAAACCACTGTGGTAGGTTTTAGTTCTCTTGTCATGTCCACTTTAGACAACTGTACAGCAAAATCTTAATCCGACAAGAAGGCACGGGCATCCTTGAGGCTGAATCTACGGGTTGTACATGTACTCTATTTAACTGCATCCATGTGGAGTTATATGAAAGCAATCTGCAGAGCAGGAGATCACTGAGGTAGTGCTAAGGAAGTTTTCAGCTGGCAATTTTAAAGAAAGCAGATGTGGCTTTTTATTACAGGAGTCATGAATAAGCCCATAGATGCGTCAGTTCTTCTGCAAACATATAGCGCGGCTATATTTCATAACATAACTATTCAGGGTTGGGCAATATTGGCCTTGGCTTCAATGACAAACAGAATATCTTCTTTTTATTGTCATGCATCCCCAATGTGATGACTATGACACAGCTGGATTTCTAAGCAAAACATTTTAAAAAGGAGTTTGTTTTAATAGCTTCACTCTAGAAGTACAATTATTGTTATTGGCTTGGGAAAATGGTTTAATCTTTCATTTTAAAGAAGTAATCAGTGAGACGGTTTTATAAGAGAATAAACGTCACCACCCAAAGTTGTAAATGCTGTGTGGGACTCTGGCTGCAGATGGACATTTACTTTCTGATTGCCAGAACAGACTGTACTGTGCTCCACCACCACTCCCTTATTCTGAAGAACAAATGAATCTAGTACAGAATCGCAACATAAGTTCCTGATTCAGCACTGCATAAAAGGTCATAATGAGACATTAACTTTGCAAAATAGTGGGCCTCTTTTCCAATAACCAAACTCATGTCTTTCAACTCTAAGTTCAGCTACATGTGTTATATGAGAACATTTATTTCTTAGGAAAGAGAAAGCAAATCTCCACTGTGAATTCTCTATTTCCTCACACCCCGAGCAGGTTCATCATTGATCGTATTAAGGAGTATTTAAAGATTTTAGAAGTTGTCGTTGATTACAATCCTGAATAGTACAAAAGGAACCGGCCTGCTTGTTGGATGAGTCACAGGACGAGTTGCTACTTCTGGGAGGAGGTTAATCCAATGATGGTAATGAATGACACAGTCCTTCCTGTATGTACCACCGTCCTGTTGATTCATGGCCTTCTTTCCCCAAAGCCCCTGGCACTGTCATCTTATCACACATACACACACACACACACACACACACACACATTGATTGAGTCACACATTACTATAGCTCCAAAAATGTATAGTAAAAAAATGCTATAAAAAATGTAGCTCCATAGCCTTTGTCCTTAGGACAATACAGATTTTTATTATAGAAGAAGTTTATGTGTGCGCTCTTCTGAACTTGTACTTGGACTTTAGCAACAGTCATTTTGTTTCCACCTAACGAAGTAAAACTAACACTAAAGCGTATTTGTTTGTCTTTCTCCCCCACCAGTAAGCTAATTGTTAACTTATCAGTTAACAAAAGGACACGTAGAGTACTTTTCTCAATTTTTACACTTGTAAGGAACATCACCTTAAGACTAAACCAGAACACACACACTCAGACTGTTCTATATGGGTTAATTAAAAACTAGATCCACTCCAGTGAACATAGCATCAGTAAAAGACAGAAGGTTAAAAGGCAGTAAGGACAGGGGTGACGCAGTTGAAGTTTGAGTTAGTTCCTGGGTCCACTGGCTGAAGTTTCTCTCTCATTTTTCCCACTTTAGTTGACCATGCCTTTGTCCCATATAACTGCTATCTGCATGAGTTACCAAGCTCACTTCTTGAAGCTGGCATCAAGGTAGTCTGCCACTGATTCTCTCCAAAATGTTACACCATTGTGATTCAGACCCTGAACCAAGCTCGTAATCTCTGATGCACACGATGTGAGTTTGTGTGTCATTGAATGTGTGTTCACTTAAGCATTCTTTGTGTATTGTGAGAGCGCCAGGGGCATCACATGAAGATATTCTATTTCACCTCAGCACTAAAGGGAAAACATGGTAGATAATTATTATTTTTTAGATCTGATATCATATGAACAACAGATTGTGGCAGATTTAATTGGGGGGTAATTAATTGCTGCTGTGATTAAGTGTGACTCACAGCTATATTCATTCTGGCTGATTCATTTCAACACATGAAGCATATTGTATAACAGTTGAAAGGTCTTACTGGGTGGCGTTAACAGAGATGCAGTGCCGAGCCATTGACTTCTTCTCTGCTGATAAGGAGTGTGTGGCGTACAGTGTTTGTGTGTGTGTGTGTATCACTCATCTCTGTGCTGGGAGCTGTCGATGAGATGAGTGGAAAACCTGTCAGAGAGTGACGTGGCAGTACAGCCCTGGGGAATTGTGGGTGAGAAATGTGTTGCCTCTCTGCTGGGTTTCACCAGCCTCCTCCAACAACAACGACGGTGTTAAAGGACCTGTTGATGTACCACTAATTCCATTAATCTCCATTCATTTTTAACCATAGAGTTTTTAATTCTTTTATTTCTGAGAAGCAGAAACACAATAGTGGCTTTTTTATGCCCATATTCCAACTTAAATGTGCATCTGCATCTGCTTCTACACTGGATATCAGCCAACCATGATAAAACAACAACCATTTTGTCAGCATTCAACTACAGCCACCTAGCCCAACAATGCCAATGCCGCGGCAAAATAGACAAAATTCCTAATTAGGTCACAGAATTTGACAAATGACGGAATTTAGCGTACACCAGAATATTATGAAGTTGAAGTTTGCTTCTGGTGTTTATTAATATTCTGCCAGTCTATACCAACAGTATACATAAAATGATGTGTTATATCAATGCCAGAACACAATCTCAATGTCATAATGCATGCATATTTATGGGGAAGTTGCACATCCTTCATACAGTAGTATGTAGTAGTACACTGACCAATCTTAGTGACAACTTATAAACTAGTTGTATGGAAAGCCCGTAATGTGACTTGATAATGTGACAGCATTACAGACTATGTTTTTGGGTCCTATGTGTAATATTTTAAATGATTACAGGCTAATTTAAACCATATTGCACAGGTTGTAGCTTCGGTTTTGGAATGAAATGGTCAGTATTTAAAGGTTATTCCTTCAAAATGAAAAAGCATCCTATCTTTTATCTTGTGGTATGGTAACCTAAACTTTACCTAGACTATACTTTCAGGGATCATTTGTATAGTTTCAGACTTCTGAGAAATGTGTTTCGTAAGTGTTTGGTCTCGCTGACCACGTGATGAGTCATCATATACCTTTCTGAGCGTGACACTTACAGAGAGTAATGATTCACTTCATATGCTCTCTGTCATTTATGATCGTTCTTTGCTTTTTTATGGAGCATTGAGGAATGGAAAATGATTGGAGTGGAAGGAGGAGGAAAGAGAAGAATAAGAAACAGGAGAGAACGAAAGACAAGAAGAGAGAGCAGAGAAAAAGAGAAAAGAGAGAGAAGATAGAGAAAGAAAAGAGAAGGGAGAGAAAAAGAAAGAAGAGAAGAAGAGAGAGAGAAAAAGGGGAAAGAAGAAGAAGAAAAGAGAGAGAGAGTGAGTAAGAAAGAGAGAAAGAATAGAGAAGCAAAAGAAAAGAGAAGAAGAAAGAGAGAATAAGAGGAGAAAGAGACAGACGAGAGAAAGAAGACAAGAGAGGAAAGAGAGAAGAGAAGCAGAAGAGAGAAAGAAAAAAGAGAGAAGGAAAAAGAGAAAAGGGAATAAAAAGAACAAAAAATGAGAGAAAAAGAGGAAAAGAGAAAAAGAAAAGAGAGAGAGAGAAAGGAAAGAAAAAAAGTAACCTAAACATCCAAAGGAGGAACAAACACAGAAAAGTGAACATGGCCTCAAGAAATATAAGGAAGCCACAAGAGCACTTAAGCAGTATTTAATGCGTATGCGTTACAAAATTATTAACCCCCCCCCATCCATTACACAGCGAATTTGAACTCCTATTCTCAGAGAGGAGTACCAACAGCAAATAGAAACAATTTAAGAAATCCTTCATCCCCAACACTGTGAAGGTGCTAAATAACACTGGGAACTTTACTTAAAGCGTAACTCTCCCCAAAATTAAGGGGACCAGATTTCATAGACAAAATCCAGGGACATTTTTAGCTCAGAAGCGTAAATACCTCCACATTTTTGTAAAACTTAAAACGGGGACACTAGACCTAGAGCTGTTCTCATTAGGGGCTGCTGCCCCCCTCAAAGGTCTGATCCTAGACCCTGCTGTAATGTTTACTGAACTACATTTATCTGACAGCTTTTGCTTTATTGTGTCAGGCTTGTTTCTGCAACAGCTCATTGAGTATCAGATACAATAAAAACTATTGAGGAAATATTTCCCTTTGACATTGTTATATTTCACGAGATCTCATTGTTTTCTCATGTAGAAAACTAAAATGTAAGTTAATAGGAAAATTGTCCAGCTTGTATTTACCTTAATAAAAGTGCTCGTTATGCTACTGACAGACTCAGATTAATATTCTAGTGTCTGATAACATTATGGAAAGGATTTCTAATAAGCTCGACCTTTCTGTTAATCATTTTTTTAAACATAAAAGTCTGAAATTGCATTTTCTTAAACCCACCAGACTCCATGTAAATAATCAGTGATTTTAGCATTGTAAAATACGGCTTTCTAAAACATCACTGAGCTCTGGCTGTCTGGAGCGACTATCGGCTACGTTTGGTCAGTTTTCTTTCTTTCATTCCAATTTCGGGTCTGTCAGTCACAGTGAAAACCGGGGACATTTCCGGGGACAGAGCCAGCCGGGGACAGGTCAGCAAAACCGGGGACTGTCCTCGGAAACCGGGGACGTCTGGTCACCCTACCCAAAATGCAACCTAGGGTCTGTACCTGAGTCAGACTTAGTTTAAGAGCATGATTAGGATGAATACGCCACTTTTGAGATTCACTGTATTTTCTTTTTCAGTCAATGGTCTTTTGACTGGGAGAGCTAGGGGCGCTACTATGATAGCATCAAAATCAACATTTTTAATACACTACACACACTGAAACCCTGAAACTTTGCTCCAAGTATCACCAGGGGCTCTACACATGAACTCAGCTTTGAGATTGTTTGTGTGCACAGAGTTTACTTAAAAAAAGGTTCTAAAAACTCACTGTAGCGGTTGGTTTCCGCAGGTCAAAAACAGTTTGTATCCTTTTTATTAGTCCCACAAGAGGAAATTACAATTTACACTCTGTTGTTATTACACACATTACACACAGGCCTGAATTACACTCACATGCTCAGGTCCTATACATTACTAATGGAGAGATGTCAGAGTGAGAGTTTGTGTTCACAGACAATGTTCTCAATGCTGAGTTCATGTGTAGAGCCCCTGGTGATACTTGGAGCAAAGCTTCAGTGTTTTCAGTGTGTGTAATGTGTTAAAAATGTTGATTTTATGACTACTATTATAGTAGCGCCCCTAGCTCTCCCATTCAAAAGACCATTTGACCCAAAACAAAAATACGGTAAACCTCAAAAGTGGCGCTTCCGTCCTAATTATGCTTTTAAACTTCTGACTCGGGTACATTCACAGAAAGACCCTAGGTTGCATTTTGGTGAGAGTTCCAATTAAAGAATGGAATGTAGGGCGAGGGAGGTTTAACTGGACATTCACACCGCCACCGACAGCGTCTAAAGTTATCGAAGTCATTCATTTTCAATGGAAGCTTCTCTCAGCTGCAAGGAGCGGCAAATTTGTCAGCGTCGCGTTTTGGGCGTTTTGAGCGTCAATCAGAAAGTTGAAATGTTTCAACTTTATGCTAATGAGCTATGTTCTAGCTAGGTTCAGCGGCTAACGCCAGCCGCCAGTCGGAATATAGACGTCCTTCGCGCTGGCTGATCAAGGAGAAACATACGATGTAAACTTTGGTTCCTACCAAAACATTCATTCATTGCTGGTCTCTAACAGTCCGCTCACAGTGAAGTCCTGCACAGGTCACTAGGTTAATCTGGATCACTAGGTTAGTCTGGATCACTAGGTTAGTCTGGATCACTAGGTTAGTCTGGACCTAGGTTAGTATGGATCACTAGGTGTCTGGATCACTAGGTTAGTCTGGATCACTAGGTTATCTGGATCACTAGGTTGCCACTGCACGGTTAATCTGGATCACTAGGTTAGTGGATCAATAGGTTAGTCTGGATCACTAGGTTAATCTGGATCACTAGGTTAGACCGGCGGCTGCTCGCTCTGCCTGCACGGCGCTACGGCTCAGTGGCTAACGAGCAAGCTAACTGCTAACAGACCCTTGCTGCGACCATTTAACAACACAACTTCTGTCATTATATATGTAATTTATAAAGGTTTCTAGTGTCAGTGTGCTTGGCCGTGGCTGCGTGAGCTTCTCCCGGTCGAACACCGCTACGTCAGAGCGGCCAACGCGTCAAAAAGCTTCCCGGTCCTTTTTGATAAGCGTCCTTGGCGGGGCGGCCAGAGTTTTTCTGCAGCTCAAGTCGGCGGCGGTGTGTACGTACGGTTATGCACAGCAAGCATTTTGAGTAGGCTATATTCAATGTATTTACTTCTTTACTTTTGTAAATGTAACTTTTGTAAAGTCACTTTTTATGAAATGTATTGTCTGTTTTTGTCCTTCTTGCAGTCTTGGCTATGTGCTGTTTGCAATGTCCTGTCTCTCTTGCATTTTTGGTGAAACAGAAGAAAAATGTTCTTTCTTTGGACAATCCATTTTTTATGTTTGTATTCATATTCATATTTAAAGATACAGTGCAGGTTTTGTCTGTCTGAAATATCATTATCAGTCTTCGCATGCTCATATCACTAACCTGAGAATCTATCTGAACCTGTCTATGTGTTTGAAGGCCGTAACACCTTAGTACATACCCATGTATGCAACAGACTTTCAAGAATGATAAAAATTAACATTGATTTAATCCTCAAACGCACTTTTCATCATTGTATTTTACATTGCAAAATCACTTCACATATTTTTTCACTATGGTAATATCATATCTGACCTTCATTCAAAGTGGCTATGAACATAGAATGCACCAGAGACAAAAAAAACAAACATGATCTGATGCCCTGAAGCACAAAGCTGCAATTACAGACAAATTATGCTTGTTATTGCAAAAAGTACACCTCGCCTTTCCTTTGCTTGAAATCATGTTGATTTTTCACACAAGTGAGATAGTCCTTGATGACGCAGTGATACCGAGCCCTCTTTAAAATGCCTGTGTTTCACATGGAGAGGCAGAGATAATGACTGTGCAGCTATGGGTATGAACGCACACATTGGCATTTCCTCCATCCGGAAACACAGCCAGAAATCATCGCCTGAAACACTGACTCATCAAGACACATACTGTAAGGAGAGACACAGAGAGCCAGAACTTGTCATTTGTTCTGCATATTTATAATTTCTTCAGTGTCAATGAGTGTGTGAGACATTTCAAAAGGTTTATCTGGTGCAGGTGTCAGCATGTTTTTCCAGCTGAATATAAAGTAAGTGTTACATGATCAGCTTTTCTTTTACCCACTGGTGAAAAGGGCTGTGGCGTGCAGAAGACTAAGCGGCCTGAGATTATTATTCTCCTCTGGAGCACCAGCTGATGCTGATCTGCCATACAAGGCCAAAGAATGTCAAATATGAGGGAGGGCAGGGAGTGTATGAAGCAAGCTTACTTGCTTTCACATCCCAGGACGCACACATTTTACTTCACATGTACAATTGTGAGCTTGCATGGAGACATGCACATGCACACAGAAATATTGAAGAATCAACAGTTCCCAGGCCTCAGAGGTGGAAGCTATGCAAACTCAGCTGCTCTGATTTACAGTAAGCAAGTAAGCTCCTCGGCTTAACCACAACCTGAGTACAGATCTGTTTTCTTTTCTCCCACAGAGCTGAGCTAAGAACGTTTGCACAGACCCCCAAGCACTGGAGACAAATGCGCTTGTGCTCTTATGATGTGATTTTTATCTACATGAACTATTTGTGTTTGCACCAACGGCTGCAGTCCCTCCAGGCCTTTAGGGAAAGCTGTTCATATATTAATACCATTAAAAACAGACAGATGCTTAGGAAAACAGGGATTGGAGAATATGGGATTGGTTACAGCAGCATTTATTTATAACAGCAACATGTAAATCAGATAATGTCAAAATTGAAAAAAAAGCTTAAAAAAGCAGTGACCTTACGGGATACCATGTGACTTTGTCAGTCAAAAATGAAGGAAGCTATCCTATTAGCAGTCCATTTTTAGATGACCCTGCTCTGCTGAAGTCTAACTGCTCCATAAACTGATGCATCATGTTTTGTGTAAACTGTGAGAAAGTTTATATAATTTATTTATATAATGTTCCCTTGAATTAAAGAGGTCCATGCCTGAGTTCAACATAATTCATCTCAACACTCACATGCCCATATGGACATTGAAACATTTGGTTGCTGTAATAATTGTTTCTGTCCATACTGGCCATGAAGAGATCCTCCTCAAATTAAGTGATTATCACCTGAAGTTTTTGTGTATAATTCTCTCTTTTTGTCTCTGTGTCACTGATCTGCTCACGCTAGCTTTACCTGGTCTTTGGACAGTGTTGGAAGAAGTATTCATATCTTTATGAATGTCAAAAATTAAATGCAACTCTATAAAATATACATTGTTACGATGTTAAAGCCCTCTGTTCAACTTAAATAAAAATACAGAAGTATCAGAAATAAATTATCAAAAGTAATCGCTATGCAGAATGTCCCCAGAGGATTATATTAATATATGTTATTTCATTGTATGTGCATCACTGTCCATCTAACTTTTAAAATGTCGCAGGAAAAGAAAATGCGAATTAGAAGTGTTTCCATCAACTGGTTTAGAGCAAATAAACTAGACTATGCAAAGTTGACGTTTTCGCATGGTTGTGGATTGAAAAGCAGCTTGATAAATCAAAGAGTTTAGAAGCTAAGTTCTTTGAGTAAATGGAGAGAGTTGACCACCTGGGACCAGGGACTGATCTCATGAAATGTAGCTCAGTGTAAATTCTTTTAGGAAGACCTAACTATTAATCAATGCACTTCTAAATCAATTCAGCTGTCATCCTAATAAATGTATATTTCATCATGCTGTGTATAACTGTTGCATATCTGCAACTCTCCTGATTGAAATGTATCTCAGTGTAAATCCTTTTAGGAAGACCTCACTCTTAATCAATGCTCTACCTAACTCAAATCAGCTGTTGGAGGCGTTCACCTTCCTGCTAAACCAATCAGAATCGTTACACAATGGCAAGGGCCAATCACAGAGTCACAACCCTGCTTTAACATCAGTTTCTCCCTTTGCTATCAGCGGTTGTTGCAGGCAAAGCGTGTGACCCTCCACCCCCCCTTCCACCTCCAGTCATCTACTCCAGCTGACCGGTCTGGAGCCTCCTTCGGTCTGGTCTTCGGGCTCCGCTGTCGCCACCACCGGTGTCTAGATTCCATCAGGGTTATGATGGTTCTCTACTCTTATATAGATATATGAAATATTCGTATAGTGATGGAGTCTAATTGCCAAAGACTTTGTACATTATCTTGAGCTGTACAGTAAACCTTATTTGCATATCTGTACACAAGACTCTCCTGATTGAAATGGCGTACAGTATGTATGACACGCCAATTCAAGACGCATACTCGCTTTTTAGCGTGTTTATTAATGCCGTTTGGCCTCCATTGACTTACATTACCTTGAGATAGCGTGTGAATTTATACTAATGTAGCGAGTAGTATGAAAGGGTGAAAAAGGTTGGGGTGGTGGATGGGTAAAACACAGGACTTTTGCCAAGGAGACTGGGGATCGTGTCCCGTGTGTCATATTTCCAGTGTGTTATGTTTCCTAAACTCATCCGTCGGTTTCTTTTTTTACTAAAGCCAACCATGTTCTTTGTTTCCTAAATCCCAACCAGTTCTTCTTTACCTACACCCAACTGTGTGTCACGTGTCCTAAACCATTGTTTTTCTCTCGCGATAGCACGGCAAGTGGCGTGTACGTTTAAGGTGAAAATCAGGGACAGACAGAGATTACACATCAACAGCAGCTTTAGTTAATATAGGAAGCCAATTATCAGGACACATTCATGCAAATTTCAACACCAGTCAGCTATGCAAAGCAGCAGCAAGCAGTAATAAAAATATGAAATAAACTATATCACTCTCTCATGAGGAAGGCGTTAATACAGCACAGACTAATAAAATGGTATAATACTCTGATTATCCAACAAATCTTCTAAAAAGCAGGTTAATCAGGTTGTTCACATAAATTACTCCAAAGTGTGGGACTGTATTTGATGAAAACAGAATATGGACATTCTGATCTAGAGTGTGAACATAATGTGGTGATCCAGGCTGAGGCCATTTTCATTTTGGCACCTGTAGCAGCCCAGCCTCACCTCATTATCAAAAGGCGCTAATCCACTGGATCCTATTAACTACACACACACACATACACACACAAACACACACACTAGACCCCTTTACTCGCCCCCTCCTCTTCTGAGTTAATTAGATTGCAGTCTGTTCCGAGGAGAGAGTTTTGGGATCTATCCGGGGCTCCAGTAAGCGCCTGTTGTGGTGCTGCAATGTTAATAGTCGTGGATTAGTGGGACAATTGAGATGGTGCTGGGATCAAGCTGTGAGGAGGCAGGGTTCACAGATGGGATCAGCATAGCTTCTGGGCCGGGCTGGGCTGCACACACACACACAAACACACACACTAGGGACAGGAGAGTCCCATGTGTAAGTAAAAAGTCTATAAAAGAATAAACATGTACGTGCACCCGTTGCTGTTTTGCACATTTACTCCACTACAAAAGATCACAGATCAAAACATTCCAGCCTCAAGGCTGAACACGCACGCACATAAACAATCTAATCTACTTTCTACAGACTTCATCTCCATTGTCACGTATCACATTATCACGTTGCACAGTCACAGACAGACACATTTTTGATTTTTGGATCCGTGTACCAGATTCCAGTCCCTAATCTGAGTGTAGGGTTTATAGAGGAGAACACAATGCGTGCGTGTGTGTGTGTGTCATTTAAATAATAGGCAGCTAAAGAAGGACCAGAGCAGCCAGAAGGCACACAAGGACTGGACTTTAAAAGACAAACAAAAAGAGATACCAGCAGATAACAATGCAGTTAGTACCTCCCCATGTAAAGAATGTACAACATGTGTGTGTATTGGTGTGACTATAAAATTCCAGCAAGATGAGTCATAGGAGATGACAGATGGTGTGAAAGGTTACATATTAAGATATGAACACACACTGATCAAAGCATGTGCCAAGAACCCCCCTCCCCCCTCAGTGTACACAACAACACCCTTCCAACATATCAGGTTAATATGTGTCAACCTGTTACAATGCTAATGTAGCTCTCCAGAGAGTCATTCCATTGGCACGCAGACTTCTGGGGAGGTTTTGGGGGACATTAAATGTCCTTCTGTTAAACTGTGACCTTAAAATGTATCGCCTGCATTGGGTGGGTTAGGGTTAGCTAAATTACAAAATACCTAAAATGGAAGAGCTTAAAAAAGGAATTTTTAGCTCACATGGCATTTATAGGAAAGTAGTGTCAATGTCGGAAGAAGACTAAAGGCCAATTCAGACATAAAATGTTTTTAGCATGTCTCATAGAAAAGATACGCATTTGTTTTATTAAATGTATCAGTCACCCCAGGATCCGCCTGCAAAACCCTCTAAAAATAAGCGTCTTGAACCAGACAAGTTGATATGTCTCTCTTTATTACTCTCTGTGCAAGACTGTTACTGTTATGGCTCTTCGCGACAAGGGAGAAGAGTAAGAGGTGTGGTAATTTATGTCTCCTTAAATTTCCGGTTCTGAGAACACACCAGTGCTATGTTCAAGAGTGAGTTGTTATGTAGATGATGGCGTAACCATACTTGTGCGTTGATGTGTGGAGAGGACAAATGACCAGAAATGGTCACACTGGCACACCAGCAATAGTTGTGTAGTTAGGACTGTAATACAGACGGTGGCTCTGTATTTTATGTGTTTGCAGTATCTTCGGCAAAGCTTTAGATTGCAGCCTGCAATTTTTTACAGTGTAAAAAAGTACAACAAGAGAGTATTTTTTAATTACTCTGTACATATTCAATATTTACAGGGTACAGATAGGATACGCTTAGTGTGTTATTTTGCATTAGCAATGCAATGAAAAGGAATAAATTTAAAGTATAAATTTGAGGTACTCTATTTGAGTATTTTGATTTCAATTATTTGACATCTTTTGTTACTAGTTGTTTTACAAATTAAGAATTTGCATACAAAACATACAAGGTTATAAAATATGATGCTTTGTTATAGATTACTATTGGCAACACATTTTAATAACTCTTTAAAGGTCCCATGGCATACAGTAAAAATGTCACATTATGAGGTTTTTAACATTAATATGAGTTCCCCCACTAAGGCCTATATAAAAGAGACTTCAGATACAGTATTAGGGGACCACTAAGGTCTATATAAAAGAGACTTCAGATACAGTATTAGGGGACCACTAAGGTCTATATAAAAGAGACTTCAGATACAGTATTAGGGGACCACTAAGGTCTATATAAAAGAGACTTCAGATACAGTATTAGGGGACCACTAAGGTCTATATAAAAGAGACTTCAGATACAGTATTAGGGACCACTAAGGTCTATATAAAAGAGACTTCAGACACAGTTTTAGGGACCACTAAGGTCTATATAAAAGAGACTTCAGATACAGTATTAGGGGACCACTAAGGTCTATATAAAAGAGACTTCAGATACAGTATTAGGGACCACTAAGGTCTATATAAAAAAGAGACTTCAGATACAGTATTAGGGACCACTAAGGTCTATATAAAAGAGACTTCAGATACAGTATTAGGGACCACTAAGGTCTATATAAAAGAGACTTCAGATACAGTATTAGGGACCACTAAGGTCTATATAAAAGAGACTTCAGATACAGTGTTAGGGGACCACTAAGGTCTATATAAAAGAGACTTCAGATACAGTGTTAGGGGACCACTAAGGTCTATATAAAAGAGACTTCAGATACAGTATTAGGGGACCACTAAGGTCTATATAAAAGAGACTTCAAATACAGTATTAGGGGACCACTAAGGTCTATATAAAAGAGACTTCAGATACAGTATTAGGGGACCACTAAGGTCTATATAAAGAGACTTCAGATACAGTATTAGGGGACCACTAAGGTCTATATAAAAGAGACTTATGGGACCTTTAAGTCATTTTTCATGTAAAAATGTAACAAAATGTATCTCAGTGTAAATCCTATATAAAGAGACTTCAGATACAATATTAGGGGACCACTAAGGTCTATATAAAAGAGACTTATGGGACCTTTAAGTCATTTTTCATGTAAAAATGTAACAATGCCAAACATTGCATGGTTCCAGCTTCTCCCTCAGATGTGTGGAGTTCCTTTTTCTCTCTTAATTATGTTTAAAATGTTTTATTTATTTTTGAATAATAAATTTGGACTTTAACATAATTTTTGATCGCAAGATAGATCACTGGACCACACAATTTCATGAATGCATTCTTTTGATTTGATCATCATTTAAAAATCAACTTTATTTATTTTCTTTAAACCCATGAACAAAAGAACAATAATACACATAATATTAGCTATAATAAGCACTCAGAATTCACTTTCACAATGCAATTTCCCCCCAAAAAGATAAAATGTTGTAATTATTACACCATTTTACCACTTAATTCAGTCCTACAAGGTATCAATATCACTGTACCCCTGTAAATATTCAGTACTGCAGTAATTTAAATAATACATAATGACAGGGTCATCTATTTAAGGTACCTCCTTATTTGCAACCCTCTTGTCTTCTTTCCTTGTACTCATATACAATATTTGTCCCGGTGTCCAATACATATTTTATCCATATAAATATACATATATGCACTAAATAAATCCTGTGTTTCACCTTCAGATATGACTCTTGTTCAACCTTTTTCAATCTTCAGTCATGTTGGCTTCTATCTGACAAAGCAGACATTATGCAAAGTACCCTTAAAGAAGCAAATCCCACACAGACAGATACACCAAAGACGCAATAATAATTTAATGAAAGCTTCAAAAGTTATTTACAGTGCATTCTTATTGCTGTATGTCCTTACTCAAGCTCAGACATCACTCACGCTTGATCCTCTGGCATTTTACATTTAAGATACAGCATTCTTTCTACTTTGTAAAGAGATAAGGTGTAAGTACATACGCTTCTTTGGTGCAGCTGCAGCATCCACAATGATCTGTTATGCAATCATAAGTCAGCCTATGTCTTCATTATCCTGTCATTTAGTTTTTTCACACAGACTCTTACTTCCTGGGGGAGACACTGGCACACTGGTGGTTTAAAACCCTTGAGGATGTTTCACCTGGCTGTGTCTTTGGTAGAGGACAGCCAGCAGACAATGGACGAGGTGGTAAACAAGGGGTTGAGAAAAAGAAGGCCAGATGGGAAGACACATAGAAACATAGGGCAAAAGGCTTTAATAGACCCTCTACTTTGGAAACCATTTGGGAAAAAAGACAATAGATCTACATGAGGATTCATGATTCACCAAGTCCACATCTTTAAAACTCATTTCATGAAGAGATGCTGAGGAATTGCATCTGATTTCTCCATGTTGTATGCCTGTGTACGAGTGACCATCCCCCTTTAGTCCCTGCGGTGAGAGCAGGCAGGCAGCTAAAGTTGGGGGCAGGGCGACTCTCTTTCTTTCCCTCTCTAGAGTGTGCTGACAGCTGCTCGGGGAGGCCTGGGGCCTGCTTCTTACTGCCGGGCAGAACCACAGCCGCATCCTGGAAGATTCAGAGCAGAACTCATGCATGCTCACAGCCACGGCCCGACCACAAACTGGAGAAACCTGAACTAAAGACGGCCTTGACAAAGAAGTCCTAATGTTTACTCAATCCGTCCTCTTGTGTTAATATTTGAGGAAAGTCCCTGTGTGGCTGCATGGGCAGGGAGAGAAATGGGACACACAGGCACACTGTTTAAAGGTTTAAAGTCCATCATAAGTGAAGGCTGCTTCCTGTCGGGGCCCAGACTGTGATTAGCCAGGTCAGCTTGACCTACAGGCTGTCATGGGAATCATCAAGCGGAGCCGCACCCAGGTCCTTGAAAAAATGTATTAGACTCTTCCCAGAAATGCGTGGTGGAACGTTTGGGAAACACTGCATATTTGGCAACCATAGGAGGAGAGAAATTTTAAAATTGCATAATGTGGTTATTGCTAAGGAACATCTTAATGTTGCAATGTCATTAATCAGAATCAGAATCACGCTGACGGCCAGTACTCATTTTACAGCACACGTTTCAATACTTTTTTCATCTTCAAGCTAAAAGATTTCAATTAAAGGAGGAAAATGACCCATATATAAGTGTTTATTATCCCTATTACATTGTAAAGGCAAAGATTAAGAGGTGGAGGCTACTGGATGTAAATGAGAGACTGAATAGATCAAAACCCAAATGATTAACTTGGATCAATAAAACGACCCAAACTAAATCAGCCTGTTCAGCAAATTTAGGGTACAAATGACAGGAGTGACAAATGACTGGGAGACATCAAGGACAAAGGACATGTACATGCACGGCTCTGCTGGATGCGCGCCAAAGCCTGTTTTTGCAGCCACCCTGCCATTTGCCTAGCAACTCCGGGGACAGGTGGAACACGTTAGAGAAACAAAAACACGTCAGGGTGGATGGTTTGTCTGTGAAGATAGAGGATCTCATTTTAACTCACTAAGAACAAAGGCATCCTCTGGGGTAAATACAGTGGAAAAAAACATCCTTGTGTGTGTGTGTGTGTGTGTGTGTGTGTGTGTGTGTGTGTGTGTGTGTGTGTGTGTGTGTAATAGGGGTCTAATGAGTGAAGTAAAGAGTATGTTGAGCAAAATCAGTGTTTCTGCTGGTCTCTAGACTACGGAAGTCCCCCTTTCACCAAAAATAATTGTGAAAAGTTAGTCAAGTTAATAACACATTTTCACAAGCTGAGTCAATCATTTCACTTATTGCTTAATCAGTCATGATAAAAAATAAAACTGCTCACGCATGGTTGAATTACTGAGACAGAATTGTGAAATTGTGAATTTATTACGTCATACTTTTGACTAGTACGTAGAGAATATATAGTATGTAGAGATGTTGTCTTACCATGAGTATTTAGAATATTTTTTTTACTTTTTATGAACTTAGCCTGGCACAATTGGGCTTCCATACCTCCAGTTACACAGTAACTTGTGTGTAGGTATGTATGCATGCTTCTGTGTCTATGATGTGTAAAATAGTAAAGTATAAGATTTTGTATTTACTAAAGGATAAAAGTAGAGAAAGGGGGTCGGACCTGATGAGTTGTTTATGAACTTCTTCCTTTTTTGAACATGGGAATTTTTTGGAAGAGAAGTGCTGAGAAGTACAGTACATGACCTTATTTATCTGTCATTTTAATTATGTACTGTATATGTATGCATGAATGTATACTGTATATTTTTTATTTTAATGTTTTACATGTTCAAATAAACTATTACTACTACTTGCTGACCTCCAATTCAACCAGTCTTGGGTGAACCCAAGTTTAAAGCTAAGTTCCGGAGGACTATTTTGTCTAACATCCGCGTCATGTTACTGCTAACATGGGACCACCCAAAGGGGCTAATCTGGGGTAGTAGCCATGCTATCTGAACAATGTCAAGGCAGGTTTGCTTTCTTAGCCTTGGCTCTCAGTGCTGAGCCTGTTCCTGTGAGCATCTCCACACACACACAGACAGGCCAGGCTTCCTCCACAGTTAATTACGGCCACAGCTTGCATGGGTGCATATCATTAGCAATAATTGCACACCCACTGCCATGTGCCTCCTATTCCTATTTTTGTCCCAGATTTACGCTGCACTGAAACATGAAGGAGCAGCATAGCCCTCCACATGCTACGAAAGGGAAACGTGTTGAACGGAGGGGAAGGAGTGAGGCCACTCCAGACCCTCCATGTGTGAGCGTGTGTGATCTATCAATCTAAGTCTAGGACTGGGTAAAGAGGACGGGGTAAAAAAACAACAACAACAAAAAATGTGGATTGATGGTGCCGTTCCATGTCAACTCCAGGAAATGCAGGGATTACTAAGAAGCAGGGCCTGTTTGTTGTGTAAGCATGTGCATGTGTGTAGGAGTGTGTGTTTTTATATCAACAGGATCTGTTCCCTCCTGCTTGGTTATGGGACTGGTTGATACACGTTGAACCAAGAACTGTTTTCAAATTCGAAATGTAATTAGCATGTTTCCTCTCTACAGCCTGGGCAGGCAGATAGCTGAGACCCATTTTAGAGAGGCCCACTTTAAAAAAAAAAAGTACTGCCGCAGTACGCCACCACACCTGTATGGAGATGAAGCTCTAGGCTTACATAACATCTAGTACGTGCGTCTGTCTGTCAGCAGCTCGCATTGGTCGCCTAAAAATAGAACCCCAGAAGTATCGCCGTATTTCTGATATTCTGTCTAATTCATAACATGCGTTTAAAGTGTTTGGTGCGTTTGACAAAGTACAGAGTGAAAGCAAACCGAACCAAATTAAAAATTAGATTAGATTAGATTAGATTCAACTTTATTGTCATTACACAGGTACAAGTACAATGCAACAAAATGCAGTTTGGGTCTAACCAGAAGTGCAATAGCAGTAAGTGCAGGATATACACTGGTTCCGTGAGTGCAGGACATGGATATGTACTGAATAAGTATAGAAATGAATACTATTATAAACAGAATTTTACAGATAGATTTGTCCTATGAATATAAAATATAGATAACAAGTATTGTGAGCCAGATTTACAGCTGGATGTGTACTGAATATAATATACAGTTTGGGTATTACTATAAGTAGAAATTTTACAGATATGTACAATGAACATAATATGAGCAAGATTTACAAGTGAATATGTACTATGAATATATATACAGGCGGCAATTATAGACAGAATTTTTACCGATAGATATAATAAGTTAGGCTAAAATGAGCAGTATAACAATGATTTAAGGTAGTACAAATAAAGTTTGGACAGAAGCTATCCGAATTAAAGTGCAGTGGAAAGTAATTGCATGTTACAGTTAAGGTGCGGTAATGCAGATGTATAAATGCAACAATGTTGCAACTTTACCCCCAAATCCAGTCCACCGAACTTTAGCTGTGAAAGCGCCCTGAGTGTAGACAATGTAGAGGCATTTTGTTGTACTGGATATGTGTGTTGTGTGGGGTTTTCATTTCATTTCATTGTCTATTAGCACATTATCTGAGCTCTCAGGACCGAAGCCACTAGCTCATATTGAAGTTGTCATGAATATCCAAATAGCCTGCCAATGAATTACAAAAGTATCTGGTCTCAGAACTGTAGATACTGTAACATTGGGATAGTAATGCCAACATTGTGGATTAACTGGAGCAGACGTTTCCCCCTTCATAGCCGAGGGAGCCACAGTGGAAGGCGATATTGGCTCCACTTCTGTAAAAAACTCCCCCCCAGCATGATAAATCTCCCCACAGTGGTCACTGCTGTCCTGCCTGCAGGTCTCCCAGCAAACACAGTGTCATTGTTTCACACGTCGTGTTCACGTGTGTATGTGTCATTTGTGTGTGTAGCACAGCTAGGTTTAGAAAATGCAGTGTGTCTGCCTGGCTGCCTGCCCCCAGCCTCCCCTGCACAGTGTGCCGGATCGACATTAACAACAGCCGCTGGGCCAAACACAGACTCAGATGGCGAGCACTTGCCTGCGGGAAGAACAGACTTAACACAAAGTAGAAAAACCAACACAGCTGTAATAAACAGAGCCAGAACCAGATGGCGTCATCTAAACTGTAAATCAGAGTTCTATTTCCATGGGGCTGACACTGGCCTTTTTATATTTGAATACAAATATGAATACCAGACAATCAGACAACAATCTAAATGCTTTAAAAAAAACAGACAAGTTGGGACTCAACAGGGCATCAAGTTGTATGTAGTACAACATCACACCCTCCCTGTCCTTCTTGTAGCTAAAATAACCAATGATTGTAAAAACCATGGACATCCAGGAAGCAAGACAGACCAGCTGAACAGCTTCCAACTATGGCATCAGACAGACAATGGGCAGTGGAGAAAACAATAGATCTAAAAGTGTGATCATTAAAGGGGCAACGTCACCGACTTCAACCCAAGAAGTGGAAAATACTCATTATCAAACCTAAACCCCTTTGCAGATTATTCCGTATTATGATAATTTTGTGAACAAAAAGCATAGAATAATTGTTTTTCAAAGCAGACTGTATTAATATGTTGTCTCCTATCATTAGTTATAGTTGTCCATAGTACAGCCTCATTGATAGCTTCAAGTTAGCTCATTTTGAGCTTGAGCAGCTTCTCGCTGAAACAAAGAAACACAAAAGGTAGGTCTTCAAAGCATGGGAAGTGTTACACAGTATAGTCAGACATGTATTTTTATATTCTAAGGAAAACTGTCACAAAACATACTTTTCTATCAGACTTTATGGGTTTTATTAAGGTTACAGTTGGACTTCTTACGCCCCTTTTCCACTGGAGAAAGGAACACTAACACCCACTTCCATGTGTCTTTTGTCTGCAGTGGGAAAGGTAACGATCTGCATTCATTCTCGGGACAAATGACAGTAATCATGGGTATTTATCAGCTTCCAGCTCAGATTGGCAGTAATGGAAACATGACACACTAGTTTTTGTCTTCTTTCCTGCGCATACTGTGACATTTGCCGGCGTCCATCTCCGTACAATCAACACTTGGACAACATGTCAAATTAGTCGGATTTGAATGAGAGCCTGAAAAATGTAGGTATGAAGTAAAGGAGTAACCACAGTTACATTTTCATCTTCCTTCACTAACCCCCTATTTTACGGTGATCCGTGATGTCGACACCATGACTCATGACTATAAGAATATAGGCATACGTGTCTGCTGGCAATGGAAAAGCAGTCTATCGCCTATTTTTATTAGCAGTTGTTTTCCTGAGTTTAAAAAAGCTATACATGCTAATTTTGGTGGGAAAGGGTATGAGAGAGAGTTTGATGAGAATATCCATACCACTCTCATATCTGTGGGCTAAATGTGGAGTTACAGCCAGGAGCAGTGGTGGAAGACACATTCCTTTACTTAAAGTGCTCATATTATGCTTTTAGGCTTTTCCCCTTTCCTTTTTTGTGCACGTTATAGGTTTACAAAGTGAGTCCAATGGGACTTACCATCTCAAAAAAACACAGTTTTCTGTTGGAAAACTGCTCCAGACAGCTCTACTGTAGTTCAGCCTTTAATTCAGAGACAAACATTATACTGCTCGCCTAGCTGCTAGCATGGCACGCCCTCATACTCTGCCTCTGACTGGCTAGTAGTCCTTACCTAGGTACTGTCAGGGCCCTCATACTCTGCTTCTGACTGGCTAGTAGTCCTTACCTAGGTACTGTCAGGGCCCTCATACTCTGCTCCTGACTGGCTAGTAGTCCTTACCTAGGTACTGTCAGGACCTCATACTCTGCTCCTGACTGGCTAGTAGTCCTTACCTAGGTACTGTCAGGGCCCTCATACTCTGACTTCCTGACTGGGGCCCTAGTAGTCCCTTACCTAGGTACTGTCAGGGCCCTCATACTCTGCTTCTGACTGGCTAGTAGTCCTTACCTAGGTACTGTCAGGGCCCTCATACTCTGCTCCTGACTGGCTAGTAGTCCTTACCTAGGTACTGTCAGGGCCCTCATACTCTGCTCCTGACTGGCTAGTAGTCCTAGGTACTGTCAGGACCCTCATACTGTCACTGGGTAGTCCCTCACTGTCAGGGCCCTCATACTCTGCTCCTGACTGGCTAGTAGTCCTTACCTAGGTACTGTCAGGGCCCTCATACTCTGCTCCTGACTGGCTAGTAGTCCTTACCTAGGTACTGTCAGGGCCCTCATACTCTGCTCCTGACTGGCTAGTAGTCCTTACCTAGGTACTGTCAGGGCCCTCATACTCTGCTTCTGACTGGCTAGTAGTCCTTACCTAGGTACTGTCAGGACCCTCATACTCTGCTCCTGACTGGCTAGTAGTCCTTACCTAGGTACTGTCAGGGCCCTCATAGTAGTCTGCTCCTGACTGGCTAGTAGTCCTTACCTAGGTACTGTCAGGGCCCTCAGGGTAGCCCTTACCTAGGTACTGTCTGCTCCTGACTGGCTAGTAGTCCTTACCTAGGTACTGTGCAACTCCCAACAAAGATGGCACAGTGAGTGAGTGAGATGTCTCACTCTGTAGCTAAAACAGAGCACTCAACACACAGGGTGAAAAGGAAAGCTGTAGCAATATGTAGTACTACAAAAACATGGTGTTTTTAAAAAAATAAACCTATTCTGATATAATCTCTAAATACAATAATGAACCAGAAAAATAGTATATAGTGTACAAATACAAATGTTAATTAAATAAAATTATGTCAGTATCATCAGGAAAATGTACTTAAAGTATTAAAAGTTAAAGAACTCAATGCAGAAAAAATTACTGGAATTGTTGGGTCTTTGTAAATTATAGAGGGTGGTCTAGACCTACTCTATCTGTAAAGTGTATTGCGATAACTCTTGTTATGATTTGAGACTTTAAATAAAATTTAATAAAACTGAATTGTTCTGTAGTTTCATTTATAATAAAACATGGCATTTTATATACTAAATGTGTTTTGTGTGCATTTGTAATGGAGTAAATAATGTAGCGGAGTAGAAGTAGAAAGTGGCCTGAAAAGAAAAGACTCAAGTAAAGTACAAGTACCACACATTTGTACTTAAGTACAGTACTTAAGTAAATCACTGAGTTACATTCCACCACTGGCCAGGAGATGGTTAACTGAGCTGTGTGTGTAACTAATGATACAACTTCTTCAGAGGTGACCGACAGAGCCAGCTGTCCCCCACTGCCCCCCCCCCCCTCCCGTCTTTATGCTGAGCTAAGCTAAGCATTTCCTGGACGGAGCATCATATTTAAGGGATAGGAGATAGGACAAAGATAGGAGAGTGCTGTCCATGTTCTTCTCCTGCTCTCCTGCTTGTTAGAGGATGTATCTCAGAGACAAAGTCAATAGAACCTGATAACCTGCATGTTTGTGACGCTCAGTTTATCAGAGAGTAGAGGCATGATGAGGCATGTCGGGCAATTGTATGAAGTTTACATTAAAAAAGAAAAGACATTTACCTACTTTCAAGAACAGAGTAACTGCTCCATTGGTGTATATACTGTATGTCCCAGGGGTCATATGTTTCCCAGCTCAATATCACCGATATATGACACAATAATGAGACATTTCAAAAGGTTTTATGTTCTCAGCAATGTTTTTCCTTAGGTCAAATATTCAATCCTACAGTTTGTTGCCTACTGATGTTATACACCTTGGAAATAGGGGTGTAACGCTACATCTGGGCCGACATATCGATTCAATCCTCAATGATTATCCATACAAAATGAAAATACATACAGTATACATATTTTCATCTTTAAAGGTCCCATGACATGGTGCTCTTTTGATGCTTTTATATAGACCTTAGTGGTCCCCTAATACTGTATCTGAAGTCTCTTTTATATAGACCTTAGTGGTCCCCTAATACTGTATCTGAAGTCTCTTTTATATAGACCTTAGTGGTCCCCTAATACTGTATCTGAAGTCTCTTTTATATAGACCTTAGTGGTCCCCTAATACTGTATCTGAAGTCTCTTTATATAGACCTTAGTGGTCCCCTAATACTGTATCTGAAGTCTCTTTTATATAGACTTTAGTGGTCCCCTAATACTGTATCTGAAGTCTCTTTTATATAGACCTTAGGCCTTTAGTGGTCCCCTAATACTGTATCTGAAGTCTCTTTTATATAGACCTTAGTGGTCCCCTAATACTGTATCTGAAGTCTCTTTATATAGACCTTAGTGGTCCCCTAATAAGTCTGACCTATGGTCCCCTGATCTGAAGTCTCTTTTATATAGACCTTAGTGGTCCCCTAATACTGTATCTGAAGTCTCTTTTATATAGACCTTAGTGGTCCCCTAATACTGTATCTGAAGTCTTTTTCCCAAAATTCAGCCTTGATCCAGAATTCCAGCCACTAGAGCCAGTCCCACAATGAGCTTTCCTTAGTATGTGCCCTTTCTGAGTCTGTAGCTTTTGAAAAGGGGGGAGGCAACTGCCCCTTCGCTCATTTAAAAGCCATGATGTCTCTCTCTCATGGGTGGGCCAAATTCTCTGAGCGGGCAAAGCAGAGAAAGGCGAGGTAACCTTTCCCCTTAGAAGATTCCAGCTCGGCCCATCTGAGCTTTCATTTTCTCAAAGGCAGAGCAGGATACCCAGGGCTCGGTTTACACCTATCACCATTTCTTGCCGCTGGGGGACCATAGGCAGGCTGGGGGGATGCATATTAATGTTACAAAACCTCATAGGAGTAAACTTTTCATGTCATGGGACCTTTAAGATGCGCCTTTATTTTGAAATGCTCACTCATTAGAAACAGTCGTTTGTATTTGATTTAAATGCCTGGAAGAGCGTATTCATAAAATTGTCAAATCATATTTTACTATAAAACAAATTTAACTGTGTTAAATGGTCTCATGTATCCTCTCGTATCGTGTCCAGGCCCCTGAATTGAACAAGCTTTTGGAGTGGGAGACCCGGGTTTGATTCCCACTGTGATACATCAGCCTGTGTCCCTAAACAAGACACTTAGTTGCTGAATGGATTTTTGATCATTCAAACTGCATTTGAAACGTCCATCTCCTTTTATTTTGCAATTTCAACTGCAAAAATAGGCCTTTTTTACATAAAGGACCCTGGGAACATAGGAATGACCCCTACTGCACTGCACTGTTGAGAAATGTTGCAGTAGAATGCTAATGGTGCCGTTGTTCTAGCATAGTGCTGTCATGGCCTCGTCTATGTGTTTGTTTGACTCACTGCTTGTCTGCTTTTTATGTTGTTTCTTGTCTTCGGTTTTCAACCAAATTTATTTGATTATATTGAATAAAACTTTTCATATCAGAATCTAGAGAGACTAGAGAGAATTTTCTCATGCAATTTATTTGTCCTATCCCCTGTCAGTCTGCTTTGAGGCAGCTTTGGTCCAAAGGAAACAGAGTGAATAGTTATGAAATGTCTAACAGTGTAGAGACAGTCAGGTTAGTGGTTTGAAATGAGTGCGGGGGGGGGGGGGGGGGGGGGGGGGGGGGGGGGGGGGGGGGACACACAACGGTTGAGCCTCTATAGCGAAATGATCAGATCAGAAGGACAGCCAGATGCGAGTCCCCTCAACTTGACCGGCCTTTCCACTGACCCGCAGACGCTAGTTACACATCAGACATGCTAAACCACTCCTATTGGCTACAGGGCCAAAGCAGCTGAGGAAGAGGCTGGAAGATGGGTGAAGAGGGCAGACAGGAAGGAAGATTCAAGGAGACATGCAGGGAGAGATTTTCATACAGGAAACAACATAACAGATCTATTTTTAGAGTGCTTCCTGTGCCAATAACCTTGCTAGATTTGGTTCCATTTCCACTCATTTCATTTCATTTCTTTACAGTATCATAACAATGTTGGAAGACAAAACTACATTGTAAAACCATAAATAAACACATATCTAGTTTTGCTCAATAAACCAGTACTCCTGGCTATCTTCAGGCACAGATATTTAATGTAGTTTATGGTCAAGTACACACCCAGAAATGTATTTTCATAGACTCACTTCATAAAGATGGTCCGATACAATTTTTTGCTTCCCGATACCGATTCTGACACCTGAACTTGCGTATCGACCGATCCAGAGTACTGATCCAATACCAGTGTGTCATATATTTTATTATGTTTTAATAGCTGTATACTACTCTCCCTGTATGGATGTGATATGATTTCTATCTTTGTTGTCGGTCTGACTCAGGTTAAACTCTCTAACAATGAACGCCACAGAACCTTCTTTTATTATCCAGTTTGATAGTCAGTTATAACCGAAAAACATAAATAAACTATTTTAATGTAGATTTTCTGCAGGGCTTTATTACGTGGTGTGGGATTGGTGCATAAACTTCCTGATACCAATACCAGGCAGAATCGGAGGCTGTACCGGTACTGGTATCGGATCATCTCTACTTTCAAATGTTTCATTATCCATTACTAATTTCACATCTGTATTTATAGTTTGATTCCCAATTATCATGAATTCAGTTTTGTTCAACTCGATGCAAAGAAGCAGCTGCAACACTGAACACAGCAACATTTTAGCAAGTGCATACTATCCTTATCTAATTTAAGAGTCATAAATGAGGCTACTAGTTGTTTTTTTGTTTTCAGTGGTGATCCAAAATAAAAATGTGCAGAATTTAGCCAACTGTTTTTCTGCTTGAGGTGGAGAGGTTAAGTGTTTTATTTTTTTAAAATTAATTGGTGATGATATAAACCTTATATATTTTCTAAATGTTATTGTATTAAAATGACCACTCCAGCTCTGTTGTAGTACACCTCAAACTTCAAAGAATGGGGACTTGTGAGGGACGGATTAAAAAAGGAATTATTGTCATAACTGAAGCGAGACCGAGATATTATCATTTTCAGACCCTATTATAGGCAAAATCCTAAAACACTGGATGCAACACTTCCCACAATGCAACTGGATAACATCTTTCATTAGTCCCCTTAAGGGTTAAAAAGGTTGAAATACCCTTTAAACAAGACTCAAACACCTGAATATCATAGGCCTCTTTCCCCCCTCTTCAGCAATTCCATCATTAAAAATAACAATCCAAAATATGGACACTAATAATCTGAGTTACCATAGTAACGCCAACCCTTCGGACCATCGATGACAAAGTCACGCATCCACAACAGTACAGGTATTGCTTTATATTTTATTTTATGTACAGTACATGTAAAAAAGAAAACAAAAAACCAAAAAAAGTAGCCAATAACATTGACCAAACGTGGGCAACAGTAGATAGCCATGTTGCTCGTACATGGGGAAATCCTGGCGACCGTTTCCCCTGCCAGGCATACAGACGTACATTTAGACTCCCACTCCTCGGCGTGTAAGGCAGCCTGGAAACTAGCCGACTCCCCAAACAATCCCCACCGACAATCAACGAGCTAGTTTTCAGCCTTCATCTGAACAAAGTGTTCCCAGACAGGCGGAAAGGAGACGGGCTGGTTTTTGCTGAGCGTGACTGTGTGCAATCTTCGGTAAGTTTTTTTAAAATAATAACGCTGTGCTCGACAGCTGTGGTCTCTTGCATTCGCTGGCTCCCCCTCCCCTCCCCTCTATTCCAACAGTGCTGCTTTCAACACAAAGGTCACTAAAGGCCAGCGTCGCGGCCTGCTTTCGCCAGATGACTCAATAAATGCCGGCTCCGACTAGTAGCGCGCTTTTCTTCAGCACACTCAGCAGTTGAATTCACAGTATCCTTACAGCATGGTATTGTTTTCCTTTTCTCCCAAAGTCACTCATAAAGCTTTAACTGATAATGCATAGGGGGCTTTGACACATGTGTTCACCCACGTTTCTCCAGTGGAAAGCTTCAAAGTGTTTTTGTAGTGTGTGTGTGTGTGTGTGTGTGTGTGTGTGTGTGTGCAGATAAGCTAAGAGAGAAACACACCCAAGTTATATGCGAGAATACAGTGTACACAACCATCCGTGTCTGGTGTCCCCCCCCCCCAAAATCGTACAACAGAATTAAATTAAAATTATTTTTTGTTTGTATCTCCAAGGCTATGGATAGTCAACCACGACGACCTCTGAACCCCCCTGCTGCCCATCAGGGCTGTATCTCGCAATAGTGTCTCAGACAGTGAGCTTACAGCAGGCCACCAAGGTACAGATAAAGTGCTTCTTTTTCTTTTTTTTTCTTCCTTAAACGTGACGCTTTAAATAATTAAAGTGAAAATGGTAGGTAGGTATGGGGTAGGGGGGGGGTTTGCGGACATGATGACACTCCTAAAATGAAATGGAAGAAGAGATGCGACATGATTCTGGAGCGGAATAGAGTTCATTATAAATACATACACAAATCCAACTAATGTCGCCGAAGGCTACGAGGATGGAACACTGATCGCTAGAAGAGCACGAGCAGTCACTACTTTCTCACATTTTTCAGAAGTCGGAGGATTCTGGGTAAGACTTTTAGTTTTTGTTAAACCGCGGTCAAGCGGTTAGTGTCCAAGTGGGGGGGGGGGGTATTCGTTTGAAGATGCCACCGACTTCCTCTGGCCGGAACAAGTTGGACCTCCCATAACAAACCATTACAGATAATAAATACATTTGGATCCTTGTAGTGTCGTTATTCGGCTCTATCAAAACAATTAAATCTAGAAAAAAAATGTAAAAGAAATAGTTCAGTCCATAGTAGACCATGAGATGCCTGGTCTTTTTTTCTTCTTTTTTTTTAACGCATCCTTATCCAGTCTTCAGAAACACTCCACCTTGGCGGCCATTTTTCAACCAGCTTTGTGGTGGGGATAAAAATGGAAGGAGAGAAAAAAACAACAAAAAAAACAGCATATAAATAGTAGCCGTGGCAACCGCACATACTCCCTCCTGGGTCTTGATGACAGTCTGAGAATTCAGAAAAACCTTGGAGACCTCTCTTCAGTCCTCAGTCTGTAAACAAGAGGGAAAGGGGGGGGGGAAGCACAAAGTAAAGACTATGAGCAAACAAGGCAGGTCATATATATCCGCTGCCGGGGATTCTTAACCCTCGGGTTCTCTTCCCGTCGACCAACATTTACTTTTTCTGGGTCAAAATTTGAAGTCAAAACCTGCTTAAGACACTTTTGTCACTTTTCCCAAAGTTCTTTGTCAACTTTTTCAGACATTTTTATTGTTGTTTTGAAGTTTTTGAAGCTTTCTTTGACATTTGTTGTCACTTTTTGATGTTTTTCCTAAAGTTCTTTTCCCAAAGTTATTTCTCACTTTTTACAATGTCTTTGTTGATTATTTCTGCGTTTTTTGGGACGTTTTTGTTGTTCTCCCCTATATTTGTGTCACTTTTTTCAGTGTCCTTAAGTCTTTTCTTTCTTGAAATGCTATGAAATGAAATAAAACACCCAAATTCAATGACAATAGTGAACTGATTAGTTATTTAACTTGTGAGGAGCGTTTCTTACAATTTGGTTGAAGGAAACCCAAATTTCTGATTTAGAAACTTTTTGAAAATGGGTCAAATTTGGCCCTGAGGACACCAGGAGGGTTAACACAGCGTACACGTCTCAGCACAGGGAGAGATGTGCTTCTCAGCATGTCACGGTAGTTATCTGAGGATAACATCAGCTACGTTTCCAGCCTGCTGAAACCTCCGTGTAGCTGACAGAGCGAGAAAAACACTTCCCCTACCCTACCAAACCTCCTTAACTGTGCAGCCTCTCTTCTCAACTACAACCAACCTCTTCTTGGCTACGGAGTGGGGCTGTACGATATGGAATATGCCATAATGTTGTTGAATATCGTGGTAAACAAACGGTTTTCAGTATTCTGCTAAAACACAAAAAGAAGTGATTCAACGATCTTTTGATTTTACAAATTTAACATGAAGTTGAATATAAAAAAGGTACCACTGAAAGAAGGACGGTTCCATTTTAAAGTGCCGTTTTCCTCTAATATTTCCTTTCAACTAACAAAAAGTCTCGCAACATAAAAAAATAATATTGTGCAGTCCTACTGTGTAGGTTACATTCTCTATAGAATATACAGTAGCTTACAGTATGAACTTTAACTCATCTATGATGCTCATGTGTTTATTGTAAATTAAGATCAAATATAACGATTGACTTTAGTTTTTTGCCATTATTTGATAACCACTAATAATAATAATAAAAAAAATTAAAAAAAGGTATACGGTAGGAGTGGGAATCACCAGACACCTCCCGATACGACATTAGTACAATTTTAAACATATTGCAATTTATAACCTTTTGTTTTTTCACAATTTCAAATGACGTTGTCTTTGTCACAATCTGTTTTATCTAAAATGTTTGTTCATATTACTTCAATTTTATTGCTGCAAAATAGGACAAACTGAAAACACACATTAAAAAGATCCATACTTGGCGTCTGTGTATTGATACAGTACTGCCACTGAAAATATTGCGATACTATGCTGTATCGATTCCCCCCCACCCTAATGTACAGGCCAGTAAAATGGACTTTGGGCAAATAGATTTTTTTCTCTTTTCAAGTTAACGTTGAACCCTGCGACCTCTTCCTGGCTACAGAGCCCATAACAGAGTTAACAGAAGGGTTGGGAGCAGCCGGTCTGTCCCTCATATCACTCAAAAAAGACAATATTTAACCTTTCAGTGTGTTGTTGAGGACCTGCTGCTTGGCTACGAGGGAAACATGCACTGGGACACCAAGGGAACAAGCTTGGCATAGCCCCAGTAGGACTTTTGCTTGATGCTTTCATTAATTGTGCTAAAGCAGTATTGTATATGGTGGTATTTAGGGTGTCTCATTCAATCTGCAGGGTATTTTAGGGCATGCAATGCCATTAGGATATCAGGGCTCTACACTGTAACTCGGACTTCTCCCCTTTCTTAGTAGCAAAGAGCAGTGTACAACACATTCAGGGAGCAGCTTCTCACTTTCCGCCAGCACGGACCGTCCCTTTCACTGCTTCAAATGACAAAGCTGGACATATCAGTTGCCGCTTATTAATGTTAATTTAGGGAGTAAGCTTCAACCAAAAATAAACAGGTCTGTTGTCTGGTTTAAGGGCTCTCTGCAAGCCGCTGTCTGTCATCAGCTAAAGGCTATTTGGGAGGGAAGAAAGAAGAAGTGTTTTTGTAGTTTTCTGTTTCTACTTCAATCCGTTCCACTCTTAAAACCCGGGAAGAACCAGCATGCTGTAGGCCGGCACGGTTAATCCTTACAAAATCGCAAACTGGATTCACCCCGTTATTATTAACCCGTGTGTTGCCTTCCCGTCAAAATTGAAAACCAACACATTTTTGTTGATGCCTTTTATTAACGTTTTGTCCCTTTTTTCAACATTTTTGTCAATGTTTGTCCCTTTTTTGACATGTTCACCACTACGTAACACTAACTTATTAACTTAATTTTAAAAATTTTGGAATTTATGGCCAATAAACCTCATTTAGGGTATTTATACCTAATGTTTGAGTTAGAAAAACATAAATTAGGAATTATTGAGACTAAAATTAAAGGAATGGATGTTGATGATAATCACAGACTGGAATATGTCAACTTTTACTCAATACTATTTCAAAAACACTTCAATATTTTTTTTCAAATGCTATAAAATTGAATAAGACGCCCCAAAATTAATGAAAGTAGAGATTTGTACTTGGCAAAGAGCGTTGGGTGGAATCAATCATGTAGGAAAACGGGTCAGTTTCACTCAAGGAAAACACGAGGGTTAAACAATTTCAATTTGTTTTGTTAATAAGTTGACTGCATCACAAACGCTACTCCTTTCTTCTGTGAGCTTTTAACATAGACTGTATAAAATAGGTTGGAAAGCTCTCCCTTCTCTGCATTGAAGCCTCCATGTTTACAGGCTTGTGGTGATGCACAATGTGCTATAGGTGCCAAAAAAATCAGTTTGGTACTATCAATTGGTTTTGTTTTGTCATGGTTCATGTGTGCAATAAACATTACACTTTGTAAGGGGAAAAAAAAAATCCTGGCAGAGAATCGTGATATCAACTCTACGCTAAAAAAATTGTGATTCATTGCGATTTTTCCCCGAATTGTGCAGGCCTAGTACGCTGGCATGGCTAAGCATTAGGGTTTGACTGAAAATGGCGTTAGATTGAGGTGGATAAGCGGGTCTGTAGTGATAGGTTAGGTAAAATAGGAAATGGAGGCAATGTCAGACTCAAGATGGAAACAGTTAGGTCTGATATCAGGCACCAGTGATGCAACTTCTCCAGTAAAACCATCTGGCTAATGGTGTCCATTAGATTCAGGAGTCAGAAGATCCCAGCTGAACTTCCATTCATATCATATCAATAATTGAAGCTGATCAACGTTGTAGTTTTGAATCAGTAGCTTCATATTTGGATCAAGCAGCTTGTAAACGATGAGGAGACTCCAGCTGTTATTTTAATGTGTATTTAATCAAAATTTCATATCCTCTGCTACTAGACATTTGGTTTTCATTTGTTAACATGTATAATAAATTCATCTGGCAAAAGTTTAGTTAGGAATCAAATTAGAAAGGCACTCAAAATGGTTTCAGGCTATCCAGCCTGGAAATTTCAACCAGATCTCACCGGAGTCCTGAGACTTTAAGTTACTCTCAAGTTTTCGTTAAACGCTAAATTGAAAAGATTTGAATAGAGTCAGATTCAAAAGGCAGATTTGATACTGGGTCCAGATTGTATAACATGCGGTCATATTTCAACCCCAACTGCAAAGCCAGGTTGTCCTTTATTAGGTGTCGATGTAGGCCTGGGCGAAAATCAAGAAAATCCAATATCACGATACTCTTGACCAAATACCTCGATGTCAATATTGCGACGATATTGTATGGTTGACTATTAGTGCTTTAACAAAATGTTATTTACACAATGAAATTTTTGGTTAATAATCAATCACCTGAAATAATTTAATGACTTAGTGGAGTAAAGGTAAATAATAGAACAGCTAGAACAGTCTTCACTTTACTGTAATAACTTAATACTGTGAAACTAGGAAAAGACACCACTTACCATATTACAATATCCAAAATCGAAGATGATATCTAGTCTCATATCGCGATATCGATATAACATTGATTTATTGCCCAGCCCTAGTTCAAAGTACATATCATATCTCATAGTAAAGACAGTTTGGCCACTGCATCTTATGCATTCAAGATGTTCACGGATTTAAAAAAAGAAAAAAAGGACATGTATTATGTTATTTCTTTAATTAGGTCTACCTTAAATAATTATAAGTACAGACCCCTGCAAATGCCTGGTTAATCGACCGCTGTATCTTCTCTTCTGGGCCATGCACACGTCATATTGTGTGTTATCAGCTCATGGAACAGATTGCTAGTGCTTCATTTCATAGCCACAGCTATTTTCCAACAGCATTTGCATTACGCTTTGTTTTGCTCTGTATCAGTGTGCACACCACTGAGATGGCATCTACCTGTTGTGCCATCACATCTGCCTCGTTGACATTTTTCCAACACTCGAGGTTGACATTTTTCCAACACTCGAGTATTTGTCTCTGAGTGAGCCTGGGCCCTCTTTGTTAATCACCAAATGGTTTTGTTGTTTTACTTTTAGGTGCCGTAAAGGGGGCAGCTACAGCCTGACAGAAGGAGTCAATGAATCAAAGAAACCGGCATTAGTTAAATTAGGCCGGCGCGGGCTCTATAATGTTGGTTTTGGTCAATTTTCAATTCATTAGCCAGCCCTATTTCAAGTCTTGGAAAGCACAGGGACACACTGATCTACAACAGTACTCCTAACTGTGTCAACTTACCTACGTGTCACCGTGGGAGAGCAGCGATGTAATCTCTGGGCCCATGTGGCCCACGGCCTTGGCTGCCTCCAGGATGGCTCTCCGGTACATCCCTTTCTTCTTGCGGTTGAAGCGGGACCTGAAGAGCTCCCTGAAGGGCGACAGTTTGGCAACAGAGAGCTGGGAAGTGGTGGGTGAACCAAACCACGCCACCTTTGCCTGGGGCCACTGGGCCTCGCAACTGGCTGTCTCCTGTTTGCGGGTGCCGCTGATGCTGAGGACACGTGCCGGCCACCAGGGGAAGCCGTGAATCTTCCCCCACACAATGTCGCCCACCGCCACGGCGTGACCCTCTTCTGTTACACACTTGGTCATGCTGCGGGTGTGAAGCCGCACTGTAAGCGGCGGCACTGTCTTGCAGTCTTCCCGCGAGGGTACAGAAGATGAGGTGACGGACAGGTCTTCACCTGGGGCCAGATCGCACAGCTCTGGTGAGGTGCCGTCAGAGCTGAAGGACTTGGATTCATCGAGACTGTCGCTGCTGCAGACTGACAGGCTAGAAGAATCCGCTTTACGTTTACGGAAATTGATGAGAAGGGTGAGGTCGCTGTGGCCGCGCTCCACCTCCTCTCCCGAACTCCCCGACCACAGCTCCAGGGAGTTTTTACCTTCCCCTGAGTCTTCAGAGTGGGGCAGGCAGGGACCGGGAACCCTGGGGCTTCGTCTCCTGGTGCCTCCTACGAGTTCTGCCTCATACTCGACCACACTCTCCTCACCCTCCGTCTGGGGGGGTCTCAAGTGGATCTTTGGAGAGGGTAGGTCCTGACCCACGGTCGTAAAAGGCCGAGTTAGTTTGAGTTTGGGAATGGAAACGGTGAGGCCAGACCTGGTGGCATCTAAAATGTGCCGTTGCTCCTTGGTGGGATCAGAAGGCGTCTTGCCATTTTCTCCAACACCATTCTGCACCAGTTGTTTGGGGCAGAATGGCTTGACTGAACCGTGGACTCTCGCAGGGATCTTCATGACCTCCCCCTTGCCCTGTGGAGTGCTGTAGGAGATCTTTATGACAGGACTGTGGGGGATAACGTCAGCTCCGGGGAACTTTTCCCCTTCGGCTTCCCCCCTTTTGTCCTTCCTGAGGCGCTTGCTGTCAAGGCTGGTGCCGTTTTCACGTCTCTTAGTGTCCTTGTTTGCAACTACATCCAATTTTCTCGACAGCTTAGAGGGGGTGTCCTTATCATCGCCATCATCATCGCTCTGTAGTGCATTCTCTTTTCGTGAAGTCTTAGTGTTGCTCATGCCATCTTTGCTGTCCTCGTCACTATTCAGTGTGTTCTTGCACTTTTCACACAGTACCTGCCGTGGCCGCAGACGGATAGTACTCATGGTCATGCGGCCCGGCTCTCGTGACCGCCTCTTCTTTCTTTTGATTGGTCGCGGAGGGGGCTGAGGTACCCATTGGCTGTAGCTGTGGCGCACCCATAAGGGCTGAGGGAAGGGGGCTCCTTCAAAATAAGGAGGGTAAAGAGTCTGTCCAGCTGGCACTGGTGTGGGTACAGGGCAGGGAAGAGGGGCAGTAGGTATGCTGATTTCTGGGAGAGTGTTTTCATCCTTTGGTCTATACGAAGACTGGCTGGGAGATTTGGAAACCGGCTCCTCACTCAGAACTTCTGGGACTTCACAAGCCCTTGCAGATATCGGGCAGTCCCCAGGTTTTGCTGTGATATCTGGTAAACAGAATAGCCCAGTCCTAAAATGAAGAAGAGAAAAGAATAAATGAATAACTGTGTGCCTCACTGAACTTCATTATAGGGCTACAGTGAAGTTTATGCAAGCCCACACAAACAGTTTTCTTACACATGACAAGCATTTCTTACATTTTTTTTGAACCGATTTCCTCAACAAGAACATACTGTTCTGCCGCAGTTGTATTTTACCACATCAGATAACTTAAGGCCTGTGGCATAGCACAAATGAAATACCTTGCTGTTTCAATTAAGCCAAAAGAGGTAAGAGCACCCAAAAGTGGTTCAAATCCTTCCCTATGAGTGGCTTACCATACCTACCTGTTTTACCATTTCTTTTGCTTTGACTGGACAAACTGATACCACTCTCTGTGTCACCTGTATCCTAAAAATTCTTTACCTGTGGGGGTTGGGGTCTGAGATCTGTCCTGCTGCCTTAGGCCACAAAAATGGAACAATACTATCCGGGAATCTCTTTGAGTGATTTGATGTGCTTTTTTATACTCTAGGACTTGCAAACATGTCCAAAGAAGGCCCAACTGCCAGGGAGACTTATAGGAGGTGGCTGGCAGGCAACAGTAACATGGCTGTGCTGCTTTAGTCAGGAGACAGCAGACAAAGAGACTACAGGATGCCCAGGAACCCCCCCTCCCCAACATCAGACTGAACAAAAACAATCCCATGAATCACTCGGGATTCAGAGATGTAGGAAAGGAGCCAGGAGATTTCAGTTTGTTTTTGCATCCGTGTCTATTTGGGGCTTATGAGTGGTGAGATTATTAATTAGTGCACATTTGGGGAGCCTGTTTTCCTCCCCCAGGAGAAGTACCTGGCAGTCACCTCCAAATAAAAGTCTCTCGGTGCAGCGTGTTCCTCTCACCTTTTTATATTTCCCCCTAAAGCAGCCAAATATTTGCCTACACAGGGATTGACACGGCACAAACATGGCTGTGTCAGGGAACAGGCAGTGCTAGTTAAGCACAGTCCAAGGACACAACATATGACCAGCCATGAATCCCTGTGCCGTTGCCATTTCACGTTGTGTACAGTGTAACTAAATGCAGAGATCTGCCTGAATGATAGGCATAGAAGACAACGACATAAAAATAAAACCTGTGGGAGACAATGACAGGAAATACATTTCCATGAGCTGAAGGAAGAAGTCAAATTTTATCAGTGACAAGGCCTAAAATATAGGCCTATTTGAAGTTATTCCAAGGCCTGTCTTTTACAATTTGGGTGGGTTATTTTCAGGCCAGCTTGAGCTCTCACATAAAAAAACCATCTAAGCATACTAAGGGGCATACTGATTCTGCTAGTCTATAAATAGTGTAAAGCCAGTGGCTTCTAAGGTGCACACCAAGGAAACACAAGGCTTACGTGCGACATGCACTAAAAGAGGCAGATACTGACACTGATACATGTCCATTTTTACTGAGAAGGTTTTCTCATCTTAACAGTATTGTGTTTTCTTCTTAACTGGCAACAGTGGGCCTTTTCTTGTCAAGCACAGAGCCTAAGATGGTCACTGGATCTGATCCCAATCAGGGTGAAAGAAAAGGCATTACAGAAGAGATTCATTAAACATCCATCCAACATGTATCTTTATTGCCATTTTCCATTGTTTGTGCAGATAAAAAGTGACTGGTTATGAAGAGCCATTTCTCAAAAGAGCAACTGTACTATAGATTATTTGAAATGAATCATCACTCAAAATAACTGCGGAACGCAATGACATCTGCTTGTATAAACACGGCAAAACATAACTGATATACAGAATACTGTTCAGCCAAGGCCTAACGTTACCCTTTTACTGAATACGTGCTAGCTGCTCTGTATTTGATTAGGCTAACAATAAGCTATATGTGAACCCGTTGACATTAGTTACTGTTCAAGATAAGTCATTAACATTCTCTGTAGATAGGGATACTATCTTGGCATATAGTATTTCCCAATAGTAACATAAAGTATATGACCATCTAATTACGAGCTAAAATTAAACCAGTTTGCCATTAGCCGACTAGCTAGCAGATAGCTTCACTGTCAGCTACAATAACCTACAAGTCTTTTGTATGGAGGCCCAGTTAGCTAATAGCTAGCTACCAGCTAACTACCTAGCTTTGACTCGTTAGCATCAAAGGTAGATTAGCCGGTACCTGAGTTTAGCAAGTTAATTTCAGAGACAAATGTATAAAGGTAATACACGAAATAACACTCACTTCTTGTCGCAATCAAGTAATATCCCCGTATAGCTTCTTTCTCGGTAGGTCAGCGTCACCACCAGTGTATCGTTAACTATTTGATCGATAGTGACAGGTACCCGAGAGCCGGCCCGCAGCTCCTCGGCCACAGCCTCCATGTTTCCAGGCGTGTAGTGTCCGGCTCTGCGGTGCTCGATCCCGGCCAAGGGAGCCACGGTCGCGTCGGCTAAAGATCCGTCTCCCCTTCGCTATTCGAGCAGGAGGCTACACCAGGGCATAAAATGACGCCATCACCCCCACCAAGTCAATTACAACAGTACTGCCACCGCTGACATCACACTCCCTATGCTAGAGGAGCAGAAATCTCTCAAGACAAGGCCTACCCTCTCCGTCTCACTTTGACTTGTTAGATGCCATTCATTAGTGCCCACTTTTACATCGGGGATGCCTCCATTTTTCAGAGCAAGAGCCTAATGGCGTTATGGATGTATGGATGCATTTTTCAACATGTTGTAAGTTACAACATGTTGAACAATGCATCCATACATACATCCTATTGTTTCTAAATGTGAGATAAATAGGACCTCTAAATAATCATAACATATACAGCCATCAATGTAAACTACAATTAATGTTAACAACAGTATTACATTTGCTAAAATGCCCTATCCGTTAGTTCATTCAATTTGCTACATTAGCCTACTTTAAATGTACCCTGCATCAAATCTACCCACTACTTATTTAAATCGTAGTATTTAAATCAGCCTAAAAAGGTAGGTGGATTGAGGTCAGGTGTACTTTTTTATTTTACTATTTGTAATGTATTCCCCTTATATTTCAAGCCTTGTTTAACTGACATTGTGTAGTGGTATTTTCAATATGATCGACATGTCTGGTGAGTCAATGTAACAAATGAACAGCTTCATTTCACACATTAAATAAGTGTCAGTACCATACTTGCTTTGTACATATTTTAGGTACTAAATGGCAATAAGATAAGGTAAATGGGAAACTGCATAATGGAAAGGGTGTCTTGCATAAGTCTAGGATAAAGAAAATTTTAAAACACTTCCTTGACCAGTAACAGCACTGTGGTTTTTATTTTATGATAAGAGCATTACAATAATCATTCATGAAGGCCTTTACAAGAATTTTGAATATGAATTTAATACCACAAAACTCAAACAGACATTGTAATTCCTGTTATTTGTCAATGAAACTCGGCCAGGTGTCTCCTGTGAAGATACTGAAAGTATTTTCAAGCTCTCTTCTTCCATTACGCTTCCGCTCTAGAAGCCGAGCCTGTAGCTTCCTCATCTGTGTGGGGAGAAAAACAAACAAACACGTTCAGATCAATAACCGATGAGTTAAATATAGATGAGTTGTGTGAATAATAAGGTATAGGTCTGACCTCCTCCACATCTTGCTCTGCCGCTGCCATCTGCTCTGTGCTCGTGCCCTTGGGATTCCTGCGTCTCTCTTGCATCTTCTCAACACGTGCACGTATCTGGCGCTCCAGCTCACGGGCTGACCTGGAGGCCATACAGCTCAAAGGTCAAAATGTCATACTGAATATTTAGTAGCCTAAGTAAAGCCAGTGGTAGGCCATCATAGTCTTTAGGTCTGGTAGACAACTGATTAATAATGCAAGCCTGTGAGTGACTGTTTTCCTCTTAGTTAAGATGTATTCTCTCAATGAAAACAGAAAAGTCTAAGGTGTACCATCTAATCTGGTTCATCTGTTTCAGGGTGTGATGCTGCTCAAAAAGAACAAAAGAAACTGCTGATGTTCTATGATGGGTGTACAATCTCTATTTGTCCACTAGGTGTCTCTAGCCTTCTACCTGCATTGCATGGCTCACGATTGGAGACAATGCAAAATGCCATCGGGGATACTTTAAGACCTGTTGTCCCAGAACCCCTATGGCTCAGGGTGTTCTGTATCACTTGATAAGTTGTACCGACCAAATAAATAAAACATTTCTGGCCAATGCAGCCTGATTCTGATTCTCATACTGGCTCAGGTTTCAGGTTGCTGTGTACTACTTCTTAGCTCTGGAGCAAACTGTATTTTGTACCCCCAGAGTCCCATTTACCTGGTCCCCTCACAATCTGTGATAGACATGTGGGCCGTCTGACCCTGATGAGTATCACTGCCATCCTCCACACCAGCTTTTGAATTTGTTTCCGCTTCCTGTAACGGAGAGAGAGGGGTGTTTATTATCATTTACAGCAGCATTTTGTTCTAGAATGTAGAGCTAGCGTCCATGTAGGATGATCCAGCTGTTGCGACACATCTTACAAACAGCCTACAGTTGCAGTGGCTTCAGTTGTATGCATGGCAATGCAGCTGACAGTTAAATTACTCAGACCATCCATAGTCTGTCTGTCTATACAGTTTGAGCATGCCTGCATGCATACATCAGCTTTGACAGCTATTTGTTGCTGTGCAATCACTGATGCAGCACACTCCATCACAAGTGCTGCCAAATGTTGCTGCTTTCAACAACATCATCCTCTATGCCATTGTTAAATATCACTGGCACTGACTCTAGCAGTGTTACTACCTGAAAAACCTTCATTAGCATCAACATTTTTGTTTAATCACATTCATTGTTATTGTCCTCTGACCAAATGTTAAAGGTGGTGTTCTACTGCCCCACTGTGGTTGGCAGGTGGAAATGTAGGTGATTTATTCCACACATACAGTACCTCTTGGCTTCTTTGTTTTGCATGCTTCCTCTGCTGGTGTTCAGACATTTTCTTCTCCTGTGTGGTCTTGGCTTGTGCACGCCACCTCCGAAGAATGTCTTGGCTTCTATGGGAGAGCCAGATAACAATGCACTGTAATAAATCTATGTCAAGGAAAATTGTTATTGGGCTATTGTTTCTAAATGGTTGAATAGGGGTCTGTAAACATTGGTTATTCTTTCTATCTATCCCTTGTGGACATAGTAGAAATTCCCTACTGTCGGTCACTTGGGCAAATGCCAATAATCTTTGGTATTACTTGGCCTGAATGTTCTGTGCAATTCATCCAATGTAATGTAATAGTCAAAATGTAATAATAAATATACACACACACACACACACACACACACACACACACACACACACACACACACTAGGGCTGTAATCTCCCAGTCGACTGGTCGATTTATTGGTCGATACGTTCTGGCTCGACCAAAATTCTGATTGGTCGATTTTTTGCTGTGTTAATTTCATCAGGTGGAAGCATGGAAGCACTAATTGCTAATGGGGGTGTTTACAGAGCACCCCTGTTTCACAGGTAACAGTCTGTCTTCAGAACATCCCCCTTGTTTTCATCTTTTTTTTGGATTAGCCCAACCCACCGGAGACAGATTGAAGATAGAACTAGAAAGCCTTGGTTTAGTGGTTTGCTGAATATTTATTTAACTGTGAGTGTTTAGTTTCCAGTCAGTCCTCCTCTACCATGTCGAAGACATCGGCAGTGTGGCAGCATTTTACAAAAATAGATAATAAGCAACAGTTTGCATATCGCAGCTGGACTACAAACATGGCGTATCACTTAAAAACGGTGAGTAACATGTCTGCGTTAGGTTGCCCTGTCTGTTTGGAGTAGGCTGTATGAACATATCAGAATTGGCATATTTCATAGTCTAATAACGACGGTAGCGTTCCCTGGACCCCCCCAGACCTCCCAGAACCTGCTGGATGTTAAGCCTCTATCATCCAAACGCAAAAATAATATCTCAGGATATGAGGCCCATTGCTGCTGTGGAGGGCTGAGGTTTTAAGAACTTGTTAATATGCAGCGGCATCACGCCACACCATCATGGACTAATATACAGCGGCATAACGCCACACCATCATGGACTAATATACAGCACCAGCACGCCACACCATCATGGACTAATATACAGCGCCAGCACGCCCCACCATCATGGACTAATATACAGCGCCAGCACGCCCACCATCATGGACTAATATACAGCGCAGCACGCCCCACCATCATGGACTAATATACAGCGCCAGCACGCCACACCATCATGGACTAATATACAGCGCCAGCACGCCACACCATCATGGACTAATATACAGCGCCAGCACGCCACACCATCATGGACTAATATACAGCGGCATAACGCCACACCATCATGGACTAATATACAGCGACAGCACGCCCCACCATCATGGACTAATATACAGCACCAGCACGCCACACCATCATGGACTAATATACAGCGGCATAACGCCACACCATCATGGACTAATATACAGCGGCATAACGCCACACCATCATGGACTAATATACAGCGCCAGCACACACCATCATGGACTAATATACCGACAGCCATCATGGACTAATATACAGCGCCAGCACGCCACACCATCATGGACTAATATACAGCGCCAGCACGCCACACCATCATGGACTAATATACAGCGCCAGCACGCCCCACCATCATGGACTAATATACAGCGCCAGCACGCCCCACCATCATGGACTAATATACAGCGCCAGCACGCCCCACCATCATGGACTAATATACAGCGCCAGCACGCCACACCATCATGGACTAATATACAGCGCCAGCACGCCCCACCATCATGGACTAATATACAGCGCCAGCACGCCACACCATCATGGACTAATATACAGGGCCAGCACGCCCCACCATCATGCATGGACTAACCGGAAAATGTGAAGGACCCAAAGAGAAAGTTTCAGAGTTAATGCAACACAGCGAGGCACTGAGCTTGACCACAGATATGATTAAATATACAGTATATATTAAAGTGAACGTGCCTTTAATGTTTAAGAGTAAAAGCTTTAAACTAATAGTCTTTTCGTGTCTCAGCCCTCCGTACGAGGTCATGCACAGAGCGCTGATGCAGCGCTGTCAGACCCGACAGACGAGTGTCATTTCAGAGCAAAATAATTAGGTCAAAAACGGTTAATATACTGCAAATAGCCTACCAGGACAAGTACTGCAGGACAGTACAGTTAATTAATCTAATTTTTTCCCGCCCCTCCGCACCCCCTAGCCCCCCCAGTCGATTTTTAGTCGAAATTTTAGGACTTTAGTCGACCAAGACTTTCTTTGGTTGATAACAGCCCTAACACACACACACACACACACACACACACACACACACACACACACACAGTATATATACACACACTGTACATATAAATCAATTTACTTTTTTCTCTGCTCGAGAACAGCCTGTTTCTCCTTCAGCTCCTTCATTGCAGTCTGTTTCCTGTCTTCTGGCTTCTTCCAAGGCTGAGTGTCAAACAGGGGGAGCTCAGGAATGCCAGCCTTGGTAGTTGCCTTTTTTCTGACAAATAAAATGAAAAAAAATGCTTTATTTTTATTGATCTACTGAGGTAGGAGTCCTAAAGGAGATAGCCTGGTTCCCTCACTTGGTTCCCTCTGCGGAGAATGGGTTTTGCTATCCTTTTTTCAAGGCACGATGCCATAAACAACTCCAAACTTCAGCACAAAAAGCAAATTCACATCCTTTGCCCTACTAATAACAATTTCAAACTTCATTGCACAGTATATCTGATCAGGTGAAAAATGCTGCCTAGATACACTGTAGCACAACAATGGCAGGAGAAATTAAAATGTAAAAAAAGTTGTTTGTTCTCTCTGAGCCCAGTAAAATATATTTCATGTATATCTAGCCAACCTGTGTACGTTTTTTATTATAAATGAATAGTTTGACATTTTGGGAAAGACACATATTCGCTTTTTGGCAGAGAGATGAGAGGATCCTCTCTCATTTCTGTCTGTTAAATACAAAGCTGAAGCCAGCATCCAGTTAGATTTGCATAAAGACTGGAAACAGCTAGTCTAGCAATGTTCGAAGGTAAGAAAATCCACCTACCAGCACCTTTGAAGCTCTCTTCTTAAAAGGTCCCGTGACATGGTGCTCTTTGGATGCTTTTATATAGACTGTAGTGGTCCCCTAATACTGTATCTGAAGTCTGTTTTATATAGACCTTAGTGGTCCCCTAATACTGTATCTGAAGTCTCTTTTATATAGACCTTAGTGGTCCCCTAATACTGAATCTGAAGTCTCTTTTATATAGACCTTAGTGGTCCCCTAATACTGTATCTGAAGTCTCTTTTATATAGACCTTAGTGGTCCCCTAATACTGAATCTGAAGTCTCTTTTATATAGACCTTAGTGGTCCCCTAATACTGTATCTGAAGTCTCTTTTATATAGACCTTAGTGGTCCCCTAATACTGTATCTGAAGTCTCTTTTATATAGACCTTAGTGGTCCCCCCCAATACTGTATCGGAAGTCTCTTTTGTATCTGAAGTATATAGACCTTAGTGGTCCCCTAATACTGTATCGAAGTCTCTTTTATATAGACCTTAGTGGTCCCCTAATACTGTATCTGAAGTCTCTTTTATATAGACCTTAGTAGTCCCCTAATACTGTATCTGAAGTCTCTTTTATATAGACCTTAGTGGTCCCCTAATACTGTATCTGAAGTCTCTTTATATAGATGTTAGTGGTCCCCTAATACTGTATCTGAAGTCTCTTTTATATAGACCTTAGTGGTCCCCTAATACTGTATCTGAAGTCTCTTTATATAGACGTTAGTGGTCCCCTAATACTGTATCTGAAGTCTCTTTTATATAGACCTTAGTGGTCCCTTAATACCATATCTGAAGTCTCTTTCCCAAAATTCAGCCTTGATCCAGAATTACAGCCAATAGAGCCAGTCCCACAATGAGCTTTCCTTAGGATGTGCCATTTGTGAGTCTGTAGCTTTTGAGGAGGAGGGGTGGGGGAGAGGCTGGGGGTGTTGCCTTGACCAACTGCCACTTTGCTCGTTTGAAAGCCATGATGTCTCTCTCTTATGGGTGGGCAAAATTCTCTGGATGGGCAAAGCAGAGAAAGGGGAGGTAACCTAAGATTCCAGATCGGCCCATCTGAGCTTTCATTTTCTCAAAGGCAGAGCAGGATACCCAGGGCCCGGTTTACACCTATCACCATTTCTTGCCGCTGGGGGACCATAGTCAGGGTGGGGGGGGACGCATATTAATGTTAAAAAAACCTCAAAGTGAAATGTTCATGCCATGGGACCTTTAATATGCTAAATCTCATTTGTTGAATCAGTTTACAAACTGGAGTGTAAAAAAGACAATTTGTTGTTTACAGGTACTATGTGACCATTTCTTGGCCAAGACCACTTGTCAGGCAACTAGTGTAGACTGATGGAACCTTACTGGTCCCAGGCAAGACATGGCATGGCACATAACCCCCCCATAAAATTGTGAATCGCTTCTGTCTTTGTATGAAATAAACAAACAAGATATTATTTATTAATAAGTGAGCTTTAGGAGGTGCTGGTTCCTCCTGTTTCCACTCGTTATGCTAAGCTAACTGGTTGTAGCTTTGTATTCAATATACAGATACGAGAGTGGTATCACTATCAATTTTCTCTTCTTACTCTTAAAAATAAAAAAGGTAATACGTATATATGTATATCCTAACATGTCAAACTATAACAGAGGAAAAGCACATTTTCACTTCAAAATCTCTTATTCCTTTCATCCAAAGACCTTTACTTACTTTTGGATAATAGGAAGAAGGCAGGACTTTGGGTTTCTATCACCCTGTGGTGTTGAGCTCAGCTCAGCTTTGTCCAACAGGATCATCTTGTGTTTGAGCTCCATGAACTTCTGCAGCTCGTCCACCGAATCATCCTGCTCCTCTATACTGGACCCCATCAGCTCTGACAGCTGGAGCTTCTCCACCACTGGCAACTCTACCAATTAAACAACCATGGCAGCTACAAGTGAAATATGGGGGCAGCCATTACTGGCAAACAATCACAACTGGCTACGGCTGTAGTGGCTGGTAGAAACACATGATGAATTGAGAATTATTACTAATGAAATACAGTTATTTTCCAACTACAGCAAAGATATGTCAGCATTTTACCAACAAATCCAGACCACTAATAATAGCAGGTAAAATGTTCCTTTCTTACGGCAGAGCAGAATATGTGGCTCTAAGTGGCTGACTGTAAGTTGTACCCACAAGTAAGGGGTTGACAATGAATGGTAGATATATTTATCTAAACGTAACCAGTAAAAAGAAAGGAGATTTCACCCTGGAGACGTATCTTAGTTAATAGCCTTGTAGAGGGGGTTTGGCCCTGCTCATTGTGCAGCAGCAGCAGCCTCTCCTGGGGAGGGCTATCTCATGCTTCTCATAGTGATTACCTCCAGACAGTGCGTAGTGACAGACAGCTCCCGTTTAGAGCCCACATGTTATCGTTCACTTGCATCTGGCTCAAAATATTACAGAGCTGGAACATGGGGAATGGAGGGGGGGGGGGGCACACTGTCTTCAAGAGAACAGAAGTCACACCAGTGGAGTGGTACCACGGCAAGGAGCTATTTTTATGGCCAGCCATCCCATCTTTGACAAGAAGAGCAGATGGCGAGAATGCACGTGCATACTGAACACCTTGCTGCTGTACTGTTCAAAGTTAAGGTGACTTTGATTCACCTGAGGGACTCCTTCTCACGCTAACGGGCCGACTAGCCATAGCCCTTCTGAGGTACTGGAGGATCCTCTGGAGCCCCTGGTTCAAAATGTCTTGTGGAGGGAAACTGATGGGGCAATTCCTTAGGTTCAGGCCTTTGAGGGTAATCACATTTCCTGGAAAAAAATGAACAATAAAAGAATCCCTTAGAACTATGTTCACAGATTACACTCTTTGCATTTAGCCGGCACTCTTTTTAAGATGAGTATATCGGTAGAAGAGTCATAAATTCTGTATATTCCTTGGTTTCCAACATAAATGTACTGTACATGGAAGCATCAGTGTATTAGCAACAGTTGCAGTGACTACTTTCAAACTAAGAGGAAAGCAAACATGCAAGACAATACTGTGTATTATTTGTAATAATAACTACTAGTTATTCATTGCATTTAATCTAGCATTTGCTGCCAGTGAGGCTTATTGAAGCTGATGAAAGAGGAAAACAGCGTTGTCATTTCAAAGAACAGAGACGTTGCATGCCGGTAATGGCGACTGAACTGAACTCACCCAACTCTGGTGGAAGTTCTGAGATGGGGTTTCCTTCCAGAAGTATTGTTTTCAGAGATCTACATGAATGACATCCCAGATTGCTAAATGATGGCAAGGGCTATGTCTTGAGACATGTTTGTCCTAAACTGAACACGAGTAAATTGAATCATGAATTTGGTTTCTGGAGCATGCGCTAGTGAAGTGAACCAAATTCTAACATAGAAAAAAATTGCATCTAAAAAATGTTATGAAAAATGTGACAAAGAAGCATACTGTACTCCCATGGTGGCTGGCGGGTTTGGGATCAATCTAAATACATTTCAAAGAGCAGTTGCATAAGTCTCCTACCTGTGCAAGCCAATTTCAGCAGGGAGCGATGCAATTTGGTTATTTCTGAGGTCCAGCCACAGGAGGTTTGGCAAGCTGATAAACATTGAATCTGGGATACTGGATATGTGGTTGCCTTCAAGATATAAATACTGAAGATGATACAATGAGCAATTAGAATTAATGGATAATGCATTAGAAGAAAATACTACTAATATATGGCCTAATGTACTAGATGCATGACAGATGTCTTGCTTGAAAACCACTGTGTTGACAAATGAAGTCCAAACTGACCTTTAGTGTGCTGTTTTTCAAAATACTGTCTGTAACATGTTTCAGCTGAGTTCTGCTCAGACGTAATGTCTCTGTTAAGTAATATTCTGGGTGCTCCTGTGTCTCTGCATCCTCAGGCAGAATGTGGGGAGTCTGTCGTTTGACAACACTGTCCCCAAAGACAAAACTTAGTTGCAGGTCAGGGACATGTTCCTCCTTCTCTGGGGAAGACATTGCAGAGGTGGTGCTGAGACGTTCAGTGTACATAGACCATTGTTCAGGGTGTTCAAGTGTCTTTTTGCATTGGCATTTTACTCCCTGTGTGTGCAAACGGAGAACAAAACCATGTAACGTTAGTCCAAGTATCACATTCAGTGGACAAGTTTCGTTAAACAGCAGAATTCAAGTTTTTAACTTGCCTAGCTACATGTAGGTGTTAGCAATTCCTTCACTGCTGCTAGCATTAACGTTAGCTAAGATTAGCAAGTACTGCACAACGTCCCTATTAGCTTATTATTATTATTAGCTTACCTGGAATTTGAATAAACACCCTTCGTATCTTGTGAACGCGACTCGGTGTACACGACGAAAAAATGCAACATAGGAAAATGTCACGCTAACTTTTACAATACTTATTCACGAATTCAACGTCGTAACCATGGCAACAAGGTCAACACAAACTACCGCAACCGTCCACGTGCAAACAAGGCGAAAAGCTGCATCCACAATGTATCACCCAAAGACAATTATTTTATGTAAAAACGAGTTAATACGTCGTAAATGCGAGCAGGTCATATGCCAAACACAACGCCAGTGATGTACAGTGTAAAAAGCAAGCAAACCTATAGTGTGCATTTTGAAGAATATCCTAATGAGATTTTATAATAATTCACTGAGGTTCATTTGGGCTGGAGGACAGCATCAGTTCTTTGCTGGTAACAAGCGAGTTTAGGCCTACTGAACTACCCTGGCTTACCTACAGAGGCTGGTCCTTATGTGTTGATAATATGTATGACAGTCGGTGATACAGGGCTACGTCGACTACAGTCACTGGCCAGCAACTGTCACACTACTCTGACAAGTGTCAAGTTAGTCAGAATACTAGTCGGTAGCTTCCAGGTATAACTTTCACAATAAAGGTCTCCTTGACAAGGCGGGTAAACTAAAATGGGAAGATGTTTGAGAGATATTCATGTTTCTGTTACACTAAGGACTTTTATTTACCACTAGTAGCCTACTCTACTATGCTAGAGTCCATAGTGGAACCTACTGGGACATTATACTTATTCGCTTGTATCTATTGTCAAGAATGCATTTAATCACTGATAAAATCATTTGGTAGTGTATCAGATTGCTTTGATGTAGAATTAGAATTGAAATTTATTGAACTGGACTTAACACTACTTTCATGTAAATTGTTTAAATAATGTAACAAATTCATGAATAGGCTACAGCCAGACTGATCCAATGAGGCAATGTATTGGCCTATTTCATACCTACAGGCAACAGATTACACAGAGTGAATAAAAAGGTGTACTGAAAAAGAATAATTCACGTAGCCTTCTGCAGTTTCCAACTGAGGGAATTTGAGGAGACTGCAGTGGCTCTGTAATAATATTTAGCTTTTATTTTTAAGGTAACATTGTGTGACTTCCTGTTTAATTTCAGCTAACTGTGTCTAACTCGACGCATCCCCAATAAACAGAAGTCTCTCTGTTCGGCTGGCGTGCTACGGAAGACAACTGAACACTACCAGTACCGAGTGATAGGCTGTATTAAACCTCTAAGTGTAACAAACCTAACAGTCTTTCTCTGAAAAATATTTTACAGTCCGTCGGTACTTGCTACACTTGCTCTAGCCTGGTTTAGAGAGACTTTAAGTCGCGGCGTTCACGTTTTCGGCAGAATAAATATCGGATAAAAAAAGCAAAAATAACGGACACGGTTTGGGTGAAATGTATGGTTAGTATTACTGTCTTTGAGGAGGGTGTGAGCTGTAGTTTCTCCTCAAGAGGCGAGGAATGCTATCTGAGCATCGATGTTTCACTGGGGCAAGTGGAAGAAGAGGATGGGAGCCAATAGTTCTTCAAAGAGACCCGTTTTCGATGAAAAGGAAGATGGTAAGTGATGGAAAAGTAAAGCAAAAAAAAACCCTATCAAAAATAACATTACTTTAGAAGTAAGAGTTCTAGTTATATTTGGCAATATTTGGTGTATAACGTCACGCGAGGGTTCTTATTTCACGCTCTTTCATGTCAGAACTAGCCTGAAATATTGCCATGGAGATAAGTTGTCAAAGTTTCTACAAGGAATTTAAGAACGAAGACTACTGGAGTTGGTCCTAACAGACGAGGGAGTGTATGCTAGGCTACTGTGTATTGCTACATTTTACAAAGGCTGCCTGTTTTTATTGTTGTTTTGGAAATGTTGAAGTCCAACTTCGCACTAATAGACAGCTCCACTCCGCCACTGTTATTACCCAGAGCCGATAATAGAAGCTAAGCAACCTTAAATTTGTATTTTCATCACACACAATAACGCCCCACATGACGTACTCAGACAGCATACAGAGTTCCTTTCAAATGAGCCTATGGGCAGATAAAATGAAAGGCAGAAAGTGTATAGCATTACCACTCAGTCACAGTACAAGTAGCTGCAGCTAGCGCATACTGTGAGAAAATACTTATGCCTGAGTGAACTCTTTGAAATGTGGACTTTTTGAAGACAGATAGCTAATTGCATAATTAAGACAAGATTAGTGGCATGCATGGAAGTAATGCTAATTCATGATATCTTGTCAGCGAATGGGAAATAACCTTCTTGGAAGTGCATCCAGTAAGCCCAGTACTGCATTTCTGATCCAGTGTTGCCACAGAGCTATCATCATCAACGTGCTGGCCAAGTTACAGGCACAACTTGGGTAAATGAGGTCATAACTGCAGGGATGTGGTCATGTGGTCATGTGTGTGTGTGTGTGTGTGTGTGTGTGTGTGTGTGTGTGTGTGTGTGTGTGTGTGTGTGTGTGTGTGTGTGTGTGTGTGTGTGTGTGTGTGCTACACGTCCCTACATTCAAAGATAACCCAATTAAGGTTACAGCTTTTAGTCAATAGCCTTGAAAAAATGTGTCCAGCTCTAATTCAGGTTACTATCAAAGACAGTGTTTGTTCAAAAGAATAGGAGTTGCCCTGCTGCCTTAAGTGGTATGTTCTCACCCTTACAGCAGTTAATCAAGCCAACATTGGTTACTATATTTAACTTTAGAGAGATGTTCTTGGCGGATTTCTGTATAGCTGTATGATTAAAGGAAAAACCTTACGGAACAGGGCTGAACCACCTGAATGCTGAAGTGGAGAGAGAGAGAGAGGAGGAGAGAGAAAGTATTGTGACCGAGTATCTGCACACTGTCAGAGATCTAAAGCAGAGACGGATCCTGACTAAATACAGGCTCAGTGACCACCAACTGGCCGTAAAGACAGCAAGACTCAGACAGACATGGCTGCCCAGAGAGGAGCGTATATATGCTCCGTGCTCAACGAGGGAGATAGAAACAGAGATACACTTCCTCCTCCACTGTGAAAAATTCTCTTCACTAAGAGATTTAAACTTTGGAAAAATAGCCAATTTCCCAATGTTCACATCAGAAAAGAAGCTGGAAGTTCTCCTAGGAGAAGGGACAGCAGCTAAATATGTATCTGCCTGCCACAACCTGAGGGACTCACCACTATAACATCCCAACATTACACATTGGTTTAGGATTGTACAGTTAATATATTATACCAAAAAAAGTATTATAGTGTGTTATGTAATAGACTTGTAATGTAGTGTGTTGTATAGAATCGATGTGACATATGTACAGTATGTGATATGTACTTTATGTGCATTTTCTGTAACCTGCTTTGGCAACATGTTTCGAGAGAGAGAGAGAGAGAGAGAGAGAGAGAGAGAGAGAGAGAGAGAGAGAGAGAGAGAGAGAGAGAGAGAGAGAGAGAGAGAGAGAGAGAGAGAGAGAGAGAGAGAGAGAGAGAGAGAGAGAGAGAGAGAGAGATTCCATACTGTCCTATCATCAATATGAGGAGGGTTCTAATTATATATGAGTCCATGACTAGGGCCGCGACTAACATTTATTTTCATTGGGTACATTGGGCCTCTCCGGGAACCGTCACCTTATTGTGGTGGAGAGCTTTGTGTGTCCCTATCAAACCTTTAATATATTTTGATGTTCCTCTGTACTGTTACTAAAACATGATTATCATATTATGTTAGTGAGAACTCATAAATAACTACAAATAACTAATGTCAGGGAAATCTGTTTGTTTTGTAACATGTTTCTGAATTTCTTTTTTTAAATATATATCGGCCGATATATCACCATATCGGATTTTTAAATAACCAAATATTTGCATTGGTATCGGCCTTAAAAATCCTTTATTGGCCGTGCTCTAGTGGAGCGCACATCCACATTAAAAAGAGAACTGTTAATGTCACTTTGATCACCTTGGACACTTGTGAAGTGCAGAGTCTGTAAGTTTACAGTCTTTGTAAAGCAGCTGCTTCCCTTTTACCTTGTTCGTCTTTAAAAGAGCTGCCTGGCACCGAGCAAAAACCTTGGTGCACTGCATTGTGGGTGCTGACTTAGACCCTAGATGCCGCTTGCTGCCTGTCAGGTCTCTTAGAAACAGCATCCCTTTTGCTTCTTGGAAAACAGCGTATGGCCTACATTAGGCAGTAATATTAGAGCAGCGTTTGGCTCGAAAGGCTGGCGACATAATCAAGCGGTCAGGTTGATGTTCAAGCGTTGCTGCCAAAAGGGCTTTTCTGGCACATAGTCTGATTAGCAAAGGAAGGCTGTGGAATTGATTGAGGTGCACATCCTGCTAGTTTCTACACTTTTTCATTTTTGTTTTTACAGAAGCTGTTTCATTCCCATCTGGTCTATTAGACACTTTATCATCATTTGAGAGAGGTCTTTCTTTTTTTTCTTCTTTTGGCTCCTGAACACATGTGCTGGGCTATTTCTTAGCACATAACCCCCATAAAATAACATGTTGTTTATACACCTTTTTGGTTTAACAAATGAGATATATTGTGATATCTGTGAGCTTTAGATAATAGCTAATCTAAGCTAATGGGCTGCTGGTGGTAGCTTCATATTTACTGCACAGACCCCTCAGATTTCTTTTGAGACCCCTAAGGAGAGGGGCTTGGGGGACCACTGTTCTGTACCATGTCCTTAGTGAATTATGATGAACCATGATCAACTTTGTGCTTAGAATCCATTCCGGCACTTATGATTAATCAATTTAATTGTTTGTTAAAATAAATTTTTCTTTTTCCTGTTCCTTTTTTAAAGCAGAAATATCAAATAATTTCTCCAGCCTCATAAATGGAAAAATTGTAATTCTTGGCTGTTGGTCAGAATACAAGCACATCTGAGTACAACACTTCATACTTGGGCTTTGGTAACGTCTGGTGGGTATTGTCAATATTTTTTGAATTTTGTGGACCGAGTTATGGTTATGGAAATGATCAGTAAATGAACTAATAAAGAAAACAATCATTAATTGCAGCCCTAATGTGAAAGAGTTTTATCCACAAAGTGAGGTGACTGTTAACTTTTAACCAGGCGCCAGACAAACGATCTGAACATCTGAAGATCTCGTCACTTTTAGAAAGAGGGCACTTGTTGTGACTGTGTTACAGTGTGAGACAAAAGAGTGTAGAATTGACAAATGCCAGCTTTAATTGAGCCCGGGCACCGATTTGGTGTACTTGTTATTTTTGCTCCAAAGTCTTCAAAACGCCTGAGTGATTTTGCATGAAGTAGATGCTGTTAATTGTGTTATCTCTTGGTCATTAACATTGTTGTGTGCATTTGGTCCTCCTCGTTAAGCGTAGGGCCAAATTCCACTTTGGCGGCTGGTAAACTTCTACTCTCTGTGTAGGCGTGTGTTTGTGTGTATCTGGCTGAATGTCTGAGTGCGTGGCTGACTGCTCTTCCCGTCAAGGATAAGTGTATGAGACAATGGAAGCAGATTTGGGTGGGGATAAAGATAGACACAGACAGAGATGGCTGATTACTTGCACTGAATACTGAGGCGCTCACTTTCTTTCATCTCTGTTATAGACTCTCAATTTCTTTCGCTCTCTTTATTTAACCCACTCAACTTCACTGCTGCCTGCAGCTGCTGGCCTCTTGCCACAGCAGAGTGCTGCCCACCATAATGGGCCTTAGCAGCAATAGGTGGGAAATATTGTCCTGGTCATATTGCAGTCATCTGATTGCAGAGTGTAGCCGCAGTTCAGATTGATGAGTTTTTCCTTTGTACGGTACTAACGTTGCTTAGAGCTGGGGAATATATCGATATTATGTGAATATTGTGATATGAGACTAGATATTTTCTTAGATTTTGGATATTGTAATACCATGCTCTTTTCCTGGTTTTAAAGGCTAAATTACAGAAAAGTGAACTTCTGAACTTACCAGATAATAATAATAATTCATACTTATTATGATCCCCAGTAGGGAAACTCTGTTTGTTAGTAATCACTACACACAGGCCTGAAATACACACATGCACAAATGGAGGGATGTCATCCTGAGCGGTTGGGGGGGATGGTACGGTACCTTGCTCTAACAAATGAGATGTATTGTGATATTGTATCTGTGGGCTTTAGAGTGGGCTATAGAGACTAGCTAATCGGCTGCTGGTGGTAGCTTCATATTTACTGCACAGACCCAGTCCTATTATGATGAGTCATGAACAGGAGGTGAAGTAGCACCCCTACAGCTACCGATCCATACTCCGTACTTGGGTCCATACGGGGACTTGAACCGACGACCCTCCGGTTCCCAACCCAACTCCCTACGAACTGAGTTACTGTCACCCCCCGCTGCCGTTACTCAAGATGTTCCGGTATCGGTATCTCCTCCGATACTGCCTAAAACGCTGGTATTGGTAGTACTATTATAAGAAGTACTGGAGTTTATGCACCAATCCCATACCACATAATAATGTCCTAAAGAAAATAAATGTTGAAGTAGTTTATTCATGTTCTTTTCCCATTATAACTTACTGTCAAACTGGATGGTAAAAGAAAGTTCTGTGGCGTTCATTGTTAGAGAGTTTAACCTGAGCCAGACCGACAAGAAAGATAGAAATCATATCACATCCATACAGGGAGAGTAGTATACAGCGCTGGTGCGTCCAGGCGATGTTTGACAACACTCCTAGTTTCATTTCAGACATTTTTTCACTATTTTATGTGTATATTACAGTACTTTGTGAACACAATAACTTTGGTAAACTCATTTCAAGCACCAAAACAATTTAAAAACACCATAAGTTAAGTTTGTTTTCAAAAGAGATTTGAGGAATTTCAAAAGGTTTCGCTTTAGCGTCAAATTAAAAATGTTAACATTTAAATAAAAAAATAAAAAAATGTGGGCCTCACATTTTGGAAAGCTGAGTTTGTTCTGAACATTATGATATGAAAAACACAGGGATCGGTTTCATGCAAATACCCTAAAAAGGTACATTTCAGAAGAAAAATACCCTTAGACCTCAGAGGGTTAACAAAAATAAAAATTGACTAAAACAATTCTAGAGACAATGAGACATTTCTAAAAACAAATCGCTTTCTAAAAATAATGCATATCCCATGTCAGCCAGTCAGTCTGACATTCATTTAATTTATAAAGATGTACTCTGCCGTCACGGTAACAATACGCAACCAATTTTAGCCCTCAAAGACTGACCTGGAATGATGCCTGTTTATCAGTTTATTTAGTGAGTTCATATTTTATGTTATTGATCACAAGATTAAAAACCTGTTAACCTAGCCATTCCTCATTGTCAATGTTAATTGTATGAATATTGGGGTGGTAGTAGCTCAGTCCGTAGGGAGTTGGTTTGGGAACTGGAGGGTCGTCGGTTCAAGTCCCCGTACGGAGTGTGGATCGGTAGCTGGAGAGATGCCACTTCACCTCCTGGGACCTGCCAGGTGCCCTTGAGCAAGGCACCGTACCCCCCCAACCTCTTACTCTGACATCTCTCCATTTGTTCATGATTAGGTCCTGAGCATGTGTGTATTTCAGGCCTGTGTGTAGTGATTACTAACAAACAGAGTGTAAATAGTAATTTCCTGACTGGGGATCAATAAAAAGTATAAATAAAAAATATAATGTGTAATGTCTAGTATAATAAATTAATTTTGGCTGTATGTAGCCTTTTGAACTGTCTATTCACCTCAGCCACCCCTGCTGCTTAGTATTGGTATGATCCCATTTTAGGGGTGGGCTTCAGACCTATGAAGGTAGGTAGTTGAATTAGTTCTGGGAGAGAGCATGAGGAAAACTGAGGGAGTAGGGCGGAAGTCTGTAGGATGCCCTCAGGAATGACTTGTTTTTAGGTCATTAGGAAAACGTTTTTTTTTTCTTATAATGGGATCTTTGTGTCTCTCACGTCAATTACTTTTATTTTGTGAAAGTGTTTTGTTTTTGCCTTATCGGCCTTACTTGGGTTTACAATAAATATCCCAACTTAACAATGTCATCTCGGACTCACCTTGTGTGATTTCACCTGCTCACAACTACGAGCTACATCTACCCACAACATGTACAGTACATAATATGGATTTGCTGGAAACCAACATGATGTAGTTTCCGTCAGCGGCACCATATAGACAGAAATTATTTAGGTGAATCACTGGTAAAATGAAAAATATTTATTCTAGGGAAAGAATTGATTTTAAAAATAGAATCGCAATGCATGCGTGAAATGATTTGTTCCCCACCCGTACCAGACACAGTGCCTCATTAAAGCCGTTGACAATGTCTTGTGTACTTTTTGTCCATCTCTCCACCCTTATGTAACTGTTGCTTTTGGTGCCAGTTGTAACAGCTACCAGAGCATCGTCAAAGAGATAAGCTCAGTGTGTGTGTGCGTGTGTGCCTGTGCCTGTGCCTGTGCAGGGAGGAAAGGATTAGGACACAAGGAATGCAATCAAAGTGGACTTGGTAGGGCGGAGTAGAGTCTGTGGATCCTTTCCCACCTGCTTATTGTTTTGTCTTTCCCTTCTGCTGTTGACCATAAATCCGCTCGTCTTTGTCATGGGAAATTAAAGACTGGAATTGATAAGAGGAGCATCTAATAAAGCAAATAAAGCTGTTACCTTTTGGCAAGCCTTGCAGCAGTAGTTAGGTTAGTTCAATATTTGGCTCTCGGGTCGTACAGTTCTTTTACGGAGAATTACGTTACTGCTTTCAGTATAGTCCCACTGCTTTGATTACTGAACTACATTTATAAGAGAGGGAAGCGAAGCTCTCGTCTTGCCTACTCCTGCGGGAAACATGGATGAAACTGTAAGTACTTTTTCACTGGGCTCATTCTCAGGCTACCTCGTAGGAAAAGAGGAGGATAAAGACTCGTAAATCACAAAGTCTACACAAAGTTACTTGACAGAGTTTGCAATCCCATTCATTACAGTGTTTGTGTGTGTGTGTGTGTGTGTGTGTGGGTGGTATCTGCCTTTTTTTTGTGGCGAGGCCTTTGTGCAGTGTGGTAATCATTGGATTCAGCAGCCAACCCAGACATTATATCCCATGGAAACCAATTAAAACCAGTTGTCTACATAATCTCAGCATCACTGCACTGTTTCTTTGTGGTTGGCTAAAGTGTAAAGGCTTTTCCTTTTTGTGTTTAGTTAATTAATAAAAGTTACAGGGGGATTATTGACCATTCCCAAACCTTAAGCTCCCTCTATGACTATTGTTTCGCCTGTCAAACTTTTTACTCTGGCACAAATACAGTTTAAAATCATAACGCTGAAATGACAGCCGACGCTGACAGATTTCATCGGCCTGTAGCTCGCTACTAATTAAGCTAACTAAATGCTGTCTCTGGCTGAATTTGTAATATTCCAAGCTAACTAATTTTAACCCTCCTGTTGTCCTTCATAAAGTTTTTATATCAGAAATATTGGGTCTCTTTCAACCTAATTTGTCAAAAGCCAATAACATGGAGTGTTTTATACGCTTTCAATGCTTTTCACAAGTAAAATAAATGATCAGTTCTCTACTTTCATTGAATGTGGGTGTTTAGTAGCTCTGTCAGTAGGGAGTTGGGTTGGCAACCGAAGGGCCGCTGGTTCAAGTCCCCATACGGACCAAAGTATGGTGGTGGACAAGGAGCTCTTGAGCAAGTCACCGAACCCCCAACTGCACGGGGTGCCTTTCCATGGGCAGCCATTTAGTGCATGTATAGGTATAGGCCTGTGTGTAATAACAACAGAGTGAAAACATGTAATTTCTCCTTGAGGGATTAATAAAGTATACATTATTATTATTATTGACCCTGCAACTGGCGACCCAATAAGCAGATGAAGATGGATATATTATTATTATTATTATTATTATTATTATTATTATTATTATTTACACCGATAAAGCAACTGCTTGCATAGTTGACGGGAATACATTACAAGGGTTAAAACCCTGTGAAAGGGCCTGTATGGACTTGATGAATATACATGCATGCTGTTCTAAAAAAAAAACCTGAGGCTTAAGCTGCATGACCTTACCAGTTGGATTCTCGCGGGATCATATTTGACACGAAAATCCATCTTGTCAGGCTCCAACCTAATGCGTTTGTGTCTGAGCTACCATCTTACAATGAGTTTTCTTACCACAGTCCCATGCACAATGCTGTCAAATCTCGATAGACCTGACATGCCAAGTTACAGTTGCTAAGCTACGACTGGACAATCTCTGATTGGTTTAACTAGTTTATATCCACGATGATTCATTTAGGGGATTGATACAGTTACGCCAGAAGACTATTTGTCCAACTTAAGTTTTCTCTTGCACGACTGAAACAACTTTGAACGTACACCAAAACAGGTTCCTTCCCGATGATATTTTGCGGAAGCACCATTTTGCGTTGGCCGCTTAGTGCTGCCAAAAACGATTGTGATTGGTTCAAAGAAATGCAAATAAACCAGAGCACATTTTTCTCCCATCCCAGAATGCTGTGTGGCGTAGCCACACCTTCTTTTGCATGCTGTGGAGGAGGGTCTGGCAATGCGAGACTTTTAACCAACTGTTAATTCCAATTACGTTTTGATGTGGTGTACTAATACTCCTTCAAAGTCTACCATCGTAAGATCTTAAAGTTCGGTCTCTGGGTTTCCAAAAGACTTTTAAACTGCATTTTTTAATTTGACTTTTCCAGGAGCCTAATTGGAACTGAGATAATGAGGTCAGAGGAAGGGGACAGTGTTCTTCACAGTACTGCAAGAGGACAGGACAGGACTGCACACCCCCCACCACCCCTGTACTTTTTAATGTAGAGCTTTGAGCTAACTCATGTTGCCACAGGGTTTGTCACAGTCATTATGATGACATGCACACAACAAACACGATTATTGGGAGAAACTGGGTTGCGGCAGGAAATCAGAGCGGTAAAATCTGTTACTGTAAAACCCATGTTAACATGCAGCTGGTCAGTAATCTGATTTCTCCCCTACCCCCAAACATATTTTAACCAAGAGCTTTGGATTTCATTATTTTGGACAGTAGGATGCACCACTACAAGTAATACTCTTCCCTTTCATCTTCCTGCACAAGCAATACTTCCCCTGTCTGAAGTCACCGCTAGAAACCCAGTAAGAGACCCAGTTACTGTTAAGTGTACACACGGCGTAATCCCCTACCCTAATTAGGGAAACTGAGTTTCTCATTTACATGACATTTAAGATCTCAGATTGCCGCTGACAGCCTACAGTAACCATGTTACATGCAAACACACTGACTCACTGGTGGCGCAGAAGCACACACATCCAGATTGTCATTCATGAAAAGCTGAAATGTGACACTATTAAATCTGACAGCGGCTCCTCCTCTCCAGCTGCCCGCTACACCCCCCGGGGGAGTGTGTATGCAAACAAACCTCCTTCACTTCGTAGATCAGATGTCTGTTAAAAACATAGTCACACTGCTACAAAGTGTAACATGTTGGGGTTTGGGGCCGAGTCATCATGTGAGCGCACACCTGACTGGTGAACTCAATATACAGCTCTGGTGCTTGTCCTACAAACCTGTGAGGACTAACAGAAGTCAGGTGTATCTGGGCCAGAACACAATGTGTCCTGCCTGTGCTTCAAATTGGAGCTGCTAAGGGGAAGGAATGAGGCCACAGTGTCCATTTCCTTTCCCCTTAAAAACACTCTTAAAATATACAGACTCATACTCGTTTTACATGCATACAACAAATGTTTGCATATCATAACATTTTCCTGAAAATGATCTTCAATGGGGATGTTATTGTGAATAATCTGAAGCCCATAATGCCCTTTTGTGTTCTGTGTTCACATGAAGACAGCTGGTGTTTGAAGAAAAGATGCATTATTTAGCCTTGGGTGTACTTTTCAGGGTCTGAAAATAAATACTTTTTCAAAACTCAATATGTGAGCACTACAGAGCTGGACAGTATTCTATCACTGTGTTTCTCTGGAAGACTTTGTGACTGCTACTCAACCACCTCCCACCAGGCTCTAAATGTTTCCCTCTGTGAACAGTCGAAAGGTTACTAAGGCATTTTAACCACGTAGCGTGGTCCATTTCCTCACTGCAATGTGTTACAGCCCCGTGGTTTGTGAAACCAGGTACAGATGTGGTGGAAGCACATAGGGGCGGTGGTTGGATGACATAACGCTTCTGTTTGTGTCATTTGGTTTTGTCATGACAAGTTATGGTTAGGGTTCATGTGTTCACGACACATTAAAGTGTAACCCTTTATTGCACCTTAAATCTGCTAATTTCTTTTTTAAAGATATTTTTGGGCATTTTCGGCCTTTTTTTAAAAATATTTTTTTGGGGGTTTTTCCCTTTATTAGATAGTGATAGTGGATAGAGAGGAAAGGGGAGAGATAGGGGATGGCACGCAGCAAAGAGCCACAGGTTGGACTCGAACCCGGGCCGCTACAGGACTCAGCCAACATGGGGCGAACGCGCTTACTCCCCATTCGGCCTTTTATTTTGACAGGACAGCTAAAGATATGAAAGGGGAGAGAGAGGGGGATGACATGCAGCAAAGGGCCGCAGGTCGGAGTGCAACCCAGGCCCGCTGCGTAGTGGAGTAAACCTCTATATATGGATGGCCGCTCTACCAACTGAGCTGTCTTTCCAATAAATCCATTGCTTTTTCACAGTAGAAACTTAACAGCATGCTGTAGGAGTAACTTCCTAACACTGGCTTGCACCATAGACTGTCTATATGTATCGCCTGACCGCAGATATGATAATGAGCCATAGATCGTTCACTGTAAATCCAGCACAAAGCCATCGCTGCGTTCCAATAATGAGCTAAAACATCATAAATAAACAATGTCCCGATGCTTGCCAAGGATTTGTGAATCACAGTGAATTAATTATGCCAATGTAGGGACTAGGAGATGATGTGTAACATAACACTGGCAGAGAGAAACACGCATACACAAAGGGACACATTGCTATGGTAACCTCAGAAGTTTTCACATGGTCCAGATGATGTTTCTTTGTAAAAGTGCTGTGTATGTGAGAGTCCCCATGCTGCACTGCAGAATTATCCTCTGAAGTGCTCTCGTCTTGCTCCCTCTTCGTCTTGACAGCCTTTAGATGTACGATACAGCTTCCCGTAGTGATTTCTCTGTGTGTAGAGGTCCAATTTCACATCTCCTCTTTCATTCTCGGCGACATGGCTCCCTGTTTGTGAAGATTTACTTGACATCTGTGCAGCTTTTTCATACATCATTCAACTTTACAACTACACAATGCTGCACATACTCACACATACTGTACACAAAGATTATGTCTTATGTCAAAGATTGTATTGCAACTGTGTTGCCACTGTGTATGGGTTTGTGTTTGTACAAATGCATGGGGAATACATTTGCAAGTTGTCGTCTTGTCTGAAATTGTAAGCCAACCAGTGGATGTTACTCTTCCATCAGACAGTTCATTGAAAACATGGGTTACAGTTATAATGCTTTAGATTTTGGTCCTGGTTCATTTGGCTTCACCCTTGGGTACAGCAAGACCCGTTTAATACTACTGGTTTCAGTCACTTTGTCAGAAATAAAACAGAGGAGCAACTGGTGTATGTGTTTACAGTGCGGCCAAACAAGCTCATGTTGTTCTAATGAAGAAATCGGCCAATAGTAAATGCAATCTAATTTCATGTTGCATAGTTTTCCTCAAACCAGCAGGACACGTTCCAAGGAGTTGGTTACTTTGCTGAGGGGTTGGAGGTGTGCACCTCTCCATCTAACAGCTCACCTTAAATGCTCCCTTCTTCATTTCTCCCTTGAAAAAATTAAAATGAATGCACATCAAAAAATGCAGAAAATGACCAGATTGTGACGTATTTGCGACGAAAGATCGCTGCCAGCGTTGACAAATACATTGCGTTTTTGAAGAGCTAAATGTGAGCAGTGAGGACAATATGAATGATATCAAATATTAGAAACTAATGCAGTATTATAGCGTGCATCATTTACTTTGTGTGTGTGTGTGTGTGTGTGTGTGTGTGTGTGTGTGTGTGTGTGTGTGTGTGTGTCTGTGTGTCTGTGTGTGTGTGTGTGTGTGTGTGTGTAGGGGGGGCTAAATTAAATAGCTATTTCAAAACTGTAGACCATAAATAGTGTTGTAAGCACTGCTTTTTCACTTTCCCCACCCAGATTTTACCTTTAGGCCACCACAGCCCCATTATAGTCACGTTTAAGTTTTTCTTTTTACAATTTGTCAACAGAAGTAAGATTGATGGCTATGCACCGGAACCCACTGGCCTTATGAGCAAAAGGGTGAAAAGGTAAACTTGGGACCAGCAAGGAAGAGAGATATGGATAACTTAAAGAGACATGGCAAATAATATTACCGGCCAGTGTCTCCATCCACACAAGTCTGGGGAAAAGGACTAGAATGATGGATGAAGAAATAAACTGACATGACTGCTCAGGGACAAAAATCTGTAGTTTCCAATCGGCAATGAAACATCCAATACAACTTTGATAGTCAATGTGTGCATCCCTGATCCATGCCCTCCAATAGATCTTTGAACAACAGCTGTTCACGTTCATTCTAATTTGATGAGTAACCCTAGCAACAAGGTACAGTGTATGAATCACATGCCCGACTAGTTGTTTTCGCATAGAGCTTCATCACGGTGAGTGAGGCACACAAACACAACAAGGAGAAAAAACACTCCCTGCCACATCAAGCCTTAATGGCTGCTTTAATTTTCCAGTTGTATGACTCTTTTGTGTCATTATAAAAGCCGTAGAGCAGATGAAGATAAAAAGCAAAACCTCTCAGAGTAATTAATGCCCATGCAAGGAGACGCAAACACAGTTTAAGCACATGACAGTCTGTTCGCAGGAACTCCACTCAACACTGGAATTGAATACGGAGTTGCACCGGCACACCCTCTCTACCTATCTCCCTATCCTCGTCTAATTGTCAGTTAAGACCCATAGCTGAAATGGATCACGCCTGTAAAGACAATAAGCTCTGTAGTGTTGATGAATATTCACAAGATGTTCTGTTTAGAGAGGCCGCAATTAGGCTGTATTAGCACTCCAGTGTACGAGGAGAAAATGATGATGATGGCTGCTCAGTGATGATTGTGATTTAAGTAAACAGATTCATCAAATGTGGCCTTTGGCGTGCCGCAGGCTCAGAGGAATTCTCCTTTTGTGACCGTTTGGAATTGAAGACAGCAAGCATTTGCTCTTTGTCTTTGTTGTAAAGAGTAAACCGTAGCTACGTACAAATCTCTAAGGTTAACGCGCAAACACCATGTTTCAATGAGGCAGTAGTTCTGTCTTTGTCAAAAACAAGCAATGCATCTGTGTAGAACTTTTCCAATAGCATTTTTCCATTCCTGATCTGATACCTTGCTTATCCCAAATCGCGTGTGATCTGTGCATAGACCTTAAAAAACTCACCTATACTAGCATTTTAGGCAGTATCGGAGGCATTTACAACACTTTTATCTGTGGAAATTGAGTGGTTGAGTTTTTCACCTGATCTCTATTCCTCACGGTCTTCAGCAAATACCCTGTTATTTGTGCTAGAAGCACTTTCAAGACCGTGGTCTTAGAACTTGAATTACAAAAAGTACTTGAAGTGAAGCATGCTGCCGACATAAGATAATTAAAGCCACCATATTCTCTTTATCGCCCTCCAAGGCACATAGAGCCTGCCCTGTGCTGATGAAAAGAACATTAATCTTTTCCCCCTATAGCTTGTAATGAAAGTCCCATCAATAAAGATCAAAGAAGAGCAGATGGCGTGTAACCAGCTCTGTCTCTGAGATAGGTTCAGAGATGGAGAATGCCAATAGCAAAATGCCATGGATTTACAACAAGTTGAATTGTACAGCAAGTCTTCTTGCATCTGCCTCTCAATGGATTTGATTGGATGCTGAATATTAAAGACTCTCCTGTGTCCCGGCAGCAGCTACTACTACTACTACTACAGACCATGAAATAAGGCTTACTACTCCTCTACAATATTCAGTAATCACATGGGAAAGATGCTGTTGTAAAGCAAACATTTTTTTTTCTTTTAGAGCAGTTCTTCTATGATCCACATTGAAGTGTCACATGCACTCTGATCTCCCTGCCAGTGTACTAAACTACCGCCATGAGAACTTGAGCAAAGTGCGTCGCCCTCATCATATCCAGCGTTGCCTGCTGCTGATGCTATAAAGCTGCCACGCATACGGCATAGTGGTGATGTGCACCGTGTTTGCAAATGGAAACCTGTCAGCAAAATCTGAGAAATAGCTTGCACACAGGTTGATAATATAATACAGAGGCAGACAGAATTGGATTGGATTAGAAGCGTAGGCGTATTCTCAAAAGACAGAACAGGAAGGGATCAATGCTAGGAGGTTTTTTTGATCCCAGTCCAATGGGCTTATCCACACAGGGTGCATTCACTCATTGTGATTTGATGGCTGGGTCGTACTCTAAATGTACTCTCCATCAACATTTCAGAGTCCACTTTCAGTGTTGTGTCAAACTACATTTAGAAAGTTGTATTACCCCCTACCAATATTTCAATATTCAGTCATTTTACATTGGTTAAAGTTATGGTTATTTGATGCCAGATATTCCAGGCTTTCTACAGACTGTATCTATTTTCCAAAAACCAGGCCGTTGTAGTGTGTTCAGGAAGAACTTGAACCAGAGATGTCTGACTTTGAGATCCAGAAAGATTTATTTACAACTTGAACATGAAGTTAACTATGAAGTTGTATTTGACGTTGCATGTGAAGTTGGATGTGGTGCTGAAATATAAGCAAATAATAATGCACTTTAACAAGCATCTGACTTACTATGAACATTATTTACCAAAACTTAATGTTATAGCAATCAGCATATAACAAGAAACAATACTAAGAATTACATTAATTTCTCTGTAATAATTAACATAAATGTAACATATTGCTCAGTAACACAAACAGAGAATAAGCCACATCTATTACATCACACATATCCATAACCGCGCAAACAGTGTAATACACCTTTTAATAGCTAAGCACGTGGCTCCACAGCGCTGTTTACTGCCGATTGCACGTTCACATCTACCAGCTATGGAATAGGAAACACATCAACAACAATATTAATATCTCTCTCTCTCCAAATAAATGTAACACAGGCTAAAGTTATAGATAAGACAGATAAGCTCCCGCTTACACGCTCTCAGGTACCAAAATTTGATCTAAACTGAATCGGTCCTTTGTAGTAGGCTACAGATGTAATTCATACCCAAAAAAGTACTTTATTCAGTACCCAACCCTACAGATAAAGCAGTACTGTTTTTGTAAACTCTCCAATATGGGTCTCAAAAAGTAAGTAATTGGGCTCTAATATAGACTAAACAAAACTAAATACAAAACTACAGCAGTCGAATCTCAGTTTATTTCATCTCATTTTTAATGGATCCTATAATTGCTGTTTATATTAGCAATCCTAAGTATTCATAAAGATTATTTAAAATGCATTAAATGTATATTTTCAGTGTTGACCAATGCTAAGATTATTTTCACTTATTAAACTTAGCATAGACAGACAGATGTGAGTGGATTGATCTCTCATGTTTTTAAAGGAAGTATTCTTACATGTGACAGTGAAACAACCTCTCTGGCTTTCTCAATTCTGCCCTCTCAGCACAACACTTTGCTCGTGAATGGAATGAGTTTGGTTAACCATGGCTCCATCGTTTTAAGTGGTATCTCAAAGATCAATGTGCTCAAGGGCTACTGACATCAAAGGTATTAGGTTGCCCCTGGCATTAGGATAGTGCTTTGACTCCTCATTCTATAGTAGCTTCCTAGCTCAACCTGATGCATCAATTTCTGGTGACAGTGGACCGGTATCATTGGTCCCGTTTATTGATTGAGTAGTGATTCTCTTCCATTTAGGTATAGACTCTTTGGGGAATCCAGGGTGAAATTGGAGGCTGCATAGTGGAGAATGAGATTTTGTGGGTGGTGAATCTTCTGCTCTGGTTTTAATTTAATTTAAATAGACGTCTGGGTCTGAAACGTGAAAACAATGCAAAATTGCCTTAAACCTAAATTCTACGGGCGACTCTACTCGTTGCCAAAATATGTAATTTTGAATAGAAGTCTACAGAAAAATTACTCTTCACTTGATTTATTACTTCAGTAAACATTTTCATAATGAGTTAATTCGCTTAATCGCTAGTTTCAAGTCCTTTTGTAAATTATGGTCCCATTTATATTAAAATAGACGATAAAGCAGAGGATTCTTTAGGGCGTGGCTACACACTGACCTGTCCATCAGGGCAGAGGCTTAGTAATGTTAACCATAGCACTGTACATTAAAAACTATTTTGTCTTAAACTTTGACCCTCTAACTGTGTGTTTTCACTTCATCAAAGGTAATTGTAACATTTTGGTCACCTAAAAATGTCTTGTTCAGCTTTATTAACACCTTGCCAACCAAGGCTAGCTAGCGCTAGCGTTAGCTGGGATTTTTTTTTTTTACTGCCGTACATGCAGATGAATGGCGCCAGAACCCACAGGTCCGCGTTTACCAGCCGGTAAGACTCCACTGGATGACTTGATTCAGGAGGGTTGAAAATTGACAACCGACAACAAACCCGCTTTAGCGTTTAGCTTAGCGCAGCACCTTTGCAACCATAAACAACACTAGCTTAGCCGCATCATCCTCCCGACATCCACTCTCTCATCCGGTTTAAAAATAACAGATAGCGACAGCCAAATTGCCAAAAGACTTCAAAACGGTAGTCGACAAACCAATAGGTGTGGTCACCGCTGCTGCGGTCACTATTTCTACTGTTTGATTAAACCCATTTGAAGTTCAGTTATTCTCTCTTCTAGATAACTGTGGTGTTTGGGTTCAGGCGGAAACGTGAGCATGATGTTTGAGATACATCATTCTCACTCAAAATTACAGAATCAAAATGAGACACTACGTCAGATGTTCACACATATCACAATGGCACTGATTAGCTTAAGATAGAACTACAGTTAAAACACGAGATGACGTTTGAATGCGTATCTCAGGGTAATGTGTTTGCTTGCCCACTTTGCAGCTACAGTGCTGTATCACATCTCACAATACCATAAAATACTGAGTCCATCTAACTTTGACATTGCATAAATAACACAAACTCTCAACCTTGAAGCGCCAAACCATCTGTTTGCAGTGTATCATGCCAGAGCTATCTAAACTGCAGCTACATGAATTTCAATTTTATTTATAGTATCAATTCATAACAAGTGTTATCTAGAGACACTTTACAGATAGAGCAGGTCTAGACCACACTCCAGAATTTACAAGGACCCAACAGGTCTAGTAGTTCCCTCCAGAGCAAGCAACAGTGCGACAGTGGCGAGGAAAAACTTCTTTGTAGGCAGAAACCTGGGACAGACCCAGACCCAGACCCGGGCTCTTGGTAGGCGGAGTCTGATGACCGGTTGGGGTTAAAATGAAGAGTGGCAATAACAGTCACAAAAAATAGGAGCAGCAATTGTGATGGTGATTAATAAAGAACGTTTCATGAAAATTGCATCTTTGGACTCATAATTAATAGGGACGCACGATGATATCTGCACTACATTGGTATCACTTGGTCAACTTTAAAAAAGTAAACTTTCCATCTAGAATCTTATTGGCGTCCATTTTGCGCTCGCCGTCCACTCAAAACGTAATGTTGCTAATCTTTGGCCGGCTCGCAAGTCCAAACAAGTTTTGCCTGTTGTTTAGTTTCTGGGCTAGCTAGATCCGGTGGGTGTTTTTCTAACGTTACTAGTTGTAACAGCATGTGAAATAAAACCACAAAGTTTGCTAGACCTAAAAGAACGTTAATAAAATAAAATAAGGGACGCCTTTAAAATGGGTTAACGCGTTTAACTGACAGCACTAGAAATAATTGACCTATTTATAGGGGTGAATGTCTGTCTACATTTGAACAATGATACATTTAAGGTAGAATAGAATGTTGTTTGTTTTTGGATTTCTTTTCAGTAAAATTATATATATATGGGGGCAAAATGTGTATATACTACACTGGTATTGGCATTGGCCAAAATGAGTTTGAAAATATTGACATATCCAATATCGGGCAAAATCCAATCTTGTGCATCCCTAATAATTAATGCCTAAATATGACTTCCTCTACACACTAAATTCATATTGTGTGTGTGTGTGTGTTAGTTGAAGTCTTTTTGTTAGTATGTTCTAATAATGACTCTTGTAAAACTGCAATTTTATTCTCATCTTGAAGGATTTAATAAACCATTCCTGTCTGTCGAGCCACCGTTAACTTTGTCAAACGTATCATGTTGAGGAGAATCACTTTGAAAAGGTTGTCTCTCCAGTCCCCTCTGCAAGTCAGTATTTCGCAAGATATAATTAGCAAGGTTAATGATCTCCATGCATTATGCATTATTCGTGGTCATGAAGGTGTCCTCCACATGGTTCACCTTGTCTAGCCGCTGCTCTCTTTAATCCCCCACATTACAATTGATTGTATTATTAATACCTTATTATACTAGGTTGATATCTTATATCTCATACTACACTATGCTACTGTATTATGTTATTATGTTGCTATACTAAATCATATTTCCATTATTATGCTGAATTAATTAAGTCATTACTCTGTCTTTGCAGCACCACAATATTTAATTCAACTTTCTCAAACATATCATGTTTTGACACAAAGTCATGGTTTGACACATCTTTTGCTTTTAACAAATATTGCGGGCCCTGCGATTTGGATATTGCACTAGTCCATATTGTGATTTTTTTTTTTTAAGGAATACAATTAGTTATGAAGCCCTAATCCTTTTATTAGTTTGCTGTTGACACTGCGTTCACACCACTGTCACTTTACCTCGTAGTTTTGTCTTTAGTTTCTCTTGTATAGTTTCTATATTTTTGTTTTATATACCTTTTTTTATTTTTTGCTTTCTCTCTTTCTCTTTTCATTTATTTCTGTTTGTGGTCCTGCAACAACCACATTTCCTCGTAGAAATAAGCTGCTGGATGCGTTGGATCGGTTTGTACTGTATCACTACCAAGGTTACTGGCTTGTTAAGCTGTAGTTGTTAAGCGGCTCCCGCTAGAGAGATATGAGAACGAACGGGCCAATCTCTCTTTGTATCACCACACTTATAGCCCCAAGTGCTGAGACAATGTATAAGGAAAGATGCCAAACATTTATAAACTGAATCACATTCATTTTCTGTGAGGTGACTGACACTTGGAGCCCTTTCACAACGTGGAAGGACACTTTGGAAGACTCTTTTCTGTCAGCTGGAAGTACCTCCAGTTGCTCCGACATACCAGAGTGTCATAATGAAGAACAAAGCTCTGCAGACATGCATGACAAAACATACCAAAATGAGCTGGCATCCTCTCCATAGCAATGTTGGCCAAGGCTCATGAGTATTGTAGCATTTACAGATGCCCAGCTTGCCAAATTCACGCAACAGATATCTCAGAAACAAAGTCCAAATAATTAAATAATAAAACTGGTGGGTATAGTATAGAAGCATAGAATTGACAGACAGCACAAAGCGCTGCTCACACACGGGATTAACGAAATGACACTAGCATGGTTTCCATCCACTTGTCAATCGAATTATCTTAAGTTTGGTAAAAACAATTCATGTGAATAAAGCTGGTGAAAGTGTGTTTCCATCCAACGACTTTAAAGCCAATAAAACCTGTGGTGATGACATCACATGCTGTTTTGCGATCAAATTGATTTTAGACATTTTAAGGTGTTTCCATTCATTTTTGCACTGAATCAACCATGAAATGACCTAAAACTTAATCGCAATGACGTTTCCATCAGTGTTTAACGCATAAGCCGTATATTGGTCAAGATAAAACCCAATGAGACCGGACCAGTATTTCATGTGAGTCGATATTCATGAAATTCCATTGAATTTTGCAGATAAAAACGTGTGGATGGAAACATAGCTACTGATGCTATGCGCTCAAACGTTAGCAGTAACCTTATTTCTATTTATGTAAGGGAGGGGTAATGTCAACTCCAGTGTGTCATTAAACCATGGTTTCTGAGCCCTCCAAAAAATCCTGAACACAGAAATGGTGAAAAACAGTTCAGTAACAAATTCAGTACCACACAGTTAACAGTCTTTTCACGTTTTCCACAAGGAGCTTCTAAAATATGAAGTATGAAGTGTTTTAAAAGAAATCACAGATTTAGCTGTACCCAGACTTTTAGGTGCATGAACATGCACACACACACACACACACACACACACACACACACACAAACCCTCTCGCCCTCTCCATGCCCCTTGACATGGGCTTTGTGCTAAGATCAGCTCCTCCACAGGACCCAATCACCCATTGAGGACTCCGGTGGAGCCTACTCAGCATATCATACTGAGGTGTCAGCAGCTTCCAGCCTCTGATGTTATCTTCCTCCCACTGTCTCTATGGTAGATCATATTCACTCACACTACACGCTGCACTTGTCTGAAGGGTTTGGCCGCAGTCTTTTGTGCAGCATCTACTGGAACATGAGAGCGTCTGATGGCGCTGCATTACAGACACTGTTTTTCTATCCAACCTCACTCCCTATCAACAATGCCGGTTTTCACGAGTACCACTTAAACGCACCAAACTACAAATACCATCAGCAGCATGTGTTGGCTGTTTATTCAATGGTTACCCCCTTTTATAAATCATTTGGCTTAACCCACGGCTGCAGCAACTGTGTAGAAATGAGCCACTTAAAGCTGGGAAGAAAGTGCTCAGCACTAGAAAAAAACATTCTTTGATTTTGACAAACATCTTTAAGGTCAGCCAGTCCAGAGACGCTCCCCCCCGTAGAATGGAACACGGCCCAAATCTCTTTTGCCCCTGAATCTAAAGCGGGGGGCTTTTGTTTTGCTTCCTGTTACTCAATGAGTCATACTTCGAGGAAGCACTGTGATGCTGGGGACATTGATCGATTAGTTCCAAAATGGTTGAGGTGGATGGTTAATTGAGCTATCTGTCAAGTTGAATCGTATTCCACGTCTTTAATACTCCATTTGCATTTCTTCTTTTTTAATTTACCTGTCGGCTTAGGTTTAAACCATCTGATACTGTGTGATCCTCATATTACAGTCAGCTTCAGGGTATACTCAAGTCTTTGGGAAAAGAATTCACCCCTTGTAGTAAAGCTGCCTGTAAAGTACTCAGCCCTATCATTTATGTACCCATCGGGATATTATATCAATATTATACAGAGCCTGAAATGACAAAGTAAGTGAATTAGCGCTTCAATTTTTCAAATTGTTTCAGTATGTGTTAATACTGCTTTCATTTCTTGTGCAGTCTTGCTGAATGATATAAGGTTTTCCTGCTTGTGTGATATATCAGACTTAATATATCTATTACACGTCTGTTGGGTTTGATTTTTATATTAATGCACACAGAAGTGGTTAAGTAAGATACTTAATGAAATAAGACACTATTGTCTACATATTTTCTTATTTTTAAGTGGATGGATTGAGCATTTCTCTTCAGATGTCTGTCGAGAGGTGCAGATCATATTTGTTTGTCTGGAGGCTGATGAATCTTGGGTGAACTTAAATGTCACTGATTAGATTTCAAATTCATGGCATTTCATAGCTGATTTGGCTGAAAATCAACAACTCACACAGCTCCTTACATTTATTATTAGCCCCCCCCTTTCATTCTTGTTGCTGCTGTCCTATACACATATACCGCTGCTGATCTTTCTGGCAGCACATACCGTCCCGCTATCTTATCTTAAAGATGAACCACTGAATCCACGAACCCACCATTCTGTGTATAAAATAATTTCCTCTTCCTCATCCTTGGTAATAACCATTAGGTCATTTACATGGTACAGTGTCTGTGTGTCATCACCAGGGTGCAGTCAGAGCCATGCCACATGAGAGGATTAGCTGTGTACAAGAGACTGGAGCAGGAAGAAACTACACTGGATTAGCCTATCTTCCAGACAAAACACAAACCACACCTTTTTTTTTAAAATCTAGAAGCAAAATGCACTGTGGGGTTTCCATCCTCATTCAGCCTGGGGTGCATAGGTCAGCTGGCATTGAGACTTCCTGGAGGAGCCCAGCATTTGCTGTCGTCTCTCATGATTGCTCCTTGTCTACACGGACAGGGGGGCAGAGCAGATCAGGATGTGAGCTCCAGAAACTGACTGAGTTTTAAGGTGGAGCTGCATGCGTTAGCGGCGTGCCTGCTGGGCTCACATCTGTCTGCAGCACAACTACGCACACACACACACACACACACACACACACACACACAGAGCAGAGGCAAGTCTCATTCAGTAACCATGAGGACCAGGAGGAGGTCAGTCATTGGTAGCCCATCAGCTCACATTCGTACGTACGTGCAGTGCATAGTAACAACGTGACTGATTTCTGTGGCTTATATCAGAACCAATGCTCCCAGGAGTCCTTGAAAATATCAGTTAAACCTTTTACCTACATGGGGAAAGAAAATGAGCTAAATCACGTTCTTAACCAGCTATAGCAAGTAGGGCTGCTTGATTATGGAAAAATTATTTTGGTCGATATTGAAATCACGATTTATATTGGAATCACGATGTAACAAATCTTGGAGATAGCGTGTTTTTTTCTGTCCTGTCAGATTCCTCCAATCCGAACTGTTCGCTCCCCTACTTCCATTTTCACTCAAACTGGTTTTAAAAAGCCCCCAGATACCCCAAACGGGACTATTGCTGACTGTGCCATTGACAACACATGACAAAGTTTTGGATACCATTGTTTTTGTGATCGTTAGGAGCTGAACTGGATTACTTGCACAGCCTTAATAGCAAGTGAAAGTTGATTTAACCCGCTATAATGTCCTCCCTCTCAGGACTGAGTTTAGTCTCTACCACACACAGGACAGCTCTATCTATCAGCATAATGCATCCACTGAAGAAGGCAACGAACCAAAATGTCTAACTGTGCCATTACACATACTGATATAACAACATAAAGTAAGAGGAATGGTTGCAGTGCCGTGAGCTGGGTGCTTTTCTAAAAATGAGACTCCTGTCTGTGCTGTGCCTTCGCTCTGATGTTTCCACTAGATAAACTGGAAATCCAAAACAAACATTTTCATTAAGAGATCATCGTTATTTTATTTCTTGTTGTTCACTTGCACAAGTTAAAGCATACCATCGTTGATCTTGATAATGATTTTCGTGGCTCGGCCAAAAGTGTCAAATTGTCTATGACTAATTTGAATCATTTTTCCATGCTCTGAATGTTTTATGTGGCGTGTCTTTTAATGATGTAACTGATGCAATGATAAGACCAAGTCTAGAAGGTTTTTTAGAAGATAACTTCCCTTAATGTCATTAGTTCAACTGAGCCTTCGTAAAGTTATGAGAAAACAGAACCGCGCAGCAGGCATTATTAGACAAAACTTTGCATAATATCATTATTTTCCAATTCTCTTGCTGATACATGCTGGTACGCTGTTAAGATCTTGCAAGAACATACATGCTTCATGTTGTGACTGCTGTGCTGTGCCTTTACTTTTTAAATTTCTCTTTTCATTGTCCCAAATACAGTTTTTCTCTTGCCCTCGGAATTCAAGGGGAAAATATCCTTTATTTTCTATTGATTCCAGAAGCTATGACTTGACCGTACCAATGCAATGTACAGTACAGCCAGAAAGTGTGAGAACAAAAATGTTGTTGTTGTTTTTTATTGTCTTGGCTTTTCTTGTTGTATACTTCTGGATCTCACACTTTCCCTTAGGCCTTTGCCTTTTTATTGTGCTCCCTCTGTCATCGATGACTGGCCGTATGTGTAAATGGACTGTAGAAACTGAATTGCCCTTCGGGGAAAAAATAAAGCTATCTGTATCTGTATCCGTATATCTCCAGCCCATTGGATGTGAAATGAAACTGACTATTAGGTCAAAGTGCTGACTCAATGAGACTCAATGAGTGCTTGATCAATCGCTTGGTTCATCCAGACTGAAATATTTCAACTGTTAGATGGATTGGCGTAACATTTTTTGTACCTTCCTATAAGGTCCCAAAGGGATGAATCCTGTCGACTTTGGCGATCCGCTGCCTTTTCCTCTAGCGCCTCTAGGAGGTTTCCATTTGGGTTTTGTGGTCGGCATCTATTGGAAAAAATTTGCAAGGCATTCATGTTCTCCTGAGGAGAAGAATAGCTTTTGATTCATTTTTATATGACCAAAAACCTATAAAACTAATGTGTTTAATGTGTTTTGTGCTAACATCTACAAACATTGTCATTTGTGTGACATATAAACATCAATTCCATCTAAATTTTGTTACAAGACAGAAGAAGAAGAACAGAAGAGCTGATTCATTTTGAGTGTTTAAGCTAACATCTACAAACACATTTGTGTGACATATAAACATCAATCCGTATTGTTACAAGCGTCAATGTTCGTGATCAAAACATATAATCAAACAAATGCAGGCTAGCTAGCTGCCTAGCTAGGCTACATTGAAATCCAATGTCTGAACATGCTAGCGATTTGCTTGTCGGCTAGCTGAAAAGTTTGAGTGTTTAATCTAACATACAGTGGTCTATTCAGTGGTGTATGTGCCCTGACCAAGTTTGTTTGTCATATAAATCACACTTTTGTCAACTTTGTTTCATTCCCCTCGGCGATTCGCTTTCATTTCGCCCAATCATGGCGAATTTCGTCTCCAGAGAGCAAACTGAAATTTCATTGTGCGGAAACCGTTAGTCTTGTTATTTAGAACTATGCTTAAGGAAGTGATATGATACTTGCAGACAAGACAACCAAGAACTTATTTGAGGCCAACAGAATGTTCTTGACTGGCCCAGTCAGTCACCTGAACTCAATCCAACTGACCATGTGTTGCTAAAAACCAGGCTAAAAACAAAAAGCCCTCCAATGAGAAGATGCTTGTATTACAGGCCAGACACCAGGGAATCGTTTGCTGACTCATCAGCACACGCAACACATTCTCACTCCCATCTTGTAAAATAGACGCTTGGTCAGGTGGCTTTGTCGTTGTTATTGATGCTGAAAGTCTCCTTTAGCATCATATAACACGTGCTTGGTTGTCTCCTTTAGCATAATATAACACGCTTGATTGTCTCCTTTAGCGTCATATAACACGTGCTTGGTTGTTTCCTTTAGCATCATATAACACGCTTGATTGTCTCTTTTAGCGCCATAACATGCGCTTGGTCGTCTCCTTTAATGTCATTTAACACGTGCTTGGTCGTCTCCTTTAGCGTCATATAACACGTGCTTGGTCATCTCCTTTAGCGTCATATAACACGCGCTTGGTTGTCTCCTTTAGCGTCATATAACACGCTTGGTTGTCTCCTTTAGCGTCATGTAACGCGCTTGGTTGTCTCCTTTAGCGTCATATAACACACGGTTGGTCGTCTCCTTTAGCGTCATATAACACGCGCTTGGTCGTCTCCTTTAGCGTCATGTAACACGCGCTTGGTTGTCTCCTTTAGTGTCATATAACACGCGCTTGGTCATCTCCTTTAGCGTCATATAACACGCGCTTGGTTGTCTCCTTTAGCGTCATGTAACACGCGCTTGGTTGTCTCCTTTAGCGTCATGTAACACGCGCTTGGTTGTCTCCTTTAGCGTCATATAACACGCGCTTGGTCATCTCCTTTAGCGTCATGTAACACGCGCTTGGTTGTCTCCTTTAGCGTCATATAACACGCGCTTGGTTGTATCCTTTAGCGTCATATAACACGCGCTTGGTTGTCTCCTTTAGCGTCATATAACACACGCTTGGTTGTCTCCTTTAATGTCATTTAACACGCGCTTGGTTGTCTCCTTTAGCGTCCTATAACACGCTTGATTGTCTCCTTTAGCGTCCTATAACATGCTTGATTGTCTCCTTTAGCGTCCTGTAACACGCTTGATCGTCATGTAACATGCGCTTAGTCTGGACTATTGGCGTCCCTTTTATTTACAGTTCCGTGACTTGTAGGAACTGGACAGTTGGGTTAAGGGAAATGTCGTGGGTGGGCTTACGGTTCTGTCACATGCGGGAATAGCGGGCCGGTTAAAGAAGAAAGCGGCTTAAGGACACACGCGGGACACAAACTCCCCTCTCCTGGGTGAAAGTCCTGTGTTTGACCCATCCACCGCCCCCAACCAATCTCCCTACGCTAAATTTCCCCTTTACATACTACTGGCTAAACCCCGTCGCATCAGCCAGTTATTGATTGGAAAGATTTGCAGCTAACCATTAAATCCGATGACTTTATGTCCACTTGTCCATTAACTTCTGTCCTATAACATTGGGTGATTGTGTAAACAAATAAATGCAATTCCTCCACTGTTCATCTGATGTTGAAGGATCACCCTCAAATTTATGCTTAAACCCTGCACTTTAACCCTAATAGTCATTTCAAATCAAATGTGGTGAACTGCAGAGCTGAAACAACAGCCAAGGTGTCACTGTGCTGGTACTTTATGATAGCCCTACATGTCCTGTGGCCTGTTTTGTAGCTGAACTCTCGCTGATGGATTTCTTCTCTCTCTTCCTCTCTTTTTCTCACAGTAAACTTTGACCACTTCCAGATATTGCGGGCCATTGGCAAAGGGAGCTTTGGAAAGGTAATGTAAACGCCATTTTATATTCAGTGAATGTGTGTGTTTTGTACCTCCAGTTACCCCGCACAAAGCCATTATCTCCCCTAAACAATCAGAGCACAGGCAGAAGTGGCAGTGAAAGATTACACTTTAGCTCTCATGATATCACGGTGCCTTACAGATAAATAATGGTTGTATTATAATAATAAATATAAATACAGCTTATGTAATTCTTTTTGTAAAGCCAGTTTACTTTTTTATCTCAGCCAGCCAACATGTTGGAAGTTTTGACCCCACGTCTCTTAATTTATTTTGAGAGCGGCACAATACTTGGCTGCATTTGTCATCATGCCCAATGCTTGGGCTGAATACTGCAGGGAGGAAAAATTGGCGTGTGTGTGTGTGTGTGTGTGTGCTGCATATTGTGAAACCAAATTAAAGCAGTTCTTTTCAACCTTGTCTCAGGTGCCAATATCATCACTGGTGGCCATTGTTGATAAAAAAACATTTTGGATTAACGTTTGGGCCATTTGTTAGTTGAAAAAATCTTTTGTGTTCTTATTCAATGCCTGTTTAAGACTTCAGTAATGAATTCGGGGCGTAGAGGGTGTGTGTGGTTGTGTGTCAACTCACAGTTGGGCTCCAGAGATTGCAATAGTTTATCTTCGTTTTGAATCCCTAATATCACAGCTAATATTTGTTCATTATACTCATGTGTGTGTGCACTCCTTTGCACATTTTCTTTCTTTCTTCTCAAACAATCTTTTTTCAAAAACATGTCCCTCTGTTATATCCAAAGTCATTGCCCAATGCTGAATACATTACCATGTGAAATTATGTAAATTGTTACGTATTGCTTTGTTCCCTCAAGCTGCTGCCACTTCCCTTATGATAACTGTAAGCTGGGAAACACTCAGCGTGCCGGCCTAGCTTTAGAGACTGAAGCAATTTGTTTTGCACATTAGATTATGAACACTACATTTACATTTTTTGGGGAATAAATCCCACATGGAAATAAATGTTGGTTCATGTTTTGGGTTTAAAATTCAAACATAAAGAGCTTGAAATAAGCTGTTCTCCTGGCTAAGATAGATGTCCTAAATAACGTCATGGCATGTGACAAAGTTTTTTATTCATTTTGGACACTTTTTATTCCCCCCCACCATCAGCCGAGGAAAAGCTTTATCCCTGTGTTTTACTTGCACTCTTTAATGTCATATGTCTTTGATTCTCATTCTCTTGTGTTTTTCTTTTTAAACAAATTAAATTAGCATTGTTGGAGGGAGCCTAAGACTCAACTGCTTTTGTAATCATTGTGCACTGATAATAAAAAAAAGCCTTGAAACTTGAAAAGCTTCATCTAAGAGGCACGGTTCTTGTCTGAGAGCCAGCTTCCAGTTCCACAGTATCTGTAACAGTCATGTACGCGCACACTTTTATGGAGACACGCGTGTGCACACACCAACAAACTGCACTCACGCAGCCAGACAGATGCACACAGAGACGTCCAGATAAAGTTCGTCCTTGTTGGCGGTCATCCGGTCTGTGTTTTCTAGCCCACTGTTGCCTCGCTTTGTGTTCCTGCTGTTTCTGAATACTTAACAGCATGAGTCTTCAGCTCTCCACTGAACACACTGAGGCTTGTGTTGGTGTGTGCACTCTAAGCGGGGATGTCATTTAGAAGGTGGGTAAACCATGCCCTTCAATTGGCATGAAGACAAGACAAAGCAAACTGTAATTTAAAGATTTATTTAAATTTTAAGATTTGCATCAATTTCCCCTTTTCGCACCAAAAATTACATCATACAACATACAGACCTTGGCATTTGTGTGTGTGTGTTTGAGAGAAATGTAAAGTGAGAAGGGCAGAATTTGGCATAAACATAGAGGGAGAGGTATTTACCAGCACTTTGAAACATGATCTGTATATTGCAGCTTGTGTAGGTGCTCCAAGAAAGTGGGCTCTTTGGTGCTCAGCACTGTAGGTGTGTGTATGTGTGTGTGCATGTTGCATTTGTGAAAGTGAGAGAACGTGTTGCGTGGAACAATGGGGACTCCTTAAGGTAGGTTTGAGCTGATAAAAAAAGATACTGTCAGAGGGGAAGGAGGGGAAGCAGAGGAAACCTTATCCAAAAGCCATCTGTAAACATGGCTTATACTGGCTCTGCTCTGCTTTTCATTTCTTGTTTCTTTTTTATACACATACAGTATTAGGGGATGTATCTTTCTCTCTTTTGGCTCTCGCTCTTTCAACACAAGAGCTTCTTGTGATGTCATCTGCCCCTGTCAGCAAGACTTTAAAATTCTCACAATTGCTGCACAACTTAAAGTAGAAGACATTTTCTATCCCAGACTATCCCAGTTATCAAATGAACTTGGATGTGCACAAAGTGTTCAACTGAGCCTAAGGTCCCTTATTACACTGTGTGATTTTGGGCTGTCCCAGACAAAAGTTGGGTTTTGTGGGATTTGTGTGAAATCTGAAGTCATCAATTTATACCAGTTACATTTCCAGTTTAAGGGTAACACTTCTTGCTTTCTCTAGATTATTCCAGATGGAAATTTGTTTCCGCTGCCATTGCATACTGCTCATCCCCCTGTATCAGACTCATATTATCCAAGAGGCTCAAAGTACACGTGTGTCTTGTTATTTAGCTGGGATGAAATCGAACCGGTCTGAAAACTTTGGTAGCGTCTGTGACAGCTCATTTCGAAGTCCAGACACTTGAGCTAGATGGCCTGTCATGACGGGCACAAGCACAGGTTTCATTCCAACTCAAGGCTGTATGTCTTAGAAATCAAAAATCGGTCCAGAAAAGCATGGTGAAAGTTGTCTGTAGTAGTCCCTCCCTCCCTCAATCCTTCTCCTTTTAAAATGTCAGGCCTCGTTTCTCTTTCAACCCTCCACGGCTCCTCTCACAATTCAATTCAAGGGTGTTTTATGGGCTCGGCAGTAAAGAAACCTGTGTTGCCAAAGCAATATGTTGTTATTAAAAATAAAATATGGCATTAATATTGTTTGAATTCCCACTCTAAGCGCTGTGTCTCTTTACCTTTCCCTCTAATGTTTTGGAGCATCTGTGCTCTGCCACGTGGGGGTGAAGAGTGATGGTAGCTTGGGGTGATTATTTCCACAGCAGTGGAGGATGTAGCTTATTCGTAACTTGTCTGCTAGAGGGAATGAATGAATGGCCATATACAGCACCACACAGTCGGGAGAATAATTCTTTTCTCCCCTGTTGCTCTGTCTCTCCTGCGCTACCTTTTCCCCAAAGAGCGCTACACTGTTGCCTCCCTTTGTCACTCCATGTCGTCGTTTCCAGCACCGGGCTCATTAAGGCGTGTGCCGAGAGAGCTCGAGGAGGGAGTTGAGACCCGAGGCAGACATTGGCACTGACGGCCGTTGGGTGACAGCTGCACGGACAGGTGAACATCTAAACAGAGAGACGAGCGAGGGGAAGGGAGGTGGTGAAGGAGCTCAGGTGGTGATTTCTACATCCTCACACCCTGTACCATGCACACACTTTAGTGGGAATAAACCCTTATTGGGAGTGTGATGAAAGTAATAGGACAGACGAACAGAGACAGGCGCTGGAAAGAAGTGGGAGTGGGTGAGAGATGACACAGCGAGGGGAAAGGACAGCGGGAGAGGCTGTGACACGCTCATCATGTCGGAGAAGTTACCAGTGTCTGTGAAAAGGTCAGGAGATGATGAAGCCTTTGTTACCTTTTTCTCTCCGTTAGCGCTGCAGGGCTCCCACGCTGCACACTGAGACGCCTCCTGCCTGCAGAGACTGACCGTTGAGCCTCATCTAACCTCTTTTTATTTTCTAGCTGCAGGTGTGAAGAGCCCAGATGAGAGTTGGTTTTTGCCATGTGCAGCTTTGCAGCACAGCCAAGCCTCTGTGTAGCCTTTGGCAACCTATTAGCTGTGAAATGTATGCTCTTCCATTACACTAGACCTCTATAGGCATCACAATGCTAAGCTCCACTGCATAGCCATTAAAAGAAGCAAGGGACCATATGGTAAAAAATAGCTTCAGGACTTGAAAACACACTGCATCCAGAGAGCTCGCAGATGTAAAAATGCTCTGTTGTTTCGATTTTAAATGTATCATTTTAACCATTTATTTTTGTTTATAAATCAAATACCTGGAAAAATCTGAATCTATGAAAAACAGGACATGTGGAAGCATTAATATTAATAGTCCTGCCAACAAAATGCCGGGAGCCAGAAAGATGTCATGACCTAACAAACCTTTCACCGCCGTCAGCATCTTGTTTTTATCATCGTCAGTATGCCAAAGCACATCTTTGTCCATACAAGAACAGACGTTAATGAGCTATGCATCATGAGTATACTAGCTTTTCCACTATTAATAGGGTTTAATTCTGGCTTGTATTCATTATCATTCCAACCATTCTTCCCCAGAGAACAACACAGAATGTCAGTATGTAGGCTACATGTACTGTATCATTATATAACTTAACTGCTTGTGTTACCCAGAAACGGACATAGAGTTTTGTTCCACCTCCACATTTTAGGGTATCTGTTCAGCTCCGTGGCGAATGAATTGCAAACGTGTTACAGCATCCAAAAATCTGATATAGAACTGCTTCTCATTTGGCTTTAAAAGTTCAGATAAGAATTCCATCAACCTGCAAAATCAAAGTCCTTTCCTCATCAAAGCAACTAGCCCAGAATGGACACCAGAATAGATCAGAGACTTAAAGGTAGTTGATTTATAGCCTTTGAAGATACTATAAATTGACATTTGCTCTTGGCCAGTAATTAACATCAATTGTCCATTACCAGCCTTTCTAGAACAGCCATTGTCTAACAATAGCTTACCTAACTACCCTAAAGCAGTGTGCATGGGGTTCTAGTAAGAGTCTTTTAGATGGTGGTGTATTTTCTTTACCCTTTCCAATACCAATTTCACTAAACAATACAAAATCGATCAAAAAGTGTGTTTTTAAAACATAAGCTGCAATGATTGCGTTTGCATGTCCAGTCTTACTACCATTACACTAACATAGCATTACTTCCAAGGCCAAGAGTTAGCATATCATATCAATTAACTACATTAATTTGTGGGGTTACATCACGCCTAGCTCGTCCACTGTGTAACTGTCTGTGTAGTACTTCCCCACTGTTTGTCTGCCGGTCTTGGATGCTAACGGAGTTTAGGCTAACGGCTCTGTGCTGCTTTTTTTTATTACATTTGGGAAGGTTTACACTACATCAGTTAGTCCTCAGACAAAAAGCTTTTTTTCTTAACAGTGATAACATGATTGTTGGACAATACAAACAAGTAGACAGTAAGCAGGGATACAAGAGACTTCAAGATCTCTCTGAGTCAGCATTAAAGAATAAATGTGCTTCAAAAAGAGAGCTGACTGTTAGAATAATCAGTTGATGATAGGGGTGGTTCGGACGTTTCGGTTTGGTACAATGGAGGGAAAAGCAAACAACAGTCTCTCCTCTGAGTGTGTAAAATAAGATGTAAACAATATACAATAAGTACCCCACATCATCTTTCACACTCCATCTGTAACTTGTAACAAAATAAGACAATCAGCCATAAAACTGAAAATACAGCATCTCTTATTTATGAGTGCAAATTACATAGAATAATAACAAAAGAAATTCTACTCAGGCAAGACCTTCCCCCACAAAAGATAAACGAAAGTATACTTGCTAATAAGTGCGACAGGCATACCTTTGCCGACTAGCCATGACCTCCTGTAACTTCTCAGCTAGGTGAGTGCTTGCGTGCTGCTCATTCAGGGGCCGCAACGCTTTCATTTCCCACTCAGAGTCAATAAAATGAGCAGTCACTGTTAGATAGCTAACCATAGCACGCAAAGTCCAACCATCAGTCGTGAGCGGAGGGTGCAACTGACAACTCCTGCTTTATCGACGTCAACTTTTACTCAATACTATTTCAAAACCACTTCAATCTTCTTCTTTTTTTCAAATGCTATAACATTTAATAAGACTGAATTAATGAAAGTAGAGATTTCTACTTGCCAAAGAGTGTTGTGTGGAATGTATTTTAGGATATTACAATTAGGTAGTTAAAAAGAACATTGATACAGGAAAACAGGTCAATTTCACCCGAAGACAACATGAGGGTTAAAGAGGCCGGGGGGTCACAGCCACTCGCCATAGGCTAGGCTACTCGTCCATATTAGTGTGCTACTAGCCCAAAGTCACTCACTGGACCGGGGCGGAGCTCGGCTAGCAGCTACATAGCTTCAGAGCTAAAGTGGGGGTACAGATTAGGTGTCCCTAAGGAAGTGTATCTACCAGTAGTTCCGCATTACATTAATTAATTTGCACAAGAGTTTTATTTATTTTTATACCGTGTATTCTCCATGTAAATTCATGTACTAAACCAAGACGCCCGTACCGTTTTGGTTCAATCTGAATACATAACCATTCCATTCTTAGTTGCTGACTACGTCAAACCTCAGCACGGGTATCAAATCCAGGCATCACAATATGATACAAAGCAGGGCACAGTATACTCTGCAGAGTGGGTGAAATTTTACATATCGCGCCACCACACTCTGATGGTGATGGCAAGAATAGCATGCATGCGAGGCCTCTAATTAAAGGGAATTAGTGATAAATCAGATCAGTAATAACTTTACACATGCTCCATAATGATGAAGATACAGAAAAATAGAAATGGTTTGTTATTATCCAACATATTGTACATTTTGGATTAGTAACATATTAGTTTAGTGAATGAATCAATCAATCATTGTGAGAGCTACAGTGCTCATACATTTGATGGCGCAAATGTATGTACAGTATGTCAGCGTAGTGGACTTTCCCACAGGTATAATAACGATGAACTGAGTGACGTTCCCTTCAACAGAAAGCTCAGGGAATTACAACCACGGAACAGGAAAAGGATCATGCTGTCAGATACATGAAGTCAAATACCATTTCAAATCCCTGTAGTTAACAACGACTGGCATCACGGTAACAGGCAGCGCGTCAATCATTTTAATGGTCAGTTTTATCCCTCACTGATTTATACTAGGCTTTCATTTTAAAAGACGACATTCTATATTATACAGTATCTGTTATCAAACAGCATGGTTTGGAAAAAGGTATCTATCATTTTGATGAATATGTATGAGACGTCCCACCTTTAATGAAACATGCCTTCACACTTCTAACACCTTCAGTAAACCTAAAGGAGATATACTCGAGTCGAGCCTTCAGGCATTTTTTTGTGCATTTTAAGTCTCCTTTACATCCTGTGATGAATGTAATCCTCATTATGCCGTCCTTATATTTTGCCACCTTCACACATGAGTAACTTCAAAGTCTTTTTGTGTCTTTTATATAAACTGGAGGTGCACACACACTTGATGCAAGCATGGACAATTTTCTGCAATTTGTGTTTTTCCCCAGGGGCCATTTTGGAATTTTCATATCTGTTGAATCATTTTTCTTTTTGTTGTAGACATGCAACACAATATTTAGAAGTCTGCTCTACTCTCTCTCTCTTTTCCCTGTAATTTCTTACACTTTGATGCAATCATAACAATAGTTCAAAGTGAAAGTCAATTATGAATCGTAGTAAGGGATGCACCAATCGGATAGTGGATCAGCACCAGGGCCGATAATGACCGTATTGGTTATTGTTTACCAATCTACATTAAACATGGTTTATTTGTGAATGTGAAGAAAAATTCAGTGTTTTATAAGTACAGTCAGTCACAGTAGTCTGAAATAATCTGCAACAATGTTTTCACGCAAAAATGCCGGGCTCCCGCTCCTCCGTTTCATATTTGACAAAAAAGGGACAATTTACAATTTCATCTTCAGATTTTTGACTGTTTTGGACAAACAAAAAAGGACATTTGAAGATGGCACCTTGTACTTACTAATAAGTGGTTTATCAAAATAAAAGATTGGAAAATGAATAAATAATGAAAATACTTTGCAGCTTTAGTCACAGCAATACCTTGCTTCATGTTACCTTACATATAAATATGATTCCACTGAGTTCCATACAGTGAGAACTACAGATTCTACATTTTGGAAAAAGAGATATGTTGAAGATGTTATAAAGATCGGTATTGGATTGGTACTCTGTATTAGATACCTTGAGTATATTGGAATCGGTATTGTGAGAGACACAATGGGATGATCCCTGCTTTAAGTTCTTTTAGTTTGACATGTTTAAAGAAGGAGGCATTGCTTGGACTGCTTTTACTTTTCCTTTTAGTTACACCAAATTCCTGTATATGTTCAGTGATTTCCACTGGAGGCTGCTTGAAAAACTGAAGCACTCTCAGGCTGTTAGAGGAAGGTCCTGATGTGCTTGCAATTTGTGTTGGCATACAATCTTTTTTGTATTCCTCTGTACTCAAGATGATTCTCACACTTTTTCTGATGTACTACAAAGCTTCCCTTTGCTTAGTCTCAGAATCCATGACAGTCTCTGATCCATGACTGTGCTCATTAATGGTTATGGCTGCTGTAATAGTGCATCCAGGAGCTGTGGAAAAAGGATGGCCAAGTTCAGTAAACAATTTCCTGCAGGCTGACAGCAGCCGCTGTGGAGCAGAAGACATCCAGTGGAATGAACCAAATGAAAGAGCAAATTATTCCTTCTTCTCCCTGGATGACATGTTCATCAGACCCTGAAAGTGTGTTTGCCTCCATTCACTCTGTCAAAGCACTCTTTCCCAAACACAGCATTGGCAAGAGTGTATGTGTGTGTATGTTTTCAAGTTATCCTGTACTTATACAACTCTTTTTCAATCACTGAGTGTTACACCATCCTACCTAGAGATAGGTGTATCTAGTTTTATTGATACTGGTATCGATACAGATACTTATCCATTCTTTGGTGCAAAAAACAAATACATAATTGACTTGATGTCATTGTAAAAGAGGGTCGCCCTACAATGATCTCTCGAGGTTAAATTAATAAAAAATTAATAAAGATGCTGTGAGATTCAACAGTTATTGTTACTTTTTTGCGGAAATAACAAAAATAAAGTTGTTCCTTGAGTTTCCTGTATATATAATGAGGAAGGAGCCATTGTCTGCTTTACTGCTGTTTTTTCTTTTTCTCTCTCGCCGAGCAATGAAGAAGGGGTTGGACGTGGGTGTCTGACGAAGCTGGGGCTGCTGCTTGATTGGCGTTGTCTATGGAATCTTAACTCTGGTGTTAACCCCTTCACACACAACTAGCTTTTTACATATATTGCATTTAGATCATTAAATTTAGTAAAGTGAGCCTACACATTTTGCGCTGTCAGCCATGAGAGCAAATAGAGCTGGGCAATATATTATATAAATATTGTGATATGAGACTAGATGTCGTCTTAGATTTTGGATATTGTAATATTGTAATATGGCAGAAACCTCTGGCTCAGGGTGGGCGGTCATCTGCCTCGACCGGTTGGGGGTGAGATAAAGAGACAGAGAGAGCGAGAGAGAGACATGGAGAATTGTAGCAGAGGGTGTCGAGCAGGAACACGGAGGCAGCAGGTGTCTCCAACCACAGATCCAGACTCCACAGCTCCAAAGCCAGAAACACCTGCAGGAAGTGATAGGAGGAGAGAGGAAAGGGGCGAGAGAGCACAAGACTACTGGGGCGAGAGAGCACAAGACTCCAGGAAAGGGAAGAAGTCAAGTCTTAAAGGCTGCATTACAGTAAAGTTATATCATGTTAGGAACTTAACAGACTGTTAGGGTTACTTAGTCGTTATATATTACTGATGGTTATTTATCAAAAATCTCATTGTGTAAATATTTTGTGAAAGCACCAATAGTCAACCCTACAATATCGTTGTATCGATGGTCAAAAATATTGTGATATTTGATTTTCTCTATATTGCCCAGCCCCAAGAGCATGCAGTAACGCAATGTCAAACGTCGGCAGCTTCTCCACCATTAGTGGACAGTTAGGAACTTGAATATGAATACCAGCTACGTTAGAATAAATTAACGTTGCTACGTACCAATAGCGGAACTGTTTGTTCAGGAGCTTATTCTGCTAACCCGTTCTTGATACCGATCCCTAATCGTACGGCAACAAATGCTAAAAAAGCTAATCCATGGGAATGATGGATGTCAGCACTTGACGTACAGTAGCCTATATTTCTACTGAACTTAAAAGCAGAAACACAAGCTGGCTGCCTATCTGTCCTCCCCTCAGGCAGTGGTCTGCTATCTGTTTGTGTTTCAGTCAGAGGCTTCTAGCCGACTTGGCACTTACCTGACCTAGAAAACCGGAAAACCTGCAGCTTCTTGACTGAGTCCACTAAATTTATCACCCTTTTCTCCTCTCTGCAAGCCTTGTTGTCTAGGGAGCTTTAGACCTTCTGACAAGAATGGATAAGACTGCTAACTATAGCAGAACAGTGGAGGGGATAAGGATTAAGAAAGAAGGGGGATTGTAGAGGTAAACAACATGCAGCCATCTCTGCGATTTAACAGCAATGCTCCGCTTTGAAGCTCGGCATGAGAGCTTCTTTAGCAGCCGAGTGATATGTTCAGCTAATAAGAATTTAAAACATGCACACATGGGGGGGATTAACATTAAGATTAATCAGAGGGAGGTCTGGGCAGATAGAAAAGAGCTATAGGTGGAGGCAGCGGGCTGGGGCACAGACCTAAATCACTATTTCTTAACGTATGAAAGATTTAGAGTGGCTGAAAGGGAATTTGGGCTTTTATCTTATTTTTGTTGAGTTTCACCCACCCAGTCACACAAGGACATACTCTGACACCTAAAAGAAGGATGATTCCCAGAGATATGATAGCTACCCGATACCGCATGAAAGTGGCAGAGTGGTAAGAGAGTCTGTCCTAAGGCCTTGTTTCAACCTTTTAATCTCACTCAACCATTGTCTACTTGTAAATGGAGTGTATTTATATCTTAACGACTATTCAAAGCGCTTTCATAGTAGTTTCATAGTAGCCATACAAGGTGCTACCTGCTCATCAGATAAACACTCACATATTTACACTCCGATGCAAGCAATTCGGGGTTCAGAGTCTTGCCCAAGGACACTTTGACATGGGACTGCAGGCATGGGATTGCCTCCTATTGGCAGGCAACCACTCTACCGCTGAGCCACAACCGCGTCTAATCCTATCGTGATATTGTAAATAATGAACATAGGTGATTTATTTATGAGTTTGAGACCGCAATCGTCTGGAGTTTGCTGCCATTTGAGGTGTTATAGCCTTTTCACAGCAGACATTTTCACTTGTAATAGTAGGAAAAGCACAGGTGTTGCTAATAACATGAACGATGGCTCTGTTCTATTCAGGTGTCCCAGTAAACCATGACAGTGAGCCAGCATGTGAAACTGAAGTGGCTAAATGGAATTCAGCCATCATTCATTTTTCTCATTTGCACCTAGGCTTTTCCCACTGTGACATGTCAAAAATGCCTGTGAAATAGGTCACCAAGTGAAAGTGTCAAAAAAAGACTAATGAGGACATTGCCCACTAGATTTCCAGTTTAGTTTTTCTCATAAAACAAGGTAATTAATTTATTCATTTAAGAGAGAGTCTCTTATTTGCATTTTACACTCATCTATCTATAACATCTATAACAAGTGGTGAAACTTCTTAGGAAGGATAAATAGGGACTTTTCTACAGTTTAATTTGAGTGCAACTTTGTTAAAATATTATATAGGTGTAATGCAGATATATTTTAGGGTAAGACCTGTGGTAGTTTCCAAAATAATTTAAGCCCAATAAATCTTTAGAAAATCATAATTAATGCCAGTATGATAACCAAAGCATGTGAGAGTCAGATAAACTAAAACAGCCAGATAACAGTCAGCCACAATGGTGTTTAATCTTTAATGCAGCCTTTGAGAATAGGAAAAGACAACGATAACTATAAAACACCAACCATACACTCTTACTACTCTAGTCTCATATAACAATAATGTATCAGTCTGTCACCCAGCTCTGTTATTAGATCCCATTAATCGTCTTGTAAAGCCTCTAAAATCATGAGCCTGTGGGTGCTGGTGCCAGATCTTAGGTCCACTTGCTATTCTTCGTGTCAAAGTGTCATTCAAGCACTGCACTCTGACCTGTTAGATCATCATTGGCTCTTCTGCCTAACTGAGATACATGTCTCATACATATACAGTAGCTTGAATACGTTTCATACGTTGTTTACATACCCATGCTAAAGTTGATTAAAAAGAGGAATAAAAAAACATCTTTTGGAAATTGATCTTAGTGCCTTAATTAAAAGGAATTAGGAATTTCCATACCTAGAGATTGGCATGGAGAACTTTCCATAAGATCATCTCTCAATGCAAATCAAACCATGCCAATCTCTATGTATGGTGAAGAGTATGTGATGATGATTTGAATTCCAAAGGCCAAGGGAACTTCATCAGGATGCATAGTATCCTGATCCATGAAATAACTGGCCTTTAAAAATAACAATGTTCCTGCCTCTATGGGAATTTAACATAGGGGGTGTATATTTATTCCCCGTGTATTTTAACATAGGGGGGGTGTATACTTATACCCCCTGTATTTTAAGGAAGAACATTTATTTATTTACAATACATTATTCATTCACAAAGAAATTTGGTGTCCTGAATAGTTTGAATTTTTCAATTTTTTTTTTAATTAAGGCATTAAGATCAATTTCCAAAAGATGTTCTTTTATTCCTTTTTTTAATCAACTTTAACATGGGTGTGTAAACTAAACTCTCTCTACTCACAGGGTGCGATTTTCAGGTCGAGATGGATGGGATTTCCCCCTTTCTGGTCTACATATCCCTGCCTCTGCTGAATTATTTTTTATCCCCGGTGGGGAAATGTATCCCCCCCTCAAAGTTAGCAATGCTACTTCACCAAACACCTAAAATAGAAGTATTTTAAACTAAGTAAAGCGTTGTAACCTGAACAGTCCAAAGTGCAAAAGGAAATGAAATCCCAAGCGGCAGTTGCAGGTTGTATTTAGTTGCTTCAGAGCTCTGGGCCGCCGGCCATCAGCAACACTTGTTCAGCTGCCAATAGGTGACTGCGGGCCGGCTACAGGCACAACCAGATGACGGCCCTTTTAGGGGCCATGGTAGTGGAGTTAAGCCAGAAAAAGTTTGTGTTGCGCGGTGAAATTTTGGCACCAAAATGAAAGAGCGTTTCCTGGGTGAAAGTATTTAGTTTGCTCTCTGGCTTGAAAACGCTGGTTTCCACTGAATATTGAAGTGCGTAAACAAGGGTTTTGGCATGTCTGGCTGAGGGGCTCTATCCATGGTGTTGCCAGGGGGATTTAATTGTTGCATGTTTTGGTGTGCATGATCAAAAACTTGCCCCTGCTTTTCTCAACAAATCGCACCCTGTTAATATAGTATATAAATATACTGTATATTAAAAGCCATGAGTGAGATTGTATTGGTAGTTCTGATTTAATATCTCCTCTGTGATGGATGAAACCCATTATTAAAGGCGTGTAATGAACTTCCTGGTTTCCTATTTTGAGGGTAGTTTGAAGCTCTTGCTCATAGGCCTGTCAGTCTGCCTTTGCTCTGATATTTTTCACACCTCTTCTTTCATAACTCTGGCGGCATAATACTCAATTGTTAGGTAACCCTCAGTTAATAAAAAGGGTATTGAATGAGCTGTTGATCTTTTTAATACCACATACTTTTTTTTTTTTTTAATCAGGACTATAGGTGCCTCGAGTCCAGATAACGTTCTATGGACATTGAAGGAGAAAGCACCTCCTGGGTTTAATTAAGACAAACTTAAGAATGACATGCATGGACTAAAGGACTGGTTTCTTATATCGGTGTGCTTTAGTCATACTGGTCACTTTCAGAAAACATTGCTCTCATTGTCTTATTCGTTTAAGTCTAGTGGATGAACATTTTATTTTATTTTATTCTCCAATGCCCTGTGGAATAATTAGCCAACGACCTCACAAATCATCCTGCCATCCAGTAAAAAGGCTGGAGTCAGAGCTGGACACAACTCGCTGGAATATGTGATTAGTCTCATGATCTTCAGTAGATGGGCATAATATGTATATTTATTACAGCATCTTTGAACCTTTGCTCTTTTAGTAGGCTGTATCTGGAAAGTAGGCAATCTGGATGGTTTACTGTGCAGTAGGGTTATTACTAATAATAATAGGGTAATATATAATAAGTATAGTAAAAAAATATTTTCTTTATTTTCAAAATGGAGTCTTTTCACACTTACTTCCATTTAAAATAATGGTTTCAAGTTTCAGTTATAATTTAGCGTTAGCTCAACCAACATGTTTTCATTACTTTAAGGGTCATTGTAACTAATAATATTAATAATAATAATAATACTAGTGTAATACTGTGACAACATGAAACTGGGATATATTCTGAGAAAATATTATACCCTTGCAACCCTTCTGTGCAGTTTCTGTTGGTACATTAAATATGAATTGCTGAAATATTACTGTTGCTTTTTTTTTTAAGATAATTTTTTGGGGCATTTTCAGCCTTTATTTTAACATGACAGCTGAAAGCATGAAAGGGGGAAGAGAGAGGGGGGGAATGACACGCAGCAAAATGACGCAGGTTGGAGTCGAACCCGGCCCGCTGCGTCGATGAGCAAACCCCTACAAATGGGCGCCCGCTCTACCAACTGAGCTATCCGGGCACCCCTGTTGCTTTTTTAACGGAGTAGCTGGTCTCATCACAAGCCATGGAGGAAGTGCCTTTGTTATTATGTAATTGCTGCTCGTATGTGCCTTATTAAAGATCTTAAAACGGTTTTTTTGTAGAACATATGGGTAAAAAAACGTGGTGGCTTTATTTAGACTGGTGGATGTTAGGGTGAATGTGTTGTTGAATCACAGGAACGTGTTTCTCTGCCTGCCTGGCTCCCACAGCTGACCCTATGGATTAACCCCAGGAAACGGCACGCCAAGCTCATTGTTATTAGTGCCGTTCTTAGCACTGATTAAATAATGATTGCACTGCAGAAAAACAAAGGTGGTTTCATGCTTCAGAGCTCAAAACTATTAAAAGTGTGTATCGAATGCAAAGAATGTGACGCAAAGGAGGGTTTCTTTGGACGCCTGTCTTTGAGGAGGAGGTGCTCCCTGCCTTTGAATTACTCCACAACAAATGAGTCTGCTCTTCTACTGTCCACAGAGACATGGATGTTTTTGTACCTTTACGTTTACTGTGTGTGTGTGTGTGTGTGTGTGTGTGTGTGTGTGTGCGTGTGTGCGTGTGTGCGTGTGTCTGTCCACCTCTAAAAAGCTCTCTTTAGGAGAGATAAACAGGTGCTATGTGCAGCTGGTGGTCAGAGATTACAGCCAACATCGTGACAGCATCTCACCCCCGGCCAGCGCTGTCACCTTTCCCGCTGGTTAGAGACGTGGAATCTGGAGCCGAGTATAAACTGGAAACAGCCCATGTGAATGGCCGGTTTTTTTTCCTTCAATTGTATTTGCTCATTAACCAAAACACCATTCACGTTCACTGTTGCGTGGGACTAGAGCGGTCTGACAGCTGCTGTGCTGAATTCATTGTCACCTGGACCGTGACAGCAGGATTTACTCACACGCTGTATGTAAATACAGCTGGTCAAAACACAGGTGCACATTCATTTAGTGTTTCTTCTCAAACAATACTCTTTTTGGATTTTGGATTTGAAAGAATAAGTATTCTATAATGGTATTTTATATTTTTGCTTTTTTTGTCAATATATCCTCATCTACTCACGCATATCTGTGTTGAAACCCTGATTTCTCTTACACCTCTGCACCATAGAGCTCCATCTAGTCCGAAACCTTTTAAAAACACATCAGTGAGTGACAGTGTTGCACTGGGTGACATGTTCCTTCATTATCCTGAATACAGGCACAGTGGTTCAGTGTTTTGAGCTGCCGTAAATAAGAAAGTTTTCTAAACAAATACACTATTTACTTCAGTCCGGATGAAGGAAATTAGACAGGTTTTTGAGCATTACACTCTTATTGTTTTTTTTTAAAGATTATTTTTGGGCATTTTCAGCCTTTATTTTGATAGGACATCAGAAGACATGAAAGGGGGAGGGGGGGTGACATGCAGCAAAGGGCCGTAGGTCGGAGTCAAACCCTGGCCCGCTGCATCGTGGAGTATTGCAATATTTTCAGTACGCAGGCGCCAAGTATCCATCTTTTATTTTACAGTACATGTGTTGGGCAATTTGTCTGCTTGACAATTTTGCAGCAATAAAATTGAACTGATATGAACAAATTAAATGTATTTTTTAGATAAAACAGATGTTGACAAAGTTTCTTTTTGGGGACTTCATTTGAAATTGGGAACAATTAGAAGTTGGAAAAAAAGGTTATAAATTGCAATACATTGCAGAATATTGCAATATGTTTAAAATCGCAATAATATTGTATCGTGGCATAAGTATCGTGATGTTGTTGTATTGGGAGGCGTCTGGTAATTCTCCCCCCCCCAATCTACCAACTGAGCTATCTGGGTGCTCTTTACTACTTTTAATTACTAAGATTTGAAGTGGACAGCGCCGTGAGTACCTTTTGTTGGATGATCCGTGCCGGCTTGAGGCTGGAATATTCAGAGCCTGTTCTAGTGGATGGACCAATTGTTTAGCCAGCTCTTCCCCCAGATGCACGGTCAGCCAGCCAGCGGAGACATTTGGCACCATCATCGGACTCGTCCCTAGCTTCCACCCTGCCCTGTTGAAAACAAAATGACCTTTATCTTTGACAAATATTTAAAGGCAATCTAAATAGCAGGTGTTCCTAGATTGGAATTTAACAATGAAAGCCTTGACTGGGTTAGCTCATGCTGACCATTCGCATTTTGGAGATAATGTTACAGAATTAATTAGGGACACTTCAGTGTCCATTGCTCCTCGGAGAGAATTGGTCTCAGAAGCCATCACTCTGCTGGTGCCTTGCTCCTGAGCCAGCCATCACAGCGATAGCCGGAATCTTTCATCTCAGTGGATTTCAATCTGGGTGAAAATGTCTCCATTCATATGCAAATGGCTTTGCAAAACATTCTGCCTTACACATCTCGCCTCAAAATTGTTACTTTATTCTGCTCCATACTAAACTGGGCTAATGCATTGAATTGCTAATATGCCCAATGAATATATGAATAAATCCTTTTCAAAAGTCATCATTTCACCCCGCTGACCGGCTCCTGAGGATTCCAGATAAGATGGGGACGGTGGAAGATGATTGACAGTGTGATATCTGCTTGGTTGAGAAACTTTCCACACAGCTACCGCAGTCATTAGTCTTTTTAGTCAAGGAAATCTCAAAATATCTGTATATAATGCAATTGTATGTACTTAGCATCAGAGAATATGGTCAGGAAGACATGACTTCATTCAAAATGAACAGTCTCATGTATAAAGTGTAACAACCAGCAACCTACTGAGGTGAACTGAGGGGCGTGCACAGAGAATTGAGGGCAGAAATTCAGAACGGAGCAATTCAATATTTCAGTTCCAAACGTTCACCTGTTAACCGCCTTGAGTTATTTCTCTCTTGGCTGCTCTCTTTAGAGTGCCTGCATTCAGTGAGTGATAACAGGTCATGTGTAAAGCTCTATTCATCTTGGGTAACCACAGTCAACATTTAGCCTTTTACAGCGCTTGGCAACACGCTTCGAGCTCCAGATATCTGAGGCTACACAATCAAGTCAGTAACATGGGAATAACCTTAACTGCTGTCCAAATCACTGACCTAAAGATCAATATTTTACGTAATACTCATTTTAACAAACACATTTTGATTCCCTCCTCAACCTATTCTCCAAGAGAAACCAATGCCTCTACAAAGTAATGTATTGTTTATTGGAATCCTGGCAGTAGTTAGAAGTCCATTTGTTCCAGAGGGGCACATCAGCCAAAAAAGAGCAAAGCAGCAGCACCTTGAGCCTTAAGAGACACCATACAGGGCACATCCTGCATTTAAATGAAGCCGCGTTAAACATTCAAAGGAGAAGTACAAATGAATCTGAACGATGATGCTTAATGAATATTACTAATGCACTTACTTTACATTGTCATTAACATTTACCAAATGATACTATAAGGTGTTAAAATGATGTCCTACCATTTATCTCAGTGTGCTATAGATGTTTGTTTTAAATAGATAGATTCACTGCACTCAACTTTTCACTTCTCATATTCCATTGGTCACAAGTAATGGAGTTGTGAGCAGGGACCAATTTAAAAATAAATAAATAAATCAAAATAAACTCTCCTCAGTGGTGCTCCCAAATTAACAATGCGGTTCTGGTGTATCCGTCATTCATAGACCTCGTGTAAAAAATATCTTAAGTTAGTTTCCACATATCCATATCAACGACATTTCAATTCTAGGATTGTTCCGGTTCCACTGGAACCTCATTTTCAACTGGATGTCCCCGAACTTCCGCTTTCTTTGTGTTAGCATTCTAAGCTCTGGTCGATTTGGGAAACCATTCTCCAACCTACGACCAACAATCACATTATATTTATCTTTTTTTTAAGTAAAATTCTCATCACACACTCAACAGCCATTTTAATTCCAGATCTCGCCTCCCTACGTGCACATGTTCCACCAAAACAACTTCCTTCCCGAGTCTATTTTGCAGAGGCTCCGTACCTGCATCGGGCACTTAGCACCGCCCACGACGATTGTGATTGGTTTAACCCGTGTGTTGTCTTCCTGTCAAAATTGGAAATTAACACTTTTGTTGAGGCTTTTAATCAACGTTTTTAAGTTTTTCTTACGTTTTTGTCTCTTTTTCTAACACTTTTGATGCTTTTTTTTCAATGTTTGTCACTTTTTTTATGTTTAACCCTTGTGTTGTCTTCTCGTCAAAATTGAAAATTAACACTTTTTTTATCAATGTTTTTAACTTATCTTACGATTTTTGTCCCTTCTTTCAACACTTTTGTTTCAATGTTTGTCACTTTTTTTTACCTTAACACTACGTAACACTAACTTATTTACTTATTAACATTTTATGGTAATAAACCTCATTTTTAGTAATTATACCTAAAGTTTGAGTTAGAAAAGCAGAAATTAGGAATTATTTCGACTAAAATTAAAGGAATGGATGTTGATGGATAATCACAGACTGGAATATGTCAACTTTTACTCAATACTATTTCAAAAACACTTCAATATTTTCTCTCCAAATGCTGTATATTTGAATAAGACATCCCAAAATTAATAAAAGTAGAGTTTGTACTTGCAAAAGAGCGTTGTGTGGAATCAGTCATGTTATTTTGAGTAATTAAAAAGAACAGGTCAGTTTGACCCGAGGACGACATGAGGGTAAAAGAAAAGCCAATAAACTTAGAACGTGTTTTTCTCCCATCCCCGGGATGTTGCGTGGACCAACCAGACCCTCTTCCGCTGCGCTGTGGAGAAAGGTCTGGCAATGCGAGACTAGTTACCACACAACTCGGCTCTCTTTCACTCACACAAGGTATTTTGATGTTGCATGTAGTGTAGTTGAGGTCTCTTGTGATTGGCTCGCTGGCTGTATGTAAGAGACTTTGGGCATGCTCTGTTTAGCTCCCAGCACAACCATAAATACAAGATTTGCAAAGTATGCTCTGAGCCACGGAGTGTCTCTAAAAATTGATTTCTTCTTCCCAGGTGATGCAGACCTGGAAAATTGCTTGAACATAAATGTGTTACGGTGCATATGGGAAAGAGGCTTATTCAAACACTTTTTAGACTATTTTCTGTCACATTTAATCATACAGTACAATGTAATCCTAAGCAATAGGAGCAGTGGACAGCTACACAGCAGCATCCGGGGAGCAACTTGCGGTTCAATGTCTTCCTCGTGGACCCTTTAACATGCAGCTGGAGAAGCAATCTCGTGGTTGAATGACGACCCGCTCTACCTCTGAGCCACAACTACCCATTTTCCTTAACAGTAAAAGGAAAAACAAAATGTGGGCATAACCTTTTACATTTTCTCGTTTGCAGGCTTTAATTGAGCCTACCTTCTAGCCCAGTGCAGATGGTACAGACGGGCCTGGCTAAGAGCAAAGAGAAACTGGGTCTATGCTGAGCTCAATAAGGGAGATGGAAAAAGGGAGGGCCTGGAGCTGTGTAATGCTGAGGGCTAGAAAAAAAAAGTCTATAAAGGAGGTATGGGGTATGGTTGAATTGATACTGAGACATGAAATCCAATATATAATATAATAAGCAATATTTTCTGCTGATATTACATGTTTGGCTTTTCCCCAGAAAAGTACTTTATTTAATAGGGATATGGGAAGTCCTCTGTAACAGTATTTAAACCATCAGACATTACAAGTCTGCAATGACTGACAATGACAATTATATTGATAACAATACCTATACAGATTTATTGATACTTATACTTAAAAGAGCAAAAGTGCAATTAATGGTTAATACAGTGTCTATCTGCTCTAAAAGTATACAGCAATCGATAGCATGTTCTGCTAACTAGCTTAGTACGTACCATAAGTAGTAAGCGAGTGTTACTTCCAAGGCAAATCATTAACTAAATATATTAGTTTAAAGATATGTTCATGGGTTTACAGGTTAAGTTAAAGCAACACTAGAGAACTTTTTGTACCTTAAAATAATTTTTTTAAAATCATTCCAGTGGTTCATCAACTCGTAGCAGGGTGAACGGCTCTCTACCGGCTATAACCACACTATGCAAGTTTACCAGATCAGCTGGTGGATGTATAGTTCCAATGAGACATGATGGGACAATTCCACGTATTTTGTTTATGACTTGTCTAGAGTTTAGGCTGACGTTTGTTGCTTTGCTCTGTCCCTGTTTCATGATTAACAATTTACAAGACAAGATAAACTAATAAACTAATATTCAAGACAACACAACAAAATAGACAGACATATTATGCACTGTATATGTGATAAAACAATAAGCACATAGTATACTCCAGAAACCTAATTGCTTTTTTCCATTGTCTAGTGTAAATATTCAATCTTGCAAATTGTTTATAAGACATTTTTTCATCTCACAAGCCCTACTTCACCCTCCCCTTCACTCCTCTTAAAAGAATCTGTCTGGCTATCATTACACTTGTTGGACCCAAATTGTCCCCCCTGTGTTTTCTGACCAAGGTGGGAAATCTGTAGCAGGAAAACCCTCTCCTAGATTTCATGTTGTTTATGTAGAAGGAGAACCAGGAAATGAGTCTCATATGTAACATTGAGATTTATATTTCATCTCAATGTTACATATGAGATGAAATATAAAAAATGAAACATACAGCGTGGAAATACAAACAGAAAGTAAAGCTAAGAAAAAGCAAAATGGGAAGCTGTTTTTGGTTTAACTGGTAAAAATGTGCTAATTCTTTCTAATTTAGAGTGGTAAAACTCCAATTATGATTTTAAAACTTAGCTAATAGCCAATAAAAAAGTCTTTTCTTCAGTACAATCTGACACTTTATGAAGGAGCAGAAGCCGGTTTGATGACTTTCATTTGTGTTGAGCTAATGAATGTGACAGGAGTAGGGACACTCTGGGCTTGGAGGAGACAGGAGAGACAGCGAGCCGAGTCAGACAGCTCTCTGCTTGAGGGGAAACCATAAGCACAATTAAATAGATTGTGTGTTACATCTTGAGATAGTTCCTTCTGTCAAAACATGGAAAATACTCATTTTAACACCTCATTTACTCTGGTGTTCATTTTTAAATCGTCTTTTTTCCCCCTTTAAATCAAGTGAATAAAATCCAACTGTACAATGGGAAATCTATGTTACCACAGCATTTTCCAATGTCATTATTCTTTATGATTCGTCTGTAATCAAGTCATTTGAATACAGCAGACAACTTCAAAGTAAGTCATTGCATGATGAAAAATGTTAAACCGCGCATCTACACATTCACGGACATCCATCTTCATTTGAGCAAAGGATATGTTCTCTCCCTATTGGCAGTTTATTTTCTCCTTTTTGTACGACTTTAAGGCTGAAGAATTGAGAATTTGAGAAAATTTACCAGCTGAGATGAGTGTTTTTACACTTTATCAGGGCCAGAGTGCTTTTTTCTGGCTGTAATGAGGAGACCTGTGCCTTGGTGGACAATTTAATCCAGCTAAGTAAGGCCTTCTGTCTATAACAGAAATAGCAGGGGGCTGTTTAGCTTTTAATGCTTCACAGGATGGTCAAGTGCTACACTCGCAGTACTGGGGGACACTTTTAGTGGGCCAAAACAGCTGCTTAGGATTGATTCCTGAAGCACTTGGACAGTGGCTAACGATGTGAACTTCCTGTCTTTTGTGAGGGTTATACAGCCGTTATGTTTACATGCACACAAGAAGCAAGGTTATTGGGAGAAATAAAGTCAGAGTGGGTGTTTACATGCAGGGGGGTCGGTAATAATTCCATCCCAACCCTTTCCCAGAGCTTTAAACCAAGGCTGACATATTTTAAGTGTGTTACAAAGCTGAGACACTTTCTTACCTCAAGCCTTTGTCATGCACACACTGTGTTAAAAAATCCACATGAATGGAGACAAGACAAAGAAATCACCTGTATCCATTCAAACTTGTGGAAACAAGATTTGTCTTTTCCTAGTGCAGAAACCAGGGCTCTTGTTTACATGCTATTGAATAATTCAGGAAAAAGAAATAAAGACTAAACAATATTTTTGTGCATCTTGTTAGTCATTTTGTATTTGAAGCCACAGAAGTAGTGTGTATTCCCTTTGGCCCACTTAGGCATTTTACTGATGGTGTTGAGCATTGGTGATATCCCTGTCATGCAAATTACATCTCACCAACCTTTGGAGACTGCTGTAAAGCCACATTAAAGGATTCAGATGTGTTCAAGTCTATTTTAATACAATACACACATACCATATGCACTGAATGCTGAGAATGGGATTGCCTGCTGTATTCAGTCCTCCATACTGACCATGAAACAATCCCCTATGACTCTCTCAACATACATATGGCATAATAGAGTCCTAACCTATCCCATTCTTCTGAATTTCATTGTGTCATCAATCCATTAGTCTTGCATTGCCAGACCTATCTCCACAGTGCTGTGTCAGTGTTGGAGTATGGTCTGGCTATACCACCTATCTATTCTGGGATAGGGGAACAAACTAAGCCCCCATAGCATGGATAGCGAGAGGGGAGGGTCATGTGCCTCAGCATTCGTCTCTCAAACATCGAATGTCATCCATTGAGCCAGACTATCCATCCATTGAGCCAGACTATCCATCCATTGAGCCAGACTATCCATCCATTGGTGGTCTTAAAGGGGCTTTATATCTTATTGCCAATATACTGTAGTTCAGGGCTTTCATCTCTAGAACAAGAAAACATGGGGGTGGCTGAGCTAAGTTATGGCTAATAGTGCTAATCGGGGTTAGCTCACACTCAGCGGGAACCTTCGACTGGGGGGGACGGCACGGCACTGTCCTGACCACAATGGCTAGATGGCGTTATCACCAATGCTAACAGCGCTAGCAGTGCAAACAGCAGCAAGAGTAGCGCTAACAGAGCTAAAGGGGATTAGTTTACACTTACAGGTTGTACATAAGCGTCCGCAACGACAACGTCCAGCCACGGTGAATCAGGACGCCGTTATCAGCGATGTGACGTCCACGATAACTTTAGATAGCAAATAGTTATTTACTGCTACATTAATGTTCTGAATTTTGCAAATAGCCCATTCAAAGTAACACAAAAAGAGTAAAAACATATTTCCTTATTTGTCTGCAAGGCCAGATTTTCAGCAGACACATGATCTGTGTAATGACTTTGGTTGTACCTGTAATGGATCTGACCCCTCTGGAGTCCCGTCCTGACCCTGACCACACCACCAAACTTGTGATGAATAAATAATGAGGTGATTTGTTTGAAAGTTGTTTCTTCCACAAACTTTTAAAACTGTGTTTAAAAATGAAATACATTAGAGTTGCTCAGCGTGTCAGCATTTTATGCATGGCTACAACCCGGGCATCTATCTCAACAATCACATTAATCAACAGCTGAAAGATGCTGTGGGCTATTTTGAAAACATACTTCATTTGCATAGCAGCGTGTCCGCATTTGTGTAGCTGAAACTTGGCTTCAAAACGAAGTGATGTAATTCTCTTTTCCTGCCAATGCAATTCTGAAACTGTTTTGCTGTTGTTGTATACATTCACATACAGATTGTACATGTAAATTGGATAAATACATGTTTATCTTGTACTAAGATGCTTAATTCTGTCTTTCTGTCTTCTCCCATCTCTTCCTCTTTTTCTCCCTTCTGTCCTTGCTTGCTGCAGGTATGCATTGTGCAAAAGAGGGACACCGAGAAGATGTACGCCATGAAGTACATGAACAAACAGCAGTGCATAGAGAGAGATGAGGTCCGAAACGTCTTTAGAGAGCTTGAGATCCTACAGGAAATTGAACATGTTTTTTTAGTAAATCTCTGGTGACTATCTTATGTTTTTACACTTTCAATGTGGTCTGCACTGCCTGTGTCAGTCACCGCTTTGTCTGTCCGTGCATTTTATATATGTACCCTCCCAATAGACAAGTGCATGCTCAATCTTAAAGGCAGGGTTGGGGATGTTGAAAAGCTAGCGAGATTTGAAAGTAGCATCTCTTGGGGGCTCCGTCTAACCACCTCAGACACACACATAGACTTGCCCGAGCACCGCTGCGTTGCTGCTTCAGAGCAGAGTGGAGAAAGGACAGCAGTTTTACTTCATGTCTCATTCACCAGTAAGCAAGCGCTAATATTATCACACTGAATGTTTAAAACAAACATGACTGCTGCGGGAGGCGTAGATTACGTGCAGTGGGGCAAGGAGACATTTCGTAGGCAAAGTGGTCTGCAAGGCAGTGATTGGTTGGCGTTTTTACCAAGGGGGTAAGCCTCTCCTCTCTAAGCGTAGCTCCTATGGAGCCATTTTAATGCTACGAAGCACTCACCCACCATTAGCATTCCGTTGACCGCCATTCATTTTGGCGCCACGTTGATAGCAAATAATTTTACGTCTGAAGTGTTTAAAGACTTTATTTGTCCGTTGTTTATTTCTAAAGAAACACAACAATGTATAAACGGCTCCATTATCTTGTATCTCACATTATGGCTCCGTAGTTTTTGTAAAAATAGGCTAACGATTGTGTCATAATCATGCGACTTGCTGTCCCACAGTCGACAAATCACCGTATTGTCAGGAGAAGCTCGCAGACTGTTTCGACTTACATCAGCTGTTTAGGTTTAATTACTAATGTTAACTAGCATGTTAGTTAGCAGTAATTAGCCTGTGTCTATGTTATCTCCTAACATATACCTACGCTCTCCGTCTCTGCTTTCAGACAGGTTGCTCATGTCACATCTACGTCGTCAAGCTCAGTTGCTGCAGTAACGCTCAGCTATCACCGGAAAAGAGCTTCTAATAGACTTCACTGGTCTCCGTCCAGAGCAACGGGACCTGTTGGTCCATTTCTTTAACTGTCTATGTCTATGTTTTTTTACACGATTACACTAGCTAGAGATGATGGATCATTTTCGCTCCCTTCTCAGAGCCCTGAAGTGATGTATTACAGTCAGGGTGTAAAGACCATTTTGTAAAAAAGCGTATATTGGAAGTAGTTACCAACCCTGCCTTCAAATCTGTTGCATCCCTCATGGTGCTAGTGTTGCATGCACTTTATTTTCTGCATTTGGCACTTAGTGGGGAAAACAAAGTTTTCTTAGTTTAATTAAGGCTTAAAACACAATAACACCTATTACTTTAGGAAGCAATTCACACAGCAGAGATATTTTGGGATATTAATTTTTTTCTCTGAGCCTGTGAAGCACACATTTGATAATTACTGTGGTTTGAAATGACCTTACTCTTCCCTCGAGTCTGATATGTGGGTGAATGGAGGCTGCTTTCATTATTCAACGCTCAACTCCGAGTGGGACACATTTCTAAATGTAATTGGGGACCTGGCACGGCATTCACGGCATATTACACAAAGCACTTTAGCCCTCTGTAATTGGTGGAATGATATTGCACATGCCTGTCTCCTCTAAGCAATTGCTGGCAGTATACTTTGTTATTCACACATTCCATGATGGATTGATTATGTGTAGATAGTGAGTAGATGAACAAAGTCAAATTCAAGCTCAATTCCTCAACATGTTGTGAATGATTTAGATTTAATCTATGGGATATTTTTGCCTGCTGATGAAGCTACTCAACTAGAACAAACTGAGTGTACAGTAGTAGGCCTGTGTATTTTTTTATAGTATAGTTCCCTGTAGGAAAGTATGGCTGCCAAAGCCTTCTGTGTTCTAGTTTCCCATGTGCTGCTCTGCTCTGCTCTCATATACTCTGCATCCAGCACTATTTCAAATGGCCATTAGTGACAAAGATGCTATCATTGCAGCTATGTGGGAATGAGAAGTTTCACACTTAACACCTCCTCTCTTTGCTTTCTAAGTCGGCTTCACAGAGATACTCCACAAAGAGCCTGTCCGACTCACTGGGAGCCTATATAGTAGAAAACATGAGCTCAGCCGCTTCCCTCTTACACACGTTATAATGGTCACATACTGTACTCAGCAAACAGTCATAGCTGCTCTGGATAATCCACATATTGCCATTTACATTCAATAGTATAGCAATGAGGATACCAGTTCACACTAATGCACTGTACTTCTAGTAATATCTATACATGCAGAGAATTTTTATTTGTTATTTTTATTTTCATGTTTCAAGGATATAAGATTTCTACTTTCACTCCAATACAAATTAAAATGTTCTCATGACAATAGGAAAAATCTGCCAGCAACTAGTCTTAGTTACTCTTGGTAATCCACAAACTATGGAATACCTTTGGTGGAAAGCACTTCCTGTGATAACTGATCACTGTGAGGACCGAAATATATAATATAAAGTGAAAGGGACACTTTTAATAAAAAATGTAATGCTTAGGTCAGCACAAACAAAATTCCATTCACTGCAATTAATTGGAATTGTGTATCTACCAAAGCTTTCTGCAAGGCTATAGGTGCATTAAGATTGGTACAAATGTGTGTGAAACCACCACCTTAAAACAACAAGAGCTGTGCTGCCTTATTGAGCTCCTCAGTTGCTTAGAGTCAATAAGCCTTTGTTTCTGAATTATGCAACGTGCTCGGACCCCCTTATACTTGCATGCAAGTCTAGTTTCCTGTCTAGTTAGTTTTAATGGGGATGAATGGCCCTTCAGACGGCTTTTCTTAACAGTAGTGTGCCGCTCCCCTCCCCTCCCCGATCTTGCTCACAGCTTGCCTGTTTGAATTTGGTTGGCACTCTTAAAAAGCATAGGGTAGCTGTCAAATCTGCATAACACACAAAGCTTTACAGGAAGGATTGCAGGGAGCAAAGGCACATCATCCTTAACAGGCTGTTATCACTGCCGTCACATTGTGCAACAAGAGAGGGATGGCATGTACAAACCGCTGAGGGATAGTGTCTGAATGCAGCTGTTATTATATGAATCTGTCGGAGTAGCACACACAGGCCCAGAACTTGAGCAGCTGTGCTTATGTTGATGTTAGTGATAGTATCACCAGACTGGTCCCACACAATGCCACCAGAGAGTGACAATGTGTATTTATAATATTCTTCATGGTACGCTTATTGTACATTCCTACAGTCAGAAGCTCACTGAAAATACAGTTTGGCATGGGTCCATCCTCTTCAACTAAATGGGTTCATTCAGGATCATCTTCTGAGACTGAAGCTTTCCTGTGTTTAGCTTTCTCAGTGCACTGAAATGATAATTGAAGGAAAGTACTTTTTCTCCTTAAGCTGGTGAGAGAACACAGTGAGACATAATGGAAATTTATAGCTTGCGTTGATGGTAAGTGTGTTATTTCTGCCCCAGTTTATGCAGACCCTCTCTGACCATCTGTGCGTGACAACATTATGTTTTGCACCTGTATGCATCACAGATGGCATCTAAGTCGGGCAGGTAGTAAGATAGCACTGATGAGAACGCCTCTTCATCTACCCATCGTCTCCCTTACTGTACTGTAGAGCAACTGGGAACTGTTTTTTTTTTTTGGGGACTGCCTTGTTACCCAAAAAAAATAAAAAGATGCTAGTCACGAGAAATGCCAGCTTTGATAAAGTTTCATAGGAGTATTTTTTTATTGATGCAGTGCAAGGAGTCAAAGAGACACTTGAAGAGAGAATGTGGGAAAACACACCAAACAGCTGTCAAAGGAAGTAATGATTTCTGCAATCACAGAGGAGGGCATCAAGTAGAGAGGAGGTGTGCACAAGATTTGGCATTGATTAGTTTTGTCAAAAATAAAAGATGTGCAGAGAATTTGTAAGGTTTTTCTGCAGCTCTAACGCACAAAGACACAGAGGGCTTTCACCGACGTCACGTTCTGGGCAGTAACCCGGATCAGTGTAAAAAACTGAACGTAGTACAGTAGAGTACTGTGCACTTTGGATACTTTAAGTGAATGTAGCCATGTCTAAACAACGGAAAAGGCATATAGGGAAAGACTTGGACCGCAAGAAAAGGCGCAATATTTTTTAGAAATTAGAGTTTATTGGCCGAGCAGATCCCTACCAGTTGGCTCTCTTCTTGTATCCATGACGACTCGGTGATTCTTCCTTTAGTTGCATATCCCGATACAGCTAGTCAACTACCTGCTTTTCTCGCGGAGCCCATACACAGCTGCAGACCTTACATCCTACAAAGGTTTGGAGGCCTATAACCAGATGGTGTGTGGATGGGTGAGGGAGACGCAGTACCAAGTCATTAACGACCGTGTTGTGAAGGCCAAAGTAAGTAATGCAATAATGTCTTTAATCAACCTAACCTTAACTGTATGACATCATTGCGCTACTCAAAGTGTAGCCAGGTAACTCTCAATCGTTTTGTTTTTCTTTCATTTCAAAGAGCCCCAGTTTGCTATCTACACTACCTGAGTGAGTTTAAGCTTTGCCAACCACAAGCGCCTCCTTTCCTCTGATAACTTCTGGCATTCCTCTCCCTGGTTTTGAATCACTTTTGGAAGTCAATAATATTCCAAATGTTTTTTCTCGGTCTAACCTATTGGTACAACCTAAAACACGTCAATAAAAACCCTTTTCCTTGACATTGTTCGGGATGTACATCAGTGCCTGTGCTATGGTGACTTCCGGTCTGATGATGACTTCCGGTCTGATGATGCATCGTGAAAACCCTCTATACTTTCTTTCCTGAAACAGGGTTTTGCTTTCATTGAGACACCCTGAATTGTGCTTTTGAAGAGCTCTGTCCGTAGCTTCAGAAGAAATTCGTTAGGAAGCAACCTTGTGAAAGCCCACACTGAATCCCATCAGCGGGTTAAAGGCTGCCTTAAGCTGTGCGGATGTAAATTTTACAGCCCACAATAATTGGTGCGACCATTCCCTTGCTGCAAAGATATGATGTGTAGGAGGCAAGGGTACACTGAATGGATTACCTCGGAGGAGGCAAAATGAACTATCATCTACTGTACACACCAAATCCACACAAATCCTTGTAAGGATTTGTGACACATGAGAAGACGCTGACTTCCTCTTTCCCTCGCATATGTTTGAAACCTCAAAGTGCAGGGTCATGTCTCACCCCAAAGCGGAGAATAACCAGAATTGGGGGTGTAGCAATGAATTTGATCCCCTGGTCGACAGAGTATAGTACATGATAGCAATAATAGCAATGCTTCGCCTTAAGTGTTACATCACAACAGATCACTCTCAGACAGCGTCACCCATTCTCCCTGAGGGCCCAGAGATGCAGCAGTGAATCATGACCAAATGGATGCTGCCACGGTGGTGTTGAGAATGGAGTCGCAGATTGGCGAGGGTAGCTGGGGTTGCTGCGGCGGCTGTCGTCAAAGAGTTAGAGCTTTGAACACATTCCCTTGGGATCGTCTTAAAGGATTTTAAAGGTTTCAAAACCAAAATATTGGTGAGTCATCGGAAAGAGTGGTATATGACTTTCCTCTTATTGTCCATCCCTTCATCAGAGTCAGAAAGTGAGCAAGAGGAGGGGTGAGGATGGATGTGCCGTGTCCTGCTCAGCTTCCATTAGGAATATTGATTTCAGGCCTGCGTGGAGCAAGGCCTTAGGAGACTGTGGAACAAATTAGCCTCTATACCCTCTGGTCAGCAGTTATAACAAGCCATGTGAGTCTTAAATCATCCTCATAAAAAGTGAAATATGGGATCATTTCCAAAAGCACAAGAATCTGCTTCTCTAATATAGCCTTGTTCATCCACAGAACATTATGCCCTGGATATGCAGCCTTGACGGACTTTAAGTGGAACTGCTACTGTTAAAGAAGAACTTTTTGTAGTACATGGCTTTGAGTGCAACCTTATGAAACCAGGCCAGTGGAGGTGTCTTAAGGAGACTGGATAATGGCTGCTGAGAGAAGAAGCAGCGTTCACTCTCGCCATTGTAGCTGGATTCCTCAGAGGAGCCTGCGAGTGTCTTGTGATTGAGTCTCTATCATCAACTTTATGTAGGCCATTTATACTTTGCAGACCAACTCAAGCCAACAGAATCACATACTCTTGTTTCTCTTTCGCTTTTGCCTCAAAACTGTCCTCCTCTCTCACTTTCCCTCTCTCCTCCCTCCCTCCCTGGGCTCATTTGTCATTGTGGCCTGATTATTTCAGCCTGTTCCATGTACTCCTTCCAGCCGGCTAACCTTCCTCTTTTAGTGGCTGAGACTGTCGCAGCCTAGTCCTGTCCTGGCCTTTCCACATGGCCTCCTCCTGGTTTTGGACAGTAACAGCTCTCCCTTGACGGAAGATTACTGCCAGGCATACACTCACACTCAATGGTTTGAGCCGCAACTCCTCTGTGCTCACTGTAAAGCACCACTTAATAAATTGTGCTACTTTTTCAGTATGAGGAGCAGCCAAGGGCACAAAAAATGAGATTAGTGTTAAAACATTTTGCGTAAATCTCTGTGCCGTAGATATAAAAGCCTGCACTAGTCAATATATTTTATATTGACAATAGCTGAAATTACTATGTTTTATGTGAAAGGTGTTGCTCTTAGTGACACAGAAAAAAATCACTTGATTATGTAGTTCCCCTCAGCTCTACAGTGTAAAATCTTCCTTCAGCTCATTGTTTTGGGTTTACAGCCCACAACTTAACTGTTTTCAGGTTCAGTTTCACTGCTTTTATCAACCCACTGTATGCTATCTGCTAAACAGAGGACTGAGAAAGTTAGCAACTAGCTAGTGAAAAAATCAGCAGCTAAAGAGCCAAATATTTCCCTCAGGATTTGATGGAAACAAACATAGAACTAAAAGGAGTGTGAATATTGGACTAGCCTCTACTCAAGGCTACATCTTGCATCATATGGTAGATAGAAACTAACAAGCAAACTTAATGATGTATGTTACTTAGTACTAAGTTTTAACTTTGGCTAGTTCAAGATCAATTGATGCAGATACAGATGATTGCTGGAAACGCTATTGTCTCTTCTTCCTAAAATCTTCTTTTAGCTCATTGTTTTGGGTTTACAGCCAGCAACTTACCTATTACTAGCTAACTTTAGCTACTTCAAGAGCTCCCCAACATGTTCTACATTGAATTCCTCTTCAGGAGATACAGAGCTACATTCTGCATCTGTTAAACATGTTACAAAAATAGCCATAATGTGATCTCTTCTTTTTCCATGATTGATGTAGAATGATTCCTGGAAATTCAAATCTATCTACAAGTCTGCAGCTGTCCACGAAAAGCAAAAGTATGCCCAAACTTACTGGACGGGTAGACTGGAACTCTGCTTGTAGGTTATAAAGGTTAATGATCAGTTAACAGGGTCTGCTATCGGTCATAAAAAATCTTAAATTAGCATCCATAGTCTCTGCCTAAAGACCATCAGCTTGAGTATAGATCACAACCTGTCACATTTCATCTATCATTTTCTACAGTATGTCTTCACCAATGCATACTATTCACTTCAAGTAGATATTTCCTTAAATACCAGTGTCTGGAATATTTTTTTCTAACCCTAAGGGGCGGGATGAGGAGCCTGGATATCTGGAAAGAGGAAGGTAGTCCATCTGGGATGAGACCCTAAGGTGGACCCTGAGCATGCTGGACATATTGTATATCTTATCTGGCCTAGGAACACCTTGGAATCCCAAAGGAACATGCTGGAGGACGTGGCAAGAGAGCAGGGAGCAAGACTACTTGGCTTAAGGCAAGAGTATGCTAGAATGTTAGTAGTTCATACAACTTTGTTTGACCTCAAAAGGCTAAAGAATGACGGAGTGAAATGCTTGCCATCATAGAGAGAGATGAGGCTATGACCTATGACCCCCACAAATGGGGATAAGGACAAAGACTTTCTTCCCTCAAAAGCTTTCATGGTGTTGGACTTGGTTGTATCCATGAAAGGTTATGAAAGTAGTTGCTTGAAGAAGAAAAAAAAAGGGAGCTTGAAAGAGACGATCATAGCCTGTATACTTTCACATATCTGGGCAATTGCTACGTGAAGTGGGCACTTTTTTAACGTAACTGTCTGAAGCATACTGGTCCCTTTAACCTGCTGCCATCATTACCAAGACCTGAATACGTGCCAGAAAACAGATGGGGATCAATGGATGTCCTAAAATAATCTTTAAGTAACATTTAGTGTCCTTGAACTTATATTGTACTTGTCACTTTCCTTTGTTTTATTGTTTGAGTATTCCTTTCCACTCCCAGACAGCAGAACAGTCCTTCATTGGATTTTAAGGACTGTTGAACTGGACTTTTGACAATTGACTTTACACTGTGTTTATCTGTGTTCCCAAAAACAATTTGGGAAGAAAATAGTTTGTGTTCCCTTCTTGGCAACAGTTTACAAGGCTTGTCAGCGTCGGAGCTTTCATATACTCCAGTTGTTGGCCCGTGTCTGACATCTCCTTGTCACCTCAGCAAAAGCGGGAAAGGGAGTGACAACTAGTCTGAGCGGCTGAGTCTTTCTCTTAGGAGCCGAGGTATTTCAGCAGTGGATTGGGAAGACTGTATTGTGGAAGACTTAGATAGCGAGTGCTGCCTCAGAGGAAAATCATCTGTCAACTAGATACTTTGAATCAAACCGTGACAATGAGGAGATAAAAAGGTGACAGTGAGGAATCCCTGCCAACAGCAACAACATCCTGGGGCCAGCCATCTGCTGAGGCAGCACCGCGTGAGGCTGATCTTTGAAGGGTCGGGGCAGGTTGGTTTACTTACTATGTCTGATGTAGGTGGCTCTACTGTCATTTCCTATTGAGTGCATGCAACAAGACTATCTTGTCACAGTGGGGACAGGGTGTCTGAGAATAAACAAAGGTGGGAGTCTTGTTCGAAAAGGTTTTTTGATGGTAATACAAAGCCATATGTGTTGTTCACTGAGTCCGTACAGTGTGTTTTCTGTCCATTATCTATGCCATCACATAAAGTTGAGGCCATTTCATCATTTTATTAATCTACGCAGTGTTCGAGGAGAAGAGAAAGACCCAACAATACTGCTAATGGGTTTTTTCTTCTGTGGCAGAACCATCAATCTGTTGGTGATGGAATGATTTTCCCTCTGCAAAAAACACTGGACCCATTTCTGACATACAGTGAGGCAGGAAATTGCACCTGAATAGGACCAATCAGAATGTCCCCAAGTGGGAACCTGCAGCTATAAAAAGAAGTAACCACGGGGCTGTATCCGAGCTTTAATGGGAAAATAAAGAATTGGCTCAGTAGCAGCCACATTAAACCGAGTTTGATGGAAGAAACCACAAAGGCTCAGTTTGTTTACTCTCCTCTGCAAATTCACATGGGAATACTATTGAGCCTTTTTCTTAGATCAGAAATTAGATCACCCATGTGGCTAAATGTTTTGTTCAGTGTCGGGGCAGAAATTGTGTAGTGTTAAAAATCCCCACCCAGATCCCAGAGAGGCCGTGTTTTAATTTGATGTGCATGATTAGTAAGTCTGATTGACAAAAATGTTCAGCGGACCACAAAAAGCCGTCAATTAAGTCACATCATGCAAATATGGGCTGTTTTCAAGTTTTTTCATTTCCTTCAAAGAGATGGTATGTTATTCGGATAACAATGAGGGTTTCAATTATTGCCTAATGTGCATATTCAGAGCCTGCCAGGAAGCGCACATTCATACATAAATCAACTCAAGCATACATTGACATATATACATATACATTTAAATCAAGGTTGCTAACTCAAAGGTATTTTTTTGAAGTACAAGACAGATTCATAAATATGGCATCTCTTCCCCATGGTTGCTCATAATTATGGTTTTTGTCCTTGTGTGTGTATAAATTGCATGTGTGTCTGCAGATGTGTTCCGTGTAACCGTTGCACATGTAATGTACTTTGTGTACTGCTTGCAAAAACACACAATCCCCTGTACTGTGTGTTTGTGTGCTCTTTGTTTGTATAGTTTGTGTTTTCTTTCCACACTGGACAGTGAGTGAGCACCGTGTCCTCTCCCTGGTCTCAGGTACTCATTCCAGGATGAGGAGGACATGTTCATGGTGGTGGACCTCCTGCTGGGAGGAGATCTGCGCTATCATCTGCAGCAGAGCGTCCAGTTCAGTGAGGACGCTGTCAAACTCTACCTCTGTGAGATGACACTGGCGCTGGACTACCTGCAGAACCAGCACATCATCCATAGGTACATATTTATTTTTTGTTTCCTCAATTCAAGGTCTGCAACAGCTTCCATTAGGGCTGGGCGATATATTATCAATATGTCTATCGTATATTTTTTTTCTATATTATATTTACATCATTCGGATACCGTTTTTTTGTTCTGATCCTTGCACATTATGTACCATGTGGTTATTTCATGTAGACTATTTATTAAATTACCAAAGAACATGCTATATCGTGATATATATTGGTATTGAGATATGAAATTACCTATATCCAGATATGAAATTCGGCCATATTGCCCAGCCCTAGATGCCATGCATTTTGTGGGTATTTATAAACGGTGTTGGGGAAGTTACTTTTAAAAAGTAGTGTTTGCTTGTTACTCGTTACTTCTTAAAAACGTAATCTGTTACTTACTTATTGAATGGAAAGTATGGAAAGTAACTTTTATCTTTACTTGTTACTTTTACGTTTTAAAAGCAGGCAACTCTGGCAGAGTTAATTATACAAAAACTATCTTTGACCATAAGGCCAATCTATGGAGTATCAGTGAGGTGTCAGACTGGATTCTCCACTCACAGAGTGATGGCTGATTCATTATGAACGAGTCCAGTGCAGGTTGAATGCACGGCGGCAGGTCATGGGCGTTACACGGTGTTAGTGGATGTAATGTCTCTATTGACTTCTACCGGTCGCGCAGCCACAACAGTCCCTGCATTGTCGTAGACACATGCAGCCTCTTGTCTGGAACGCCTTGTGTGTACGTGCGACCTACACAAGTCCACAGCGGTCCGCTGCGTGTAGCCTATGTATGAGCCCATCTCCACCGCATCCATCTGTGAGGTTGTCAGCTTTGTGTCTGCCTGGCTTGCTCTGTTTGTAGTATGGCCGATTTAACCGCCAGTCCTCAGCGATGTAGTGGCATGTGTCATGTACCGCCTCCATCACATACCGTGTGGAGCTTGTGCGCGGGCAGCTGAGAAGGCAGTGTCTGCTTTCACATAACCTTCCGTTATTTTATCCATTGTTAAATTAAAAACATTGATTAATGCAGCTTTAATATTTACCTGTAATTTGTCATGAATGCCAACAATTCTGTCACATTGATCTGTTGCATAGACAAAAGTCAAGGTAATATGGATATCCTTAGGTCCTTGGTGTTCAGGTTTTACACTCAATAAAATGACTTACACATTGAATACAATGACATCCCCAATCAGGGACCAGACTTAACTCCCAAAAACACCAATTAAAGTGTTTATGACAACACTTTCCAGATACACCCATAGCACCAATGTGAGGACATTATATTTTGTTTCATCAAATATACTAAACCTCAGATCAGTTCAAAGCATAGAACTTTTCCGGCATTGAAAGAACTCTGAAGATCAACTCAAGGTTGTGTCTATGGGTTTTAGTATTCAAGAGGTTTTGTTTATTGTGTTCTGCTTCTCCAGCTTGCAGCATTATTATTGGTGATTTATGAATGTAATGATTTACCCTTTAGACTGGAACTCAAACACCGAGTAAAAGTCCAGCATCTTTCCTTTTCATTTTACATCATGACTTGTGCAAGTACATTATCTCCTCTGTCACTGCAGTAGCTTTTCCTTTGTGTAAGCACTTTGTGTCAAACCCACAAAGTCACAGTGACTTTCAATTTACACCCACTTTTATCATGTCTTTTTGTCTATTCTCACCTGCTTCCTCTTGACTTTACTGGTTAGGGCCACATCCACTCATATGACACAACATTATTCTTCCACAGGAGTGCATGGTGCCCTACAGCTCCCTGTAAAGGATAGTAGAAAGGGTTGCTCGTGTTTTTATATTTGGAAAGTGTACCCTCTACATTTCTGGAAGTCCAAAATCAAATGAGTGAGTTAGATGTACCATAATGTAACATAAACGCAGAGATAAAATGAAATTATTAACTATGTACTATACTGTATACAGTATATACAATATATACCACACAAGCAAAATGATCCTTACGCACACTGTTTAATGCTTTTTTTCCTAGAGTCATGACGGGCTGTAGGTATCACCTTATCTAAAGACAGCTCTAGTGTTTGTTCTTGTAATTGTTACTATCCATCATCTCTAACCAGGGTGGCAGTTTCACAGCTTTTTGTCCAAATATGCTGAGCGCAGCAGTATGCATCTGTGCAGTCCAGTAAGAGAAAGAGCCGGATCCCTGCAGACTGCAGATTTAGTACCACAGATGGCTAAAAAACAGTTTGAACCTTGTTCAAAACCTCATTTGGGCTACATTCCTTCCTTCCTTCCTTCCTTCAAACAAAAGTGCACTGTTGGGGTGTGTGTGTGTATGTGTGTGTGTGTGTGTGTGTGTGTGTGTGTGTGTGTGTTTTCTGACTTACCTACACATTTAGCACATTAACAATAAAAGAATAACAAAAATAGTCAAAGAAAGAAGTTGTAAATACATAAAGAAGCATGGCATAATTGTTGAAAGACATTTTGTAAAATACACTTATTGTGTGTGTGCTGCTGCATGTGTTACTATAAAGGTTCACATACTGTATATCACAATTCTCACCAGTTCCATATGAATTATGTAACATCACAAGCGTGTGTGATGCTTTTTCCAAAGAGTCAGTCAATCTCCCACAATTGACTACACAACAGATAGTCACTCTTATTTTTCCAAGTGTAGTTGGCAAAGAACTTCTATTAGTAGTACTGTATGTAAGCTGACAGATGCTGTGCTTTTTTACATCAACTGTTTTGCCTGTGACGCAATTGTATCTGCTCTCAGAGCCGTAATCCAATCCTTGGGTATCCATGGCCATCCCTAGCTCTACAATTTGGTTCTACCCTGTAAGTTTTTGACTGGGGGATATTATACAATTATTTTGTTGCACCAACTGAAGGAAGAAGGGTCTCTGGTATCCTAGCAACAGTCAGCTGCTGCCATGCCCAAGGATGTAAAATTGTTTCGAGGAGAAGAAGGGAAGTAAAGGTAGAGAGTCTCCTTTGCTTTCTCCTCTGTTTCCTCTCTGCGCAGACCACCAGGGTGCTTCATTTCTCGTCATCATACACTTTACATGTTAAAACTGCTCAAACATGGGATTTGTTCCTGTACAAAATAGCAATTCACTTTCCATGTCAGATTGGTGTTTCTTTGCTCACTGCAGAATGAATGAAACATTAAGTGAATTTTTCTACATTAAACAAAATGGCACGGTGTTGTAGCTGGCACTGGCATCAAGATTCCTCCTGTGAACATGTAAGCTTTTCCCTCCAGCCTTGTACTGCTGGATCAGAACCCCCTATCACTGCCCCCCCACACTCCCCCACCCATCAGTTTAGTGTTGCATTGCCACTGTGAGCAAATGTGTGCTATGGGAAGTGTAGATGCTCTCTGAGGACCGTGTGTATTCTCCAAACCAGTGTGACGTGCAGCATAATTAATTAAGATGTGTGTGCTCCGTTAATTGCCTGTGGAGGGCTTAGAGGGACTAGGAAATGTCGAGATGTGTAAGTGTGTGCATGGGTGTGAGTGTGTGCCTGGATGTGTTTGTCCGTTGCAGGGTGCCCAGTGTAATAAGCGTGTGCAGGCAAACCTGCAAGAGCATCCAGGGGAATCGGTAATGGTTGTTCTCATGCGCTCTGGCAATGTTTGAAACGCAAGAAATTAAAATGTTCTCTCACTGACACACACACACTCTTAAGATGTTGCAGCAACATGTACAGTAATGTACACATGCATTAGCTAACACCTGCAGACTTTCACATCCACACCTACTGTACACATCTAATCCCATTTCCATGATGTTTACCATTCACCATTTTGAGGTTTTACTGGCGCACTTTCAATTATGGGTAGCACTTTACATTCCACCACGATAATAAGATGGTAATAGTGGGGTAACAGTATGATAATAAAGAGGTAATATATAGGTAATAACTTGTAATTACCAAAGTAATAACGAGTAATACATCACAGTATTGAGTGTGAGAGGAGCTCGGAGTAGAGCCGCTGCTCCTTCGCGTCGAAAGGAGCCAGTTGAGGTGGTTCGGGCATCTGGTAAGGATGCTTCCTGGGCGCCTCCCTAGGGAGGTGTTCCAGGCACGTCCAGCTGGGAGGAGGCCTCGGGGAAGACCCAGGACTAGGTGGAGAGATTATATCTCCAACCTGGCCTGGGAACGCCTCGGGATCCCCCAGTCGGAGCTGGTTGATGGTTGATTGGTGGCTCGGGAAAGGGAAGTTTGGGGTCCCCTACTGGAGCTGCTCCCCCCGCGACCCGATACCGGATAAGTGGATGAAGATGGATGGATGGATGGATGGATGGATGGATGGATGGATGGATGGATGGATGGACATCACATTAATAAGATGTAATACTGGGGTAAATACTGGGGTAATAAGGTAACAATATAATAACATGCAATTACCAAGGTAATAACTAGGAATGGGTTTGATGATAACCATATACAATATAGCTGGGTAGTGGTAATATAGTTATATTAATATTGTAATAACATGATAATAATGTGGTAATATACAGTATGTTGATGTTTTCACAGTATTATACGCTACTACCAGCGTAATACCTTCCAAATTAGATAAAACCTCTTGGAATTTAAAATTGGTAATTGCCATATTATAATGCTGAAATGTATCTACCCTTTATATTCCAAATATTTCTCTTTTGTTTCAAGGTAATACTTTACAAATTATATGTTTAATCTTGTGACTTCTTACCTGGAAACACATCTGATATTTTCTGTGTAACAACCATGAATCAGTAGTGCAAAATGCAAAACTGCCCCACTATTACCATCTTATTACTGTGGTGGAATCTTTCTTGTTCTGACACCTGACTGTATGTGTGTGTATTTTGATTCAACCAAATACCAATATCATCATTACAGTAGTGAATGGAAATGTATATTAATTTGGTTGCAATTTGTGCTGCATTTGGATGGAAATCTGACTCATGTTTGTGATTTCCTCGACCATGGAAATGCATAAAATGTGGTGGTTTTTCTGTATTAATGTCATAAATATGCCAATCTTTTTTTGTTATGTGTGTCTGTTATTGTCTCCTTTAGAGATGTCAAGCCAGACAATATCCTGTTGGATGAGCAAGGTAAGGATGTAAACTGTTTGCTTTGTGTATGTGAACTGTTTGCTTTGTGTATAAGTATGTGTGTCTTTGTATGTGTGCAGCTAGACATGGTTTCCATAATACTCAGCATTTATTTTAGCCTACTTGGATAGGAAGGGAAAATAAACTGTCAAATATGTTTCTTAGAACTGGTTTAATGAACACTTGTCTGATAGAACACAGCCAGTCTGTACACTACTGATGGTCTCAAAATCAACCCCCCCTTTTAATAACCAAGGGGTACCACAAGGTTCTGTGCTCGGCCCATTAGTTTTTCCAATCATAAACATAAAAAATATCATTACTCCAACACCGACTTGTGATTTTTTTTTTTGCATGCAGATGAAACAGCAGATCCCAGAACTGGTTAACTCTTTATACACCACCAGTAAATACTGAACTTGGGAGCCTTCCAATTTATTCCCGATATACATGGAATGAATTACACAGCACTCCTCCATCCTATTGGATTAAATTCAACTTTTTGGATCTGTTATTGTTTCTGATCTGGATGAATTAGCTTTTGTGTGTCTGGCTCTGTGTCTCCATTCTAATTTATTCTGCTGTAATCCAATCCAAAGGAGATCTTGATCTAAATTAGATCAAATAAAGGTCATATATAAATGTGTCCATAGTGCATTTGCACTCGTCTAAGCATCCTTTCAGTTCAAGTTCCGATATTTACCTGTAAGTGTATAGTCATGTTTCTAAGTGTCTGTGATCAGGGAAAAGTGGAAATTACATAACAGGCAAAATCTTTTAAGTGCACAGATACAGGCAGCAGTGCGATTGAGCATATCATCGTGACAAATAGGACACAAAAATGACCTTGCAGTCCCGGAGGCAAAAAGATCAGAGGAGTCAGCAATGTGTGTCTGACTAACAAAACCACTGAAATGTCAGCTGCTGTTTTTCATTTTCTTTTTACACATGGAAATGTTTCCTTTGTATGTGATCGGAGACATTTTTTTTAATACCAAAGTTTGGATGGATTTGGTGTCTTCTTCCCAGGTCACGCTCACCTGACAGACTTCAACATAGCAACGATAATAAAGGATGGAGAGAGAGCCACAGCCTTAGCTGGAACCAAGCCCTACATGGGTAAATTTGCTCTGCACTTGCATTACAACCATCTTGTCAACCACGTCGTCATGTCTGATTGTTTTTTGGCATAGGATAATTAAGATACAGTATGTTACATTTGAAATAAAAGAATGTCTTCTCTAAACTGTAGTCTGAAATCATTAAATGCACTTTTAGAAGAGAGAGTTTACTGTAGTTAATTTGCACAAACTCCTTCTGACATTGTCGATAAAGATTTCAGTAAGATGTGAGTAGTTAATTTTTAGCATGAGACAAGCTTACAGTACTGTGTTCCAATTAGATACTGCTGCTTAAAGGTGCTAGACTCTGCTGATTGAACATATTTTTACTCGCTCATCATCACTGAAGAGGCACTTTTGTGAATTAAATGATAGGAATTACAGATCTCGTGCTTATTTGTGAAAGCTGAGGCACAAATGTCCCATCTTGTCTTGTGATTACTCTGCACAGCTGAGGGAAAATGAACCGTTTCATTTGACATTTTTCATGAGAACACTTGCTTTTTTTTACTACATGTACAGGCAGTGGTTTGAAAAGCTTTTTTTCTCCAGAAGTGCATCTGTGTTTTTGCTTTCAGCCCCAGAGATCTTCCAGTCTTTTGTAAGTGGAGGGACTGGCTACGCCTTTGAAGTAGACTGGTGGTCACTAGGGGTGACAATCTTTGAAGTGCTGCGTGGATGGGTAAGGCATAGTGGAAAATTGAGTTTGTATGTTTTTAAGTTCCAAAACTAAACTTGCCTCCGTTGATCCCCTCCTCTTTCTCATTTGTCTATTTTCCCTCTTTTGTCATCCTGTTGTACCAGAGGCCCTATGACATCCATGCCAGTAACTCTGTGGAGTCCCTGTTGCAGCTCTTCAGTACAGTCAGTGTCCAGTACAGCCCGGCCTGGCCCAAGGACCTGGTTTCCCTCATGAGGAAGGTGAGCCAGACAAAGTGGGGTATCATTTACTTTCAGCTCTTTCATTTAAATAGTCGGATTTACGTCAGAATTCAAAACCTGGAAATATTTTGTTCCACTCAGAGATAACTATAAGGAAATTATAGGAGGAGGTTTTGATTGTTTACGTTGCGATTACAAGTTGTAAATGTCTCTTAGATAAGGAAGAACTGCTTAGATGTAAAGAATACAAAAGGAGATGCCCTGAACATTTAACTTGTCGGTCACTTCTTTCATGATAAACTGATTTTAGGATTTTTTTATAAATGATAGTGCAGATGCGTTGACTTCTTTTCAGTTTATTTTTTGGGTCCTGTATCTTGATCTGTGGTATTGGGCGGTAGGTTTGAAAATGTAGATATTTTGACAAATGTTGCATGTCGTTAGGGGACTACAGTGGACTTATTTTACTCCAAATCACATTTATATGAGGTTTCTTAGCACTGAAACAATTTAGCTGATTAATTGATCAGTCAATTGAAAGAAAAATCATTTCAACTATTTTGATAATTAAAAAATTGTTTTTATTTTTGAAACAACAATCCCATACTTACACTATGTTATAGTAAATTATATGTTTTTGGATTTTAACTGTTGGTTAAAAAACTGTGGGACTTTAGGAAGTTGTGATGAAGATTTTAAATGTTGTGATATTTTTAAATACAAGGCGTTTAATCAATCAAGAAAATAATCTTCAAATCAATTGGTAATGAAAATAATCATGTTTTGTAAAGTTATATATGTAGGTTGGTAAAACCTGAATATACTGTTAATATACAGTATATGAAAAAGTAAAGTCATGATAGAATTGAAAGGATTGTAGATGCAAAATGGAGTATATCCTAAATTAATGAGGTTCCATTTTTTATAAGTAAATTGAACCCTGACCCATCTGCCTAGACACAGATGGTCTTCTCTGGAAAGAGGAGTGGGAGTGAAGAAGAGAAGGGATATGGAGGTGATATTGGGGTACATATTGAGGGAAAAAATGCTTGTACTGTAGAGGGCTGGAGCTGGAGGGAGGTAGGATGAGCCGAGACCCTTAGGGCAAAGGAGGAGAAAAACGACAGATGGGAATCTGAGGGATAGAAGCACAGATACAGACCAAGTGGGTAGAGGCAGTGTGTCTGTTTGTGTCAACCAGTGTGTTGATGCTGATAATATTCATCATTTAACCTCATATGAACACTCAAAACAATCTTTTCCTACAAGTGAAAATCTGCCAGTTGGATGAGATAATTCCCTTTGGTCAAATGGAAATAAATCTGCTTTCTCTTGAATCAGACTCATTTTCTTTGCAATAGTAGACTACCTTATTTTTAATCATTTGATTTCAGAGTGACTACAAAGAAACGTAGATTGTTAAGAAGGATTGTTTTTGTTTTTTTTGGTAGTGTAAGTGCCCAAGTGCACGCATGTGTTCTGTGTCTGAGTAACCTGGACGGAACGTTGGTCTCTTCCGCTCTGTTGCTGATCGATTACCATGTCTGGACTCCACCGAGACAGACGTAACTGGCCCTGCAGGAGAAAACTGACTCAACCTGGAACCAAAGGAAGAAAATAAAGCACAGGGAGAGAGTTCAAATGAGAACAAAAGCCACATCTCATTATTGTTTCCAGTGTTTACCCTGAGGAGAAACATGAAACAGATGGTATTCCTTTAAAAACACAACCAGTTTTCATTTCCTCCTTGGACTAATGGACTCCACTCATGTGTGGTGTTCATCTGTCTTGATCAGTGCAACAATTTTAATTCAAACCTGACCAGTGACTGATTTTACTAGCAGTGCCACCTGTTGGTTACTTACATTACATCAATAAGGGTTGAATTTTATCTGGTATTCCTTTATTTCTGTACCCTGGGAAATCCAGAGTTCTGGCGAGTCACTCTGGCATAGAGTAATGCGGCTCATTAGCTATACCCTTGTAGCCGAGCTGCACCAATCAAATCGTGGTATCTGATGCTGGGCCAGAGGTGAGCTATTCAGATGACGACAGTTTAATCTACCAGATAGCTCTGCTGGTAGCTAAGTGTATGGGGCTCCGGATACATCACCTTATGTATTGTTGTGATTGGTCGTAGTTTCTCTACGTGCAAAGAGATTTTTTAAATCCACACTTGGTTAAGGTGACCAGATTTCTTAGACAAAATCCAGGGACATTTTCAGCTCAGAAGCGTAAATACCTCCAAAACACGTCATGTTTTTATTTTTGTAAAACTTAAAACGGGGACACTAGACCTAGAGCTGAGTATCAGATACAATATAAACTATTGAGGAAAGATTTTCCTTTGACATTGATACAGTATGAAATGAGATCGCTGCAGTCGGCAGCAGAGAAACAAGCTACAATGAAGTTAATAAGATAATTGTCCAGCTTGTATTTACGTTCATAAAGTGCTCGTTTTGCTGCTGACAGACTCAGATTAATATTCTAAGTGTCTGTCAACATTATGGAAAGGATTTCTAAGGATGTCAACCTTTCTGTTAAAGATTAAGATCCTTTTTTAAAACATAAAGGTCCGCGAAATTGTGTTCTCTAAACCCACCAGACTCCATGTAAATAATCAGTGATTTTAGCATGGTAAAATACGGCTTTCTAAAACATCTCTGACTTCTGAGCAGCGCTGCTCGATCGGCTCCGTTTGGTCAGAGTTTTCTTTCTTTCATTCCAATTTTGGGTCTGTCAGTCACAGTGAAAACCGGGGACATTTCCCGGGGACAGATCCAGCCGGGGACAGGTCACCAAAATCGGGGACTGTCGCCGGAAACCGGGGACATCTGGTCACCCTACACTTGGTGCCAAAATCTCCACTGCTTTCTACGTCACTAGCCAAGACGGTGTGGCTAACCATGGCATGCTAGTGCGGTCTCAATGGCAAAACACTGCTACAACACACACTAGTTCACTATAATCTCCAAAAGAACTACTTCCTGTCCCTGTTCTTCAGGTAGTCCACAAGGGGTCCTCGTCTAGAAGAAGTCTCCCAGCTAATCCTGCCTTGTACTGACTAAAGTTGGAAAAACAGTAGCTAACTGGTGTTATCATTACCTTGCTACTGCACATGTGTGACTCCCAACAAAGAAAGTATAGAAGTGAGATGTCTCACTCTGTAGTTAAAAAGAGACCTAAACACACAGGGTGAAAAACAGGATGTGCATCAATGTGCAGTACAACAAAAATATGGTGTTTTTTGAAAATGAAACCAGGTAAACCTATTCTGGTACAACCTCAAAACACAAACCTGAAAATGAGCATAATATGGACGCTTTAAAACTCTGATGCCCTTCTAGCTAACAGGAGCTAGCTAACACAGCTAACACTGGCTGTTTACTTTAATGTCAATTCCATCCACTCCAAGCTCGCAACCCTGCCTAGCTAGTTAGCAGGCTAGGTAGGTAGCGTTCATAGTTATATGCTAAGCTAGATAAAAGCGAAGGTTACTTAATGTGTGTACTGGGTTGAATTACAACAGCATCCTTACAATAGTTGAGTAATTTATAATGTTTTTTTTTATTTATTGAATTTTGAACACTTGGGGCTCCTTGTTATGTGCATGCTAAAAAACAAGAAACATAAATTAAAAAAAAATAATGAAAAGAATTGTCTATAAAAATTATATCTCCAATTCCTAAAGAAAATATAGCAGTAATAGCACAACAAAAAGAAAGACAGTCTAGATGGAAGGCCGGGAAGGATTAAAAAATGTACAGAATGTTTTTGGCTCCTTATTATGTTCATTTCACCTAACCCACATCTTTTTTGTGAACTGCTCCTGGAAACTGCACAATAAAAAGAAAAGAAACAAATTGATTTCAGTTTTGCACCTGCGATGTGTCAAGTTTATTTCAGCTCCCAGGGAGAACAGTCTGGCTGCGAGTGAGGAAAGAAGTTGTGAAGGTGATATTACAACTCGGAAGGTGACATGATGTAGGTGACATTGCTGCGTGTGTGTGTTTGTCCCTTCCTTCCAGCTACTGACAGTGAATCCAGAGCATCGTTTCTCCAGCCTGTCTGACATGCAGACATCTCCCTACCTCGCTGACGTCAACTGGGACGCTGTGTACGAGAAGAAGATGGAGGCCGGATTTGTTCCTAATGTTAGTGTGAACACACACAAACACAAACACTTAGAAGCACTCCAGCTCTTCTTCATGTTTGCTGATTGTAATAAGAATGTGTAGCAACTAAATAATGCAAACAAAACTAAATGTAGCTTCCTCATGTATTTCACTATAGTGTGTGTACACAAAGACTTAAAGCACATTAGTGTGTGCATAGGAGTGCATTCATTTGTGTTAGTTCAGTGTGCACAATGCATTTGTGTGCTCTGTGTAATTGTAGGTGACGTATGACCATGAGTATGAGTGTTTGTGTTTCTAATTATCTCATGTGCTTCACCCTCCTACAGAAAGGACGGCTCCACTGCGACCCCACCTTTGAGCTGGAAGAGATGATCCTGGAGTCGCGTCCCCTTCACAAGAAGAAAAAGAGGCTGGCCAAGAATCGCTCTCGAGACAACAGCAAGGATTCACAGTCTGTGAGTGACGTGCCTCTGCACAGAGCGGCTGGTAAAATAAACCACATCAGACTTCATTTGGAAGAGAAAAATAAATTATCCCTATCATTGATTCTGATGTTTTCACAATCCAGCAATCTTTAACAAGATGGAAACCGGTATTGTATGTTGGGACAAATAAATATTGGAAACAAAGAACCTGAGAAAAATGTTTAAATTGAATCAGACAGTCAATTAAAAAACAAGATGTAAACAAGGTACTCTAGACACACCTTAAAAACTACATGAGCACTCTATGTCTACATGCATATGTGTCCCTTTAAAGAATATTTAAAAAGAGATGTCACACTCCTCAGATTAGCTAATAATATGCACCATCTCTAATATTTTAGCTTTAGATACAAGAGATAAAATAGTGAAATGCTGCATAAACCCAAGCATTAAAGCATTATGCTGTTGAGGAGGATTTAAGAACTGCCAGGGTGAAGGTGGAATTCAAGATGTCACTGCATCTGGTAAAATGCTGTTACTCCCTTTGCTATTTTTAGCTTTTGTCACATAAAAAATGCCTATTTGCAATTACACAGTGCGATGATTTGCTGTTTCCCTGTTAATTTGATCTTTGCAGCCTTGGGCAGATCAGGTTAATGTTATTTTCAGTATGTAGGTGCTAAAAGCTAATATTTATGAAGACCACCAGCAGCACACCCGCGCATGTGTCTGAGCAAATTATAACCTGCCGCATAGAACTTTTACTCATAGATAGACACTGTACAACTGAAGAGGCAGGGCCGGTCTTGGATAACAGTGCTGCTCAGGTTTACCTCGGTCTCCGGTCTGTCAAATGCCCTCAAAGCTGCATATTTTTAGATTAAAAATGAGCCAAGTCCCAGCATCTTTTCTTGCCTCAGCTGTTGTGAATTATCCCAGCTCAGCAGACAAAATGAATAACTAATTGTGCTAGGGACTATAAAGAGATAATACTGTAAAAGCATGCACCCTGTAAGTGCGTTAATTAGTTGCCTCTTATGAGATCATAAATATTCCCAAAAGGCAAAGTCTCTCCTTTTGTCACCTATCCTCTATCCTGAACAGGGGGGAAATGCAAATATTAACGTTGTTATTATTCAAGCCAAAATTATTATACCAGAACAAAAGGATTTTTAAATGTAATAAATAGTTTTTTGGAGAAATACGCGTTTTTGTTTTTTTGCAGTGTTTGATACCACTCTCATGTCTGTCCGTTAAGTATGTAGCTGGAGCCAGCAGCCTGTTAGCTTGGCATAAAAAGACGTTTATTAACTCGTTAACAGAAAACAAAGTTTAGAAATGGTGATTCACCCTTTACAAGGCATAAAGTGTCTATGTCTTGGATGGGAGCGATGAGTTCTGGAGTCTCAGCTGATTGCCTTCAATAACTTGTTGGTTAATTGCAAATTTTTATTTTAAAACTTTGGGTAAAGAAAATATCAAGATACTCATTGAGGTGACCCGATAGCCGAGTGGTTAGGGCGGGTACCACATGAGTCCACGGTTCAATTTCTGACTGGCCGGACCGTTTGCTGCATGTCATTTCCTTGCTCTCTTTCCCCACATTTCCTCTCTGCTAATACTATCAAATAAAGGGATAGAATGCCCAAGACATAATCTTAGATAGGAAGATACCTTGTAGATGAGCTTTAGAGTTTCCCACTGATTTCAGTCTTTATGCTAAGCTAAGATGACCGGCTACTACAGTACATTACCATAAGACACGAGAGCTGTATCTATCTTCTCATCTAACTCTCGGCAAATTAGCGTGTTTCCAAAGATATCAAACCTCACTTCTGGTGTTTTATTGCCTTATCGATAATTAAATTAATGGTTAGCTTTAGTCTTAACAACATTTACTCTCTTTTTTTTATAGACTCCTTCCAAAACAAGGGGGACAAATATTTCAGTAGCAGTGTAAATGTTCTAAAACAAGCTATAAAACAGTAAATCAGTAATATAATAAGTAAATAAAAGATTTTTGTAAAAATGATTGACAAAATGAAAGGTAAAGCCTGGGCTTGTCCTGATGTGCTCTGTGTACGCTGAGACCAGAATAATATACAGCACTGGACTCTCTTTGTCTCTTCTGCTTGTTATGTTTGATTGAGACATTATTTACCACAGACAGGATATGTTCTCTTTGTATTCCAGAGAAACAGCCTGTTCCCATCACACAGCCATCATGACATCAGTGTCATTAACGTCAGACCTGTGTGTGTGTGTGTGTGTGTGTGTGTGTGTGTGTGTGTGTGTGTGTGTGTGTGTGTGTGTGTTACCACGTATCATCAGCGTGTGCAAGGAGTGTGTCTCTAACAATAGTAGGGTCATGAGACTTGGTGTCTGTACGTGTGTGTTTACTTGTGTGTGCCCATACTCTGTTATTACCAACGTTATTAAATTATGAAGCCTTCACCGCTGTTGTCATGGCCTCAAGTGCTTTCGGAAATATGAGCTTCTATTTTTGTCTCAGGCCAAACATCCAATTTGAGGAAGGCTCACAAACAATTCATGGCTTATTTAAAAGGAGCAACGAAGGATTAAAAACAAATGAGGCAAAAGATATTTTTCCCTCAGATGTCATGCAGTTGACCGATTCAGGTTGACGTAAAGTTTTCTCTGCAGTTCTTAGTGATGGTAACAATGTCGATGACCATGACGTGTCTGTTGATATCCTGCAGGAGAATGACTACCTACAGGAGTGCCTTGATGTGGTGCAACAAGAGTTCATGATCTTCAACCGTGAGAAGTAAGAAAACACAAAAGCAGCAGAACATCTATAACACGAGCTAAAAGCAGAGTTTTCTGTTCCATCATTCAACAGTGATGCACTGACATGAAAAGAAAGTTCTTCCTTTTGGACCAAACACAAACTGCAAATTATAGGAATTGCACCAAATTTCCATTTTAAAACAAAATAAAGTTTTTAGTTTCTGCTACTTTACCTTACCTTTAATTGTAAGGTAACACCGCCTAAATTAAGAATTCCAATGTCATTCCCATGGCCTAGGAAAGTTCAAGCAACATTTGTATATATTTGTCTCTCAAAGCCAGAAACCAGAGAAGTAAGTCTCAAATGCCATTAAGTATAAAATCTGGGTCTGCTCCATAGACAATGAATAGGAGACTGGTTTTCTTATCTTTTTTTACCCAAATGAGCTTTATTCTATTTTAGTGTTCTTTGTGTGAAACAGAATATGTACCCATATATTCAGAACCTTCCCCTGGGTGCTCTCAGGGCCAGATGTATGTACATTTGTGAATGTAGCTTTATCAGCGCCATGGCCAAACCGCAGAAAGCGCACGCTGTGATACATCAGCTTACGTCGTAATTACCAAACCTCCAGTTTATCGATCGGGTAATCGCCACCTTTCTCCTCCCATTATACCGTAAACTGTGCACATTTAAAAGTGCAATTAAATGGGCAATGTCAAAGAAATTAGTGGTGGGGAAATGTATGTGCGCCTGAGTGCAGACTGTGATATCCCCACTGCTGATGCTATGACTGTTTGAAATGATCCTAATGCCAATGTTGTATGTTTTATGTAATGCAGCAAGGAGTTTAACAACTGCTGGAATGGAATGCGAAAGCTGAGTCGAGATTCAATGTCATCTTTGATTTCTTCCAGTAACTGTAATATTGCATGGTTGCTTAATCTGTAACGCTTAATGAGGAAAAACTGAAAAAGTGTGATCCTTGTGGCAAAAATCCTTTCAACTTGTCTCCTCGGCCTGTCTTCGTCTTGCTGCCATTTCACCAAGGAGGCATATGCGAGGAAACCCTCTTGCGGTTGGTTTACACCTGCTTTTAAGAGGCGGAGAATTTTCTCCCGAAAATAGAGGCGCGCTGTCACGGGAGGTTTTTGTACACGGAATACAGAATTATGCACACTTTAAGCTTCCCCCCCTTTATGGGAAACTGCCACTATCCCCTTCACCCTCCCATGAATGTACATGCATGACACGGAAAAGCGCAATTTTCCATTTGCGAAACAAATACACATATTGAAGTGTTAGTACATCTGGCCCTCAGTGTCATCTATAATTTGTAATCTTTCTCAATTCATTGTCTATCCAGCACTTCCACGCTTCCTCTAGTTTTTGGATTTGGAAGAGATTTGTTCATGTTTACTAATATTTCAGACTATATTTCAGTTTTAGACTATAGGAATAACATGTATGAATTTTTAAAATGGGCATAGTTCCCCTTTAAAGCAAAACTAGTGTGGTGGAGCGTCATTAATGTACAGCAAGAGAGAGAGAGAGAGAGGAATTGTGGAAGTGAGACTTTGTTGAAACAAAATAGAGACAGGCTGCAAACTGAATAAAGGTTTGGTCTTCGGTGAAGTTTTAATTATTCCTTGCAGAGAATAACCAAGTGACGAGAACAGTTTTCACAACGTATACATCAGCAACAGTGTGACAAAATGTCTCTTGCAACATTACAACAGTAGTATCCTTCTTTATATCCTGTCCCCCCCAGAGAAAACCTTGTTCAGGAAACAGTCTTATCTTAGCATAATAATTAATCTTCCCAGGCAGACAAGTTGGAGCTTTTACGTCTTTCTGAATCTGCCCTTTGTGTGTCAAAGTTCTCCACCGGTCGTTTTATCTTAGTTGAAAAGAACAACTTGTGTCTTTAGATAGGCTATGGTCTCGACCTGGGACCTGCTATGATAAACGTATGTCTGGACAACTGTTTCTGTTAGACTTTATGGCCTTTGTCCTTCTCCTCCAGGGAGGACACACAGGGAAGGGATTTTAAAAGTCATACAACCTGAAAAGCACTGTGAATAATCAACACATGCCTATTATAGAAGGACATATAAAATCATGCTTAAATGTAATTTTCCCATTACATTAGGTAAAAAGTTTTTCTTGTAATATGTTAACATTGCACTGAGAAAAGTGAGTGCTGAGATCCATAATGCGCCAACATCTCTAAAAGATGAAACAGGAAGGAAACACAACTGTTCAGACAATTGTATATGTTTTAAACAAACCAACAGGTTTGCCAGATTTGGTTTGAACTTTATTTGGAAGTAAAAATGTGCACATCGGTAATGTAGATATTATCCTTGCATGCACAGTGAAACTATTGCTATAGTAGAAATCCATACTGCATACTGTTTATATACAGTATACTAATCATTATAGTACATTTTTTGTTGCAGTTAGTATACAAGTATTCAACATATGATACTTGTTAATACTAATAGGATATGTCATAATACACAGACCATACAAAAGCAATCAAACTGCGGCCAATTAAATAACTTTTTTCAAATATTATAATCATTGTTTTTTTTTCTGAGATGTTTCTCGATCTGGTTCCCCACTATCAATCGCATCTGCAATTAGACACATTTTTCACAGCTGTAAGAGGCTCATCTATTTCCTTTCTGCATTGCATTGTTGATGACTAGTGTACAACAGGGGAACTCAAGCATTAAGCATTTAAAATTACTTTTTAAAGTTTGCTTTATTTTGATAATTTTACAGTGTGAGCACACAACTCTACACACTCAAAACTTGCTTAGAATTACTTCAACCAGGAATTAAGAAGTAGATATTGGCATTGTTTTCTCTTCCAAATAGATTTGGCTAACCTGGGGGTGTGATTACAGCCTGTGTGATCATCTGACCAATCATTGTTTCTTGTCCTATCAAACTTTGTTAATTTCGTCGCTGTGTTCCCAAAACTCAGTCAGATCTATGAAAAGAAACCGTAGTTTTCCTTTTTAAAAAGAAAATTCTCTCAAATAGTTCACATATCACAAATATTATGCATCTAATATTTTATATATCTCAGTAAAATACACACAGTTGATCATAAATATACACTATAAGGTCCATACCATTGACTATGTGTCCTCTCAATGTAAAGAGAGGAATATTAGTTCAGCACTGCTCTGAATTATTGCCTCATCTATTATTGACTGGGTCCTGCCACTGCTGTGTCACTGAAATCCTTCTGTTTGGCAAATGTCTTATTATATCCTTTTGCTCTAATTAATAGCAATCTACTTCTATTTATAACGGAGGGCATAAGATCAAGAATTATGCACAGCAGAGACAAGTACTATATAAAAGACTCAAGGACTCTCATTACATTCAACTACTAGCTGCTCTGCATGTGTGTTTCCTTTTTCTAATTTTCTGAGGACCAAATGTGCTCACAAGGAAGCCTGTTCTTCCAGATGAGGCTTAAATAAGAATTAGATTAATGCTACATGGGTGTTTTTGACAGCAGGGATTCACCCCACTTCCAAGCATTGGGTGCTTGGTGGGCTTGCCACTAGACGTTATCGGTTTCTCTTCAATGACCACTGACAAGAAAAGAAAACAGGCTACCCCCTCCTACAACCCAATCGCTGCACCTGGTATGATGAACGCTTCACTCGTGGGGCTGTCTGCTCCAGGATTTCAAAATAGACCAACATGGCGGTTGTTTGGAAACTTTCTCTTATTTTAAAATGTACTGTAGTAATAGTTAGATTTGGTAATAGTTCACCGAAATGTGTTTCTTAAAACATATTAAGTGAGAAATAGGCTGTTCAGTTGCTGAATCTTCAGTTTTCAGTCATTTAAGATCGTCAGTGGTCATTTTTAAAAGATTTTTGTGAGTTTTAAAGGCGTGGCGAGTTGAGCTGCGTGCCCCTGAGTCGCAAAACGAAGCCAGGAACTGGTGTTTTGCAAATGTGGAGCCGGCAGCTTGACTCCCCGCTGCTTGAAAGTTGCCGCAACTTTACCAGAATGCATTGCCCGGCTGCTCACAGAGATAATGAATAGAAAACATGGAAATTAAACTTGCCAGTGGACACTTAGCAAGAGATTTCCATATGGAGTATATATGCATATACATATTCAGGCAGGTTGTATGATTATAAATGTGTTTCTGTGTGTTTCTTTATCTGTCACAGGTTGAAAAGGCGTCCGGAGGAGGGTCAGTCAGAGGAGGCTGGCGGCGATGATGCCAGTGGAGAAGGGGACGGAGAGGGCGGGGATGGAGAGGCGGAAGGCGGGGCCACCGACGATGATGCCCCAGAGCCAGAACCCGATCCTGAGCCAGAGCCGGAACCTGAGTCCTCCTCCAAACGAAGCATGTGCGGCTCGGTCTGCTCCTCCCCTGGCAGCTGCTAGCGCCACATCGCCTGACAGTGATGATCGCAGGTCTCTCTGGCCGCTGCAGTGTTTGTGCCATGCCGATAAATACACCCTCACTTCTCTCCTCTGTTAGAGGAAGACACACAGACTGACGCAGAGCAGCACCCAAAATGTCTCCCACCATTTCCCCCAGTTTTTCTTTCTGTAGCATTCTTCCGGTAGGGTATGAATGAAGCAGAGTCCCCGCCTACTGTACCTATCTGCCCTAGAGTAAGCTCAAACTTCTATGCAATGTTACATTATAGCATGACTATATAAGGTATCACTTACTAGGAGGCGTTGTTCATGAGCAGAAAGCTCCACGAGCATGATGACATCCCGAGCAATAGCAGTCCGCGTTTTTCAGGGGGTTGGTGGTTTCGGTGGAGACGCCTCCCCTCTCAGCCTTCCTTTTCAGAATCGGATGGGGACGACTGAATTATTCAGCACCGCAGGCACTCAGTTTAAGTTATTGCCTGTGTCTTCAGTTCACTCTCCTACCCAGCCTCTTTCATAACGTGTGCCCTAATTTAGAACAATAGTTTCTCCTGGAGCACCTTCCTCCTGTTGCAACACCTTTGCAAAACACATTTTACATAAGTATTCATGGATGTTTTCAGTCCCCTAAGAAAGTCTGGCTGGTTATATGTTGGTAAGCGGTTTAAAGTGGTACCTGTTAATGCTAATCAGTAAACATTAATCACGCTGTAGCCATGGATGCGTTATAGGTCAGAATGTTAGTTTGATTTTCCTATTTAAGTGTTAAACTACTATTCTTTCTCTGAGCTTTTTTTAGGATAAGGTACTACAATTTATGGGAAATCAGTACAGCAATCAGAATGAAAGGTTTTTGCTTGTCACTGTGTCCTTAATGGTTACCAAGATGTAGTATTTTAGCCCTGCACCATGCTGTGACTCAGAAAGCATTCAGAAACTGCTCTGGGTAATACTGTATAAATGCCAATCACCAACAATCACATCTTTTAAGAATCTGTTAGAAAGCTCTGTTTACTTGACTAGACATCATCATCTCTTTAAGTGCTTGGTTAGTATGAAGATCATCTCCCTGTAGAGCTAGTTTCAGGGCTGTACTTAAATGTGTAGCTGTGCCCTGTTGGTACTTCAAACTGTGTAGATGAGCTAGTCTAAGACTGTCATAGTGATATTGGTACTTTTAAGGTGGTGCCATTAATCTCAGTCCGAACACCTGGGAACATGTAGCAAAGGTTCACCTTAAAACCCTAAGGCCTAATAGAATGAAAACCATGTAAATAGCATACAATGTAGGTAATTCAACTCACCACAGTTTTATGTGGGACAGCAAACTCGACATATAAATTAAAGAGCTGTGTGGAGCTTCATACTGCTTTGTTCTACTCTTCTTTCCAAGTGTGCTGGCACAACTTGTAGGCAAAATATGCCAAAGCTTTTCTACCATTTGCCTAACCATTTCTAAGGACCTTTAAATGTGTGCGTGTATGTCTCTTTTTTCTCAGTATAACATAAAGTCAGTTGTTCCTTCTGCAAGAGAAAATACTATCATTTATACAGTCATATTGTGATAATGTAAAAAGTATCTATTTCAGGTAAGAGGGGGGCCTTAAAGTAATAGTTAGACATTTGGGGAAATACCTGTTGGCTATCTTTACAAGAATATACAAGAAGACTGATGCCACTCTGATGTCTGTGTGTTAAGTACGAACCTGAGAGGCGATTAGCGTAGCTTAGCATTAAGACTTGAAGCAGGGAAAAGCAGCAAGCCTGGCTTTGTCCAAAAAAAATCACTGTTACAGTTCAAAAATCCACTTATCAGGACCCACTAAAGCTCACTATTATCATGTTGTATTTAGTGTGTCCATCCACACAAAATGACACATTTCAAATTCCTTTCAGGTGAAGTTCTAGGCTCTATTAACAACAAACAACAGCTGTGGCTCAGAGGATTTTCAAAAATGTTGCACAGACGTCCTGGACGGATGGCAAAAGTATTGTTACATAGGTGCCCTTTTTATTGGTGTACAGATTTAAAATAAGATACATTGTCCTGCCTTTATGTGTGAGCTTTAGAGGTGTTGTAGGTAGATTCTAAACTTTAAAGAGAGCCAGGCAGTTTCAGGAGACTCGAGGGAGTGCAAGGCGCTGGTCACATGAAAGACGGATGCAACCATAGTTACATTTACAGAGAGTTCTTATTAGCTGGCATACACTTAGTGTGAAACATTATAATGTAAAAAAAATGACGGTTAAGAGGGCCTTCAGAAGCCTTGTGACTTCTGTATTCCTGATCTGGTGTTATAAATATGAGCGGTGCCCAGTAATAGACAAAATTAATGTGACAAAATAGTGATAGAAAAACTTCTAATAAAAAAACAGAGCTCTAATACATTCTTATTTAAATAAAATAACAAACTTTATTAAAATAATCATTTTACAACAGCATACAGTAACATAACAGTTTCACCATTATTAAAAACTCATGATATAGCATTAACAAATACACAGCAAATTGGGATTGTAGCTATGTTGTAGCATTTTAATAACAATTTAACAATAAAGGCATGGGCTTGTTCGCTGTAGTTTGATGATGGAGGGTTCATTTCAGTTTGGCCTTTCTATGTTCAGTTGGCAGACCGCTACGTTAGCTCGGTACAGGGAGGAGTGGTGGTGAGAAATGTGCTTTATTCCAAAGTTGTCTTAGTAATATGTTGTGTTCTTAGCTGGTATCACATTCAGGAATCAGCAGTCCTGTGGGCAGACACCGGGGCTAACATTAAGCTAGCTGCTAACGGTCAGTTTTGAGCCGTTTGAAGGCACCTTTAACGGAGTTCGGCTAAGTAATGTCACTAATTAGTTTTCATGTTGCGTAATTAGTAAAGTAGCCCAATACCTTTTTCAATTAGTAACATGTAATTGGTTATATTTAATTAATTTGCTTAGCACTGTTAGTTTCAGTTTCGAAGGACACTGGAAAAGCAGATTAGCTTGCTAGCAAACATGCTAGCTTGGCTCGCTCTGTCGGCTATGTGGCCCCTGGTTTTGTAGTTTGAAGCAGTTGCTCTGTTTCCAGTCTTTATGCTAAGCTAGGCTAATTGCCTCTTACAGCCACAGCTTCATACCCAATGCACAGAACATGAGTGGTCTCCATCTTCATATGTAAATCTCAGAAAAAAAGCAAATAAGCATATTTTCCAAAATGTTGAAGATTTTCTTTAAACACTAGACATATGATTAGATTAAGAAGCTTCTTTAAAGAGATATAAAGTGTTATCTTCCAAGTCTGCCAAAATATATGATGAATTTAATAGTTTCGAGCCCTGCGCTTATTTTGCATGTACCTTTACCATTATAAGCCGGTTTTTGCCAAAGCCTGGAGCTTGAGCCCTACTGGCTGATTTGTGCATGCACAAGCTTTTGGTAATAGCTCACCTGATTATAGACACAATCCAAATCAGAGTATAACTGGCCTACATGACTGTTTCTGGACAGTGAGTTTTGTGAACTTTAAACTGTACAAAATCATATAATCCCAGTGTTATATGGATGGCATGATATCTTTAGAGGATATGCAGTACCTTTTGACATCCTGTAGGTTGTCTTAATGCTTTGTTCAAGTATACAGGCTCGTACCTTTGCTGGATGAGTGGAATGAGGTCAGCAGTTATGTAGTGATGCTCCGTTGTGGGTTAAGTGTTGCGTTATTGACTGTGCAGCAAAGGAGGTCTATTTGGAACTGGGGCAGGTTTTTACTTTACTCCAACCCAGACATTGCTGCATTATTAAAACACTGAATGTTTCATTCTTGGAAAAAGAAAGTGCAGCTACTTCTAAGACTCATTAAATCAGTCCACACACCATCAGAATGAACATAGACCTGAAGTGGATGTGTAAGTATACAGCACGTTAATCATTTGTAAATGGATAAATGATTTATTTCCATTTAAGTGTACTGTAGTTTTACTCTAAGTTACATTACTAATCTACAGTTTTGGCATTTGTTCCTTGATATCAGTGATCATTTTTAATTGGCCCGTGCTTGCAAACCCTCCTGACATGTTTCTTTATGTGTTAATGTTCTGGATGCCGTTAGGTGTTTAAAAAAAAAGGCATTGTGCTAGTGTATGACCAGCAACAGCATGTCTCCTATTCAGCAGTTTTGTGATGGATGCTCTCGAGGCGTACCATACTGTAGATGTCTTAACTCTGTGGATACAGTTGGAATCTCAGTGCCCTGTTGAGAAAAGATATCAATAAAATGAGACTTTTCCTTCTCTTGATTCTATTTTGCATAATGTTCTTGTGCTACAGGAGTTTTACGGAGAATGATTGAAAAGCCTTGTTTCTGTACAAACTGGAACTGCTCCGTGTGTTTAAAAAAAATGCTGCTTTAACTGCTTTGATAAAGAAATAAATCTCCTTCCAGTAATTTTGTGTCTTGTGGTCTTTGTCATTTCCAACAGTTTGTCTGCAGACGAGCGATGAAGAGCAGGGGTATAAAGTGACTGAGTGAATTCATCTCTTTGAATAGCATTGTAAACGTGAGCCGTACCAAGAATCTAGGACTGAAGCTATGTCTGTCACAGGATTAGAAAGACTAAATAATGCAGACAAGCTTGGCCTTCTTGTGCCTCTTCTTAGGATACAAACTTAATTTTGATACAGATACAGTTAAAGCATACACACAGTTTACTTGTGTTTAAATCATGGACAAACATTGCTGACAAGATGTTCAAAAGGCTTCTTGAGTCACTGGTTTGTTTAACTGCCCAGGATCTTCCAGGATATCCACAGCTGTCTTTCCTGTATTGTCCAACAGGGGGCGCCACTTTGGGGCTTCTATGACATCCAGCAGGGCGGCCAGCTCATCCTCCAACTTCTCAACTGTGTCCTCCACTTTCTGCAGAGGGCAGAAGACATAGATGTGGAGTTGACACATGAATAATACATTAATAAGTTGTAGTATGAATAATAGAATCATCACCCATGAATAATACAGTCACTTATTCATATGAATAAAACAGTTGCCCAAAACAGCTAGTGAGGTAATGTCAAAGTAAGCGTGGGGTTTGACAGATGAGTGTGGACTAACTTCAGAGTTTTTGGAAAAAGTTGATAAATTTGCACAGTAAGTGACTTTGGATGTGGCAGTGAGCCACAGCTTTGTCATCATCTTATCCTTGAAAGGAAATGCTAAGGATTGGTTTTGGCAGCCTTAGATGGAGAGAAAGCTGACATTTGATAATGAAGATGACAGACCAGGGGTAAAAACACCCCCGATCCTAAACTGGTTTGGAAACTGCACCTTCTCCACTACATCCAGGCGGTTGTGAAGGTTTGTGTGCTCTTGACAGGCACTTGAACGCACCGCCCGAGGCCGCAGTTCAGGTTCAGGTCCTGCAAACAGAAAAGATGCTCTCCTGAGTGATTTACAGTGCATAATATGAGCTTCTGATAGCAAACCAGAAAAAAAGCACAAAAGCTATTATCATATGCTTTAAGACTGATTTCAAAAAGGAGAATTTTCCTTGACCTACACATTTAAAGAGGTATTAGGATCAAGAATTAGGAGAACTATTCATTTCTAAGACCGTATGCGCATTTCAACCAAAAACACAGATTTCACACATTAAAAAAAAGCGGTTGCCCACTAGAGGAGCAATACAGTAATATAACTAATTTCGGAGTTTAAAAGAATAGTTTGACAATTACAGAAATATGCTTGATTTTGGTAGTGTTGAAAGGCGCCAGGCTAGCTGTTCCCCCTGTTTCCAGTCTTTACGCTACGCTAACTGGCTGCTGGCTCATATTTAGCTTACACAAATGAGAGAGAGTTGTATCAATCTTATATTTCTAGTTCTCAGAAAAGCGATTTCCAAAAATGTATAGTACCTATCCCCTGAAGTGGAGTCATTGGTGCAATAATACAAGGCCAAAATGAGAAATAAACAACTAAAAACATCTATTCCAGTGTTGTCAAATTAATGTAGCGTTAGAGTCTTAAAATCTCACATGAGAAAACATGAACTCTTTGGATCATTTTGCTTGTTTTTAACTCAAATGATCTGCCTTTCTCATGCAGAGTCTGAAATGGGTTTAAATCTGTCGAGCAGTCAGGTCACCGTAGTGCTCTTGGTGTGAATTGACTTCCGCTGCGTGGGGGGGGCCACACGCATTGTTCCAGCCGTTTTCCCCTCGCTGTTTCCAATTATCTGTTTCTCTTTGAAGCCGACATATTTGAGAGAGAAAGCCTGCAACGTCTGGCAGGACTCTGCTTCCATTTTCTAGCACCTTCTTAGTGGCTGTGGGCCAAGCTCCCATTGATAGCATTTATACTTAAATAAGTGAACCTCTCATTCATTAACCCTCCCGTCGTCCTTTAAAAAATGTCTGTATCTGAAATATGGGTTTCTTTTTAACCAAATTACCACAAAAAATGGATTGGTTTCCATACACTCTTTGCAAATACAACTGATCACTTTAATTCTTCTGATCTTAACTATTAATCAAAATAATTTCTGCTTTTTAAACTCAAATATTAGGTATAATTCTTCATAAATGAGGGTTATTGACCATGAATTCAAAAAGTACTGTAAAACTAGTAAGGTGGTGTAAGTGAAAACTAAAAAAAAAGTCTGAAAAAAGGTCAAAAATGTCAATTTTTTCCCCGTTTTTAACCCGGGAGGACAACACAAGTGTTAACTGAAGGCTGTTGCTGTTATTTAGATGAACCATTTGCATTGTATTGTTGCTATCTAACTTTAATGATGCTAAGGCAGTGTAAGGTTGCCTCTGTTTTTGTCTGTATCATTCCTCTCACACCATGGCTGCTTGCCAATGACCAAACAAGGATGTGCTTTCACATTTTATCCCGGGAAAACTATAGTTAGGAGCTGATTCCATTAGATAACAATGTGGGTCACTTTTAACTTTTCTGTTATAACCAACAGGTAACCTCCAATGAGTCAAAATACATTGAGCTCTTTCCAACTGTACAAAAACAATTCTTTCTAATTTTCTTGTTGACAGCTTTACTTTTGGTCTCTTGTTTAATCAATCAATCAATCAATCAAATTTATTTGTATAGCCCTTTACAATAGCCGAAAGGTACCCAAAGTGCTTTACAACAAAGCCATAAAACAATACAAAACACATGTCGAACAAACAGATACAATTAAAAGTTCTGTAGTGGTGCAGCGCTGCAGGACATTAAAAGCCTTCCAGAAATGTATAAAAAGGAGCAGACAGAAGGACACCTAAGAGACAGTATTGTCCTAATCAGAATTACATGCTAATTTAAAAAAGTGTGTCTTAAGCTTCGTTTTAAAAAGGCTGAGGTCAGTAGTGGTGCGGATGTCAGGGGGTAGTTTGTTCCACAGTCTGGGAGCAGCGACGGCAAAAGAACGATTGCCCCACTGTTTAAGTCTTGACCTAGGGACCTCTAACAGAAGCTGACCCGAGGAGCGCAAGGCTCTGCCACAATTGCGAAAAGTTAAAATCTCAGACAAGTAAGAGGGGGCCAAGCCATAAATGGCGTTGAAAACAAACAGCAGGAGTTTAAAATCAATTCTAAAACGGACTGGAAGCCAGTGGAGTGACGACAACACAGGGGTAATGTGTTCACGTCTGGACGTGTTTGTTAAAAATCGGGCAGCAGTTCTGCACAAGTTGGAGACGAGAAATTGATGACTGACTGAGGCCAACGTAAAGGGCATTGCAGTAGTCCAGTCTTGAACTGATGAAAGCATGGATTGCCTTCTCGAGATCCTGCCGACTGAGAAAGGACTTGACTTTGGCCAAAAGACGGAGCTGAAAAAAGCTTGAACTGACAACAGAGCTAATCTGTTTGTCAAATTTAAGCCCATTATCAAATGTTACCCCAAGATTTTTAACATGAGATTTAAAAAGGGGGTCCAGAGTGCCAGAGTTTGTGGTGAGAGCATTTGACCAAGATGGAGAACCAAACAAAATGCATTCAGTTTTGCTGTCGTTTAAGTGCAAAAAGTTCTGTGACAGCCACTGCTTTATATCTGTGATGCAGTCCAGTAGCTTAGTAAGTGCAGTGTTTTCGTTTGGTTTCATGGGCAAATATATCTGCAAGTCATCGGCATAAAAGTGAAAAGACAGGTTGTGTTTTTTTATAATTGCTCCTAGAGGTAGCATATACATTGAAAACAGAATAGGGCTGAGAATAGATCCCTGTGGCACCCCCAGGGCAACGACGCAAACAGATTTTTGAGGAGCAGTGGTCACCAATCGCGACAGAGAAACTCCTGTTTGCCAGGTATGACCTAAACCACTGGAGGAGTCCAGCGGTGCCACAGATGCCGACGTGCTCTAGGCGAGATACAAGGACTGCATGGTCAACTGTATCAAAGGCTGCTGTGAGGTCGAGCAGTACCAGCACAGCAGGATTCCCAGCATCCACAGACAAGGCAATATCGTTGTGCACCTTTAACAGTGCTGACTCGGTGCTATGCCGGGATCTAAAACCAGACTGAAATTTATCAAGAATAGAATTGATCTCCAAAAATGTCTGTAATTGAATAAAAACAACTTTTTCTAAAACCTTAGAAAGAAAAGGCAAGTGAGAGACAGGTCTAAAATTGGAGAGCACAGAGGGGTCAAGATTTGTTTTTTTTAAGAGGGGCCTAACCATAGCGTGTTTGAAGGCAGCTGGAACAGACCCTGAGCCAAGACAAGTGTTTATAAACACAAGCAGACTTGACCCAACGGAGCTCAGAACCTCCTTCAAAAACTTGGCTGGAATAATATCTAAGGAGCAGTTCGTGGGTTTCATGCCACTAACCACCTTAGTAAAAGAAAACAAAGAAATGGTCTCAAACCGCTCAAATACAGCAGTCTGTGCCGGAGGAGCACAGACATCATCAAAAGATAAATTCATATTACAGATATTCTGCCTGACAGATGCCACTTTATCAGTGAAAAAAGACACAAACTCCTCGCAGGTTGCAGTAGAGGCATCGGACAGGACAGTAGGGCATGGATTAATGACAGAGTCAATAGTATTAAATAGCAGTCTTGGATTATGAGAGCTGTTAGCAATAATGGATGACAAATATTTGGACTTGGCTTCCTTTAGAGCTCTCTGGTAAGCAGCCAAACTGACCCTTAACCAGCCCAGGGATACACGCAGTTTATCCTTTTTCCACCGCCGTTCAGCCTGTCTGCATTGTTGTCTGAGCAGACGGGTATGGTCATTCAGCCAGGGATCTGACTTAGTTTTGGCAGTTTTTTGCCGAAAAGGAGCAACAGAGTCAAGAATCGCAGAACATGTTGAATGGAAAGTAGAGAGTAGGCTGTCTGGACAAAGGGGAGGAACCAGCCCACAACCATCAAACAGCTGAGAGTTTCTGAAAGCAGCAGCAAACTCCCCAGCCGTTGATGGAGTAAAGATTCGGCGTCTGCGAGCTAGGGAAACTGGCTTATTGGCAGGTGGAGGGGCAGCAAAGTTGAAAACAACAGGGAGGTGATCCGAGATAGCAGTGTCGACTATTTCTCTGAGGGAAACTGAAAGCCCATGAGAGATGACAAGGCCAAGAGTGTGCCCATACTCGTGTGTTGGTGCATTAACAGATTGAGTGAGATCAAAGGAGACTAAAAGGCCTTTGAATTCGTTGGCCAGTTGATTTGCTGCACAACAAACATGAATATTAAAGTCTCCACAAATCAGCAGTTTATCAAACTTTGGGAGAAACTCAGACAAAAACTCTGAGAACTCTTGAAGAAAGTCCTTATTAGATCTGGGTGGGCGATAAACTGTGGCACACAGCACAGGGCAGGTAAGGTTGATCACAAACAGCTGCAGTTCAAAGCTGGAGTAGTTATTGGCGGTTATCGTCCGGCATCTGAAGCTCTCCTTAAATATAGCAGCCAGGCCTCCCCCGCGACCGACAGCTCGCGGAGTGCTGACGAAGGAACAGCCGGGGGGGAGGAGCTCCGAAAAGGCGCTGTTCTCACCTGGTTTCAACCAGGTTTCTGTCAACAGGAGGAAATCCAGATCATGTGTTGTAAAAAAGTCGTTCAAAATAAACGTCTTATTTGTAAGCGATCTGACATTTATTAGGGCCGTGCGAACTGAGCATCGGTCAGACTGGCGAGAGAAGCGACTGAGCGAGCGGAGATTTCCCGGCACACAGCCCCGCTGAGAGATCCGCACTGGCCGACAGCATGGGAGCAGCACTCCGGTATTCCGAAGAACCGGTCGGAGCCACCGATATCTGTACTCTGTGGAACTCCGCAAATCGTAGCCACTGTAGTCTGTGAAGGGAACGGCTGGTAGACGACAGGGATCGTGGAGGGAGGAAGCCAGAAATATTTTCAGTTTAACAAGGACTCCCCCTCGCTTTCCGCGTTTTCAGCGACGACTGTTGCGAGGTAACCAGCAGGAAGAACGCCATAGATGCGGCGGTATAGACTCCAGATAAGGCGGAAGCCTCTTTGAGTGTCCAACAAAGCCGCAAATTGGCAGTATTTCCAGAGATTCGCGAATATTAAGAAGTGTCAGGCGATCATACACCAGCAGCGGTGACACACTCCATACAACAGACAGCAGATATAGGAAAAACATTAACACTCTCAGCAGAGGTAGACGGCCAGCCAAACACACGGGCGCCATCTTGCGCACAAGGAGAAAGATTTCTCAAAGTTTAAGCTTTCTGGATTGAATAAACTGATGTCCTGGCTGTCTGTCCTCTCATTGGAAAACAGAGCTCCACATGTGCACACTTTATTTTTAGAACAAAAACACACAGTCTGTCAAACAAACAGACTGTGGCTTGTTCAGCTTTCCATCTACTTTGCTCTTCAGCAGCAGCTACAGCTGTTAATTTCACCAAATGCACATCTGGCATGGGCTAAAGAAGATGAAGACAAAGTGGATCTGAGGGGACATTGAAAGTTCTTTTTATATCATCTTTTCCTGATGTAGGTGTAGATATAGGAATTGTTTTCTTCTGATCTCACGCAGAAAATAGTATCCGCCCTAACAAGAAGTTTAGTCCAACACGGACCCTTAAAGGTCCCATGGCATGAAAATGTTACTGTTAACATTAATGTGTAAATGTGCTGTATTTATATAGTACTTTTCTAGTCTTAACGACTATTCAAAGCACTTTTACATCATACAGGAAACATTCACCATTCATTCATACACTGTGGCCGAGGCTGCCATATAAGGTGCCACGTGCTCATCAGAACAACACTCACACACATTCACACTCCGATGCGCAGTGTCTTGCCTTCGACATGGGACTGCAGGGCCAGGGTTTGAACCACCAACCTTCCGATTGGCAGGCAGCCGCTCTACCACTGACCCAAAGTCGCCCCTGAATATGAGTTCTCCCAGCCTGCCTATGGTCCCCCAGTGGCTAGAAATGGCGATAGGTGTAAACCGAGCCTTGGCTTTGAGAAAATGAAAGCTCAGATGGGCCGATCTGGAATCTTGCCCCTTATGAGGTCAGTATTAGGGACCACTAAGGTCTCTATAAAAGAGACTTCAGATACAGTATTAGGGACCACTAAGGTCTATATGAAAGAGACTTCAGACACAGTATTAGGGGACCACTAAGGTCTATATAAAAGAGACTTCAGATACAGTATTAGGGGACCACTAAGGTCTATATAAAAGAGACTTCAGATACAGTATTAGGGGACCACTAAGGTCTATATATAAGAGACTTCAGATACAGTATTAGGGGACCACTAAGGTCTATATAAAAGCATCCAAAGAGCACCATGTCATGGGACCTTTAAAATCTTTTCTTCCTTAGGCAATAAAAGCAGAGTCAGAGTCGGATCTTATTGTGTACATTGTACTCCCATTTACAGCCGTGCCTTAGCATCAGGCGGCCTGGATTTGACAGAGATATCCCATGGCAACATTTTACAATCTCCATTACAACCGGGGTTCAGTACATGCAGGAAAGCAGGCCAAGAAAGAGCAATGGATGCTACACATCTGGAGTTAAAACATTAAAATGGTGGGGTTTTGTTGCTGTATTTCAAAACAACCACAATCTTTTAGCTCTAACGGAATGTGGTGTTGGTTCACCGATCAGCACAACCCCCCCCCAAACCACAGCTTTGCCTCTATCATGGTGTCAGCGTGTGTTTATGTCAGTGTGCGATCAGTGTGTACACATCACAGCCTGGTCTTTGGCAGAGCTTGCAACATCGAGCTAGATGCAGATGTTGATGATGAAGGCTGTGTTGTATGGAATGAACAGACACAGTTAATGTGGCTGATGTGAAATAGCTCACCGGCTGAGATGTTACGTCATCACCAGTCTGTGTTTCCAAACAGCGAGAAGGCATTTGTTCCTGTTTGAGAAGGGTTTTGCTTTTGTGCAGCTCGTATCATGACTTGTTTTCTCGGCCAGAACTGTTTCAGGAGGTTTAGATATCATATAATAAGACCCCACACTCCAATGCAACACACCGAAGGAACAGCAAACAGATATGATGATGTCACTGACTCCACCCGAGGACAAAGGTGAAATGAGCGTGTGTGCATGCATGCGTGCCGGCAGTATTTTAGCTGTGGGTGTTTGTGCATTGACATGGCTCTCTCTCTACGGGAGAGAGGAAGTTCAGCCAAGTGCAAAATTGAGAAGTCCGTTCAGGTCAAAGTGTTATTTCACAACGACAGTGTTCATACAAAGTGAGAGACGACCGTAGAAAACATTAAGCTCAATCAGTGAAGAATAAAGTACTATTATATTGTACTACATACAATATAATATTTTTTGCTACCTAACATGCTAGTTAACATTAACATAGGCACAGGCTACTTACAGCTACCTAACATGCTAGTTAACATTAACATAGGCACAGACTAATTACTGCTAACTAAAATGCTAGTTAACATTAACATAGGCACAGGCTAATTAGGCTACTGCTAACTAATATGCTAGTTAACATTAACATAGGCACAGACTAATTACTGCTAACTAAAATGCTAGTTAACATTAACATAGGCACAGGCTAATTAGGCTACTGCTAACTAATATGCTAGTTAACATTAACATAGGCACAGGCTAATTACAGCTACCTAACATGCTAGTTAACATTAACAAAGGCACATACTAATTACTGCTAACTAAAATGCTAGTTAACATTAACATAGGCAAAGGCTAATTACTGCTAACTAACATGCTAGTTAACATTAACATAGGCACAGACTAATTACTGCTAACTAAAATGCTAGTTAACATTAACATAGGCACAGGCTAATTACTGCTAACTAAAATGCAAGTTAACATTAATATAGGCACAGGCTAATTACTGCTAACTAACATGCTAGTTAATGTTAGTAATTAAACCTAAACAGCTAATGTCAAAACTGTCTGCAAGCTTACCCTGTACTATACGGTAATTCCTCTACTCAGCGTAATTTGCGTGGTTATCGTTAGCCTATTTTTACAAATACGTTTGCTACGGAGCCATCATGTGAGATATAAGGTAATGGAGCCTTTTATACATTGTCGTGTTTCTTTAGAAATAAACAACGGACAAATAGAGTCCTTAAACGCTTCAGATGTAAAATTATTCGCTGTCAAAATTACGTCAAAATGAATGGCAGTCAATGGGATGCTAACTGCAGGTGATGGCTTGGTAGCATCAAAATGGCGCCATAGGAGCTCCGCTTAGAGAGGAGAGGCTTACCCCCTTGGTTCTATCTGCTAACATGGAGGGGGCGGGGCTTATGAGCTATACTGCAGCCAGCCACCAGGGGGCGATCCAGATGTTTTGGCTTCGCTAAGACAGTCTATGCATCAACCCCTGGCTTAGAGTGCACACACTTTTAATATCTTCAGTGCCTCAACTTCAACTGGAATTTCAACGCGCTGTCAACTGATATTTCAACACATACAGTTCAACTAACACGTTCGGATGGTCCGGTGAATGGATGAACAACACACAGCACAGCAACACGATCCACACTAGCCCTACGTCACAGGTTCCAGACAAGGTGAGGGGGGGGTCTGAGTTTTAAACTGATTAGGTCTAATGTTTTGATAACCCAATGTGTACTTCTAGCTTTGGTTATTTAAGACGGTATATAGGCTACACACAGCTACGGATTTAATCAAAACAAACCACCTACATCCTGCCTTCCACTTCCTGTTAATACGTCTTTTTATTTTGGAATTTGGGATAGAGTGCCGAAACGGCAGTTTGACAGGATGTGTGGAAGTGGTGGACATGTGGCATCATTTCTAGCTAGCTTGTATTTTGTGTTTTGATAATGTGTTTTACCTGCTAGAGAGATATTTCCTTCTTTATAGAGCTGTGTAGATTGAATTATTACTTTATGTTATCACTATTATTATTACTTCAACTTCTTAGCCACATATATAAAAATATGCCAATGTGATAGAACCCTTGCAAAACTATTTTAAATAGATTGAGAAAGCCACCGCTGCTGGTCACATCTATGGTTAGATTGATTGGTTTAGATCCAGTGAGATTGCTACCTTGGCAACGGCAAGTCATGTTTTAGGTCTTGTTCTATGTCCGGCCCTCGCGGCCTCGGAACACCACCGGCCCACCGGGAAAAGTCTGACTCTCCCGATTGGCACTCCGCTACTGATGCCAGCTACACTGTTTCCAGGGGGGGTCGACAGCACTTCCAGTTAACTGACATTTCAACTGCTTTCATCTCAAACTCTTCAACCGATTATTTCCACTTTCATTGCTTACAATTCAACTGACAATTCAACTGCTTTCAGTACTTTCAGCCTGGTACCAAATGGCGTATAAATAACACATTTCTGAAGGGATTTTGTCATCACAACACATTTTCTATTTTCAAATGCAATTCACGCCATTTATTCTCTACTGACTTATATTGTGACATGGTAGAAAGAGCAAGAAAAGTCCGCTTAGGGAGGATGGGATGTGTGGGTCAAACAAACACAGGACAACGGGGCGTTAAATGACCAGGGAAACGCTTAAAATGTGTTTACATGACATGCAAAACGTCCTTAAACGTGGCCTTCCCATGATAAAACAATAAAATAATATAATATATCAAAAGATTGTAAGTTGTTTTCAGTGAGCATTTTTTATTCTCAAAGGAATCATATATATAAGAACTATTTCCACCCAAGTTAACTTCTTTTCATGTTTTTAAATTTAGCTTTTAAGATGAAATATAAGACCATATGTTTTGTGTGTGTGTGTGTTTGCTTGCATGGTGCATACAGTGAGTGTTCATTTGGCTGTATATTCCCTGCAGTTGGCCATTTTTGCAGTATGAAGTCAGTGTAATTCACACTTGAGGCCGTAACTCACAGATTTGGCTCTGGAGGGTTGACTCGCATTTTTGTGAATTTCCATCGGATTTTAGTAACACTGCTAAACAAAGTCAGACGTGCTGGTTAGAAGCCGGCAGATGGACATAATGGATGGAGGAAAGAGTGATTATTTGAAACTCTGCTGACACAATATTAGATTAAGTGTAGCCAGAGCTGCAGTGAAATTAGTAACAGATGTGCTGGCAACCCCTGAGCACACACCCAGACTCACATGTATGTGCATGAACCCCCATGATGTCAGTTCAGCTTCATGTGTATTCATCCAGCCATCGTCTACACTAACATTTGTGAAACATGTAAAATGTATTGCAACAAAGACATAATGTATTGAACAGACACGTTTGGCATCAGATAACATATTTCCACTCCATAAATCCTCAGTTCTAGTAAATCTACACACCGAACACAAATCTGCTCAGCTGATTTCCAGCTGTTTGTCCTACGGGTCTTCCCGTCTGACCTATGACCCCCTTAACCCTCCCTCCTTCTGACTACATCCCTTACCTGCTGCAGCGTAGCCAATCAGAAGGAAGAGGAGTCCAAGTGAGGAGGTGAATTGACAGGTCATGGTTGAAATCTGGCGAGTGAGGAGTGTGTGAGAGGAAAAGGCACAGACAGCGCCCAGATCTCCTCTAATTCAGAACCCGACTGAAAACAAAAGGATTTCTTCTACCCCACAACTCTTCCACTTTCCCTCTTTGTCCTGCGCTCGCTCTCTTGCTCCCTTATCCTTCCCTCGGTGACTTGGTTGTGCCCAGTTTCCTAATAAAAACATAAGATGCCGAACAAAAAACTCAGTATGTGGGAAGGGGAGGGAAGTGCTGGGGAGGGGACTCTGATCTCAGGTCAGCCACACACTGACTGGCTGTTAAAGAGGGGAACTCTGGTTTCACTTAGTGTATCTTGTGGTGGAAGTTGGTGTTACATTGGGGTCACTGGCATTTTAATGTTCACATTGAAGTTGATAAAAAAATCCTGATCAGTATTTCTTAACCCTTGTGTTGTTTTCCCGTTGACCTGCAACTTTATGTTTTTCTGGGTGGAATCTTGACAGTTGGTTGTCTTTTTTCTACACTTTTCTTAAGGTTTTTGTCAATTTTATTCCTATTTATTTGTCACTTTTTTGACGTTTTTTACTATTTTTTTTGTCAATTTTTTAACAATTTCTTAGTCGCTTTTTCCAAGTTTTTGATTTTTTTTTGTCACTTTTTCCATTTTTTTGGGTCACTTTTTCAGCGTTTTAATAATGTTTTTGTAGATTTTTTCCCTGCTTTTTTGTAGTTTTTTTTCAACATTGCTTCTTTTCTGATATAGAACATTTTTGTAAACAGGTCATATTTGACCCGAGGACAACACAAGGGTTAAGAAGAAAACATAACATTAGGGGGCTTACACCTTTCCAGATCTAAAATGGTCAGTGTTATATTTTTTATTCCTATACCAGTACTGGAGTCTTACACACTCTCTTTTGACTTACAGCTAAATGTGAGATGCCATGACACATCAAAGTTGACTTATTTCCAGCTTCACTAAAGGTAAGATTGAAGTTGTTTTGAATTATTTAAACTGTATTTTCTTCCGATAAAATCAAGAGAATAACAAATGCCGCTGAGCTCTTTCTGGGAAATGCAGTCAGTGAAATCCAAATCAATTCAGCAGCAGAGAATGTCCTTTATAATCGCATTGATTGGTTCCTGTTATTCTCACTGAATTGACTTCTCTCTCTCTCTCTCTCTCTCTCTCCCACAGTCTGCGTGACTCACACACCTTCCCACACACACAAACACGACACAGCCAAGACTGTTACGTAGTAAACGTGGTTATCTTCATTAAGCCAGGCTGCCTCCGGCCTCGTGCTTCGCTCGCTGGTCTGGCCTCTTAAGCAGATCGACAGGTTAAGGAGCAGAAAACAAAACTGGAGGAAAAGTGAGTGAAGGGATCAGAGGAGAGCCGAGGAAACGGAGCCAGAAGACATTTCTGTCTACCAGTAGATAAAAACCAAGAAATGCAGACCGCAGGACACAAAAACAAAAAGAAATGACTCTATGAATCTCATATTAGACCAACCTTCTTGGTCACTGATTTATAGTTTTAATGGAAACTCATATCATATGTCCTCTTAGGCAAAAAAAAAAGGTTTAAAAATCACATTAGAAAGCACACAGCACTAGTAAAAGAACTTCATGCTGTCAGAATGGAACAAGGAAGGGAGGGGTTTCTTACATGGCACATTCAGGGGTATTAAGAACATTTTAATATTTTTAACATTTAATAGAAAAAAACATGTTTGGCTTTCCTCAGCAGATGGCTAGTTCACTAATACGCTTATTTTTATGAATTATTCAGGAAACATTTACTGGTATATAACAGGAGCAGTGTGCATTAATAAACAACAGTAAGTAACATTACAGAGTAACCCTAAAAAATGGAAGGTCATTTACATTTAAAAGGTAATTAAAGTGGTTTATAAGCATGCAGAGCAATAATAAAAAATATTATATATATTATTTATTTTAATGCACCAATTTGCTGCATTGTTAAGTCCTAATTTAAACATGCTACACAGGAGAACACATGCAAAGCAATGCCACTGAGATATAAGTGTTAAGTGCGGGATATTAATGTCACATTATTTTTGTGATTTACATAGCAGGGCTGTAGTCAAGACCACTTTAGTCAAGTCCAAGACAAGGCCAAGACAAGGACTAGTCAAGTCCAAGACAAGACCGAGTCTGAAAAGGTTCCAGTCCGAGTCAAGACCGAGTCCAAGACAGGAAAAAAAGATCTTATGCATGACAGTATCAAGACATTCATCTTGGGTTTTCACTTTTCCCTCCAATATTATCAACGTAATAAAGACCGTAGACCAATAGTCCATAGAAAAACGGTCTTGAGTCCGGACTCGAGTCCAAGACCGGACTTGAGTATTACAGCCCTGTTACATAGCATTACATAGTTTTTTTACCATAAAATAGAAATGACATTAGAGATATCAAAAAACATCAAGATAAAAGTAAGTAAGTCTTCATGAAGACAGTTTGTCTAATGAAGACTGTTTTCATGACCTAAGTCTGTCATGTGACCGAGCATATTAACATATTTATACTCTGGAAGATAGAAATGATCATTAATTTCAATGTATTGAAGACATATAATGCAAATGTGTAGTAGAAATGAAAGAGTATTCTAATCCTGGATGATATCGAATGTAAATGTCTGTCAAAGTTGACGTGGTGACCCGTGGGAGACACACGGCGAAACACAGCACGTCCACGCCAACCCCCCCCCCCCCCCCCCCCACAGGACGACAGGACAATGGCGTCCAGCCTGCGTTATCTGTGGTGTGACAGACTGCTGGAGGCGGGGTCACCTTCTCTCCGTTTATTTCTGTCCACTTCTCTTTGTGCTGTCTGTCAGGTTGGTGTTTTTTCATTGTAATGCCTGTCAGTTGTCATGGTAACCAAATGTCCTCACCAGCATGAAGACGAAGGAGACCCTTGTGGTAGAAAAAGTATTGAGATTCTTAACCATGGTGTTGTCTTCACTTTCGGGACCCTCTCGTAACCCTCGGGTATAATTGACCCGGGAGTTATAGTATATGGGGTTTTAACCCTTGTACGGTCAAATTGACCCATTTTACATTTTTACAAGAAGAAAAATGGCACAAATATACATTTTTTATACCTGAAAATCTACAGCCTTACCTTATTTTCTATAATAAACATGTATTCCTGACTCAATTCAGAAAATTATTCTGGATATGACCACTTTGTCCAAGATAAGAATGATAACATAGTGGATTTTTAACAAGAATTATAACCTTATGACACAAAACGAATCCCACTTCCATTTTTAATTGTGTTCTAGTAGAGACTGATTGCATTCTCTAAACATATATGTTATCTCAATTGTTTGAAATTGAGATAAGGACAATTTTTTTTTTCAAATGCTATAATATTGAACATCCAAAAATTTATGAAAGTAGAGATTTTTATTTGCCAAAGAGCGTTGTGTGTGTTTTTTGGGGTAATTAAAAAGAACATTAATATAGGAAAACTGGTCAATATGACCCGAGGACAACATGAGGGTTAAAAAAGTATGTATGTATGTATCATCAGGCAAATGTACTTAAAGTTTTAAAACTAAAAGTACTCAATGCAAAAAAAACATCAAATTTTAGAAACAGGAAACGATCAAAGCAGTTCTGTCAATCAACTAATCCATCGGCTAATCATTTCAGCTGGACTTGTGCTTATGTATTGTTGGTTTGTTTCATTTATAATTAAAGCAACGTTGGACGGGCCCTCGCTCGAGGTTACTGGCGGACGCCGCTCCTTAATGGCACAGCAGTCAGACACCTGCCATTGTCACCAATGAAAAGGGAACTCTCTGCTGAGTTCAATGACACCTCACACAGGACTCTATACATACTCATACAGTTCATTAGCTGGGAAAGGGGGCGTGGCTTAAGCATAGGGGTCGGGAAAAACCTTTACCAATACAAACTCTTGTCCAACCTGAGAAATTTCTGGCAGATATGACAATGTAGTACCCTGGAAATCCCGCACAATTTGAATTTGGGAGTTACTCTAGCATTGAGTAATGCTGCTCATTAACTATGCCCTTGTATCTGAGCTGCACCAATCACATTGGTGTATCTGATATAGGCGGGACCAGAGGCGAGCTGCACCAATCACATCGGTGTATCTGATGTAGGCGGGGCCAGAGGCAAGCTGTACCAATCCCATTGGTGTATCTGATATAAGCGGGGCCATAGGCGAGCTGCACCAATCACATGGGTGTATCTGATGTAGGCGGGGCCAGAGCCGAGCTCTACCAATCACATGGGTGTATCTGATTTAGGCAGGGCCAGAGGCGAGATGTACCAATCACATCAGTGTATCTGATAGAGGCGGGGCCAGAGGCGAGCTGCACCAATCACATCGGCGTATCTGATAGAGGCGGGGCCAGAGGCGAGCTGCACCTATCACATCAGTGTATCTGATAGAGGAGGGCCAGAGGCAAGCTGTACCAATCACATTGGTGTATCTGATCGCTTTGACCACATTAACAAACGAGTTAGACTTGGGTTTTTATCTAAAAGAGGAACAGAAGACAGCGCTCAAATCAGTCCTTTGCATGAAGGACGTTTTGCCAACCGGATACAGCAAGAGTCTAATTTACCAGTTAGCTCCGCTGGTAGCTAAGTGTATGGGGCTCTGGATACGCACAAAATGGCCGCCCCGCCACGGCTATGACCTATGACGAAAAGTATTTCTTTAATAACTTTTCATCTTTAACATCTTAAGATGGCCAGACTAAATTTGAAGTTGATCGGATGAAATCTTTAGGAGGAGTTCCTTAAAGAATGACATGTTGAAATGGCCAAAATCACACTTATTTCAAACTTTCAATTCAAAATGGTGGACTTCCTGTTGTGATTAGGGTATGGCTCCAATTAGCTTTTTTTGTACATCTTGCCATGCTAGATGTGGGTACCAAGTTTCGTGAGTCTAAGTTAAACATACTGCAGGGGCTCAATTTCTTTTAACCCTTTTGTTGTCTTTTCGTCAACTATGTAAAAAAAAAACACTATTATTGCTTTTTTGACTTTTTTTGGTCACTTTTTCAGTGTTGTGGGTGATTTCAGATGTTTTTTTCAAAGTTATTTGATATTTAAAATGCTGACATTTTCAGTGCTTATTTTGAAGTCCCATTTTTTGTGAAAACAGGTCAAATTTGACCCAAGGACAACACGGGGGGGAACTAGTGAGCCATTTTTGTGTGCCTAAATTTTCACCAGGATTGATGCGACTGGCAATTTTGGTGAATTTTTGTGTATGTTAAGTCCCTCAAAAATGTGAATGTGCTGTATTTATATAGCGCTTTTCTAGTCTTAACGACTACTCAAAGCGCTTTTACATCATACAGGATACATTCACCATTCACACACATTCATACACTGTGGCCGAGGCTGCCGTACAACGTGCCACCTGCTCAGCAGATAAACATGCACACACATTCACACTCTGATGTGCAGCATCGGGGGCAACTCGGGGTTCAGTGTCTTGCCCAAGGACACTTTGACATGGGACTGCAGGGCCAGGGATTGAACCACCAACCTTACAATTGGCAGGCAACCGCTCTACCGCTGAGCCACAGCCGCCCAAAAAAGGCAATTCATTTGCAGGAAGAAAGAATGAATAATAATTCCTTCAGTTTCAATAGGGCCAGCCTGCCACTGTCTGCGCTCAGGCCCTAATAAAAGTTATTCAAAGTAGATTTGTACCTAAGTACTGTAGGCAACTTGGGTAAATGTACTTAGTTACATTCCACCACTGGACCCTTGTTGTTGCCTTCATCATTTTATCTAGTGAAACAGTCATCTTCACCTGAACTTGGCCCTCACTAAACCTTGTTGTTGTCACTTCTCTGGACCTGCCTGGTCCCTGGCAAACACTGCCTTTCTGCCTCTTTTTAAGCACCTACTGTAAATCTCATTTGGCTGAGGTGTGTGGTTGTGTGTGTGCAGTCTGTGACTCCATCAAAAGAAACAAAGCTCCACCCTTTGCTTTTAAGACAAGTCATTAGCTGACCTTTGGTTTCCATTGACTGTGTCCTGATCCTATTGTACATTTGCTGTACTTACAGAAACTATTTACAGCTTGACTCAAAGCACTACTCCTAAGTTTATTGAGCTTTGTCATGTGGTCAGCTCACTCAATATATGATGAGTAGACTGGTTCTTTACTGCCTGCATGATGGACATTACATGTTGCCATTGTTTCCAAATAATGAGGATTAGTGCATATTTAGCATTTTTAACTTCCGTTGACAAAACTATATTCCTCATCAACGGTCCATTACTTTACATTTTCTATGCTATTATAGCTTCAGCTGTTCGGGCAACACTCCCTTTAGAAAGAAAGTTATATTTGAAATCATGCAGATCTTTTCTGCCACATAAAGGGTCTATTATCCAGTTTTCTGATTGATTTATATGTATTTATTATTTTTTAATGGGACACCCACAAGTATGAGATTGATGTGTCAAAATGTGTCCCTCTGCCCTCTAGTTGGCCCAACTGCCTCTTTTAACCCGTGTAGCCCCTGTGTGGCCTTTTAAGATATGGTTCCTATTCATTCTTGGCCATTTAAAATATTTGAATCTATTTTTCTGCGTGCATGGTTGCAGGTACCCATGCTTTGACATAGGGTGGATGTCTTAGTTGGAAAATCAAGTGCTAAGGCGCGTGCTGCTGCTGACGGGGAAAGGGCAGAATTAGCGGCCACGTACGTGTTGTTACTTCTTGGCACTTGTTGAGGAGAAACTGGCGCAGGACTCGGTGTCTGGGTTGATGATAGAATGATGGCTGACTTGAGCTTCTCTTCCGCTCTGCTCCTCACAATGTCCTTTTGTGACAAACTTAAGCAAGCTGTTGTTTCAAAAGTAGGCTTCTGTTTCTCTGTGCAATGCCGTGAAAGAGGAGGGGCGTAATTTAAATTTACTACCATTCAAATCGGACCTTTTTTACTTCCTCTACATAGTATGTGCAGTTATGCTTACTAGAAGAGTCTGTGGACTGATCAGAACTGGCCCACTAGACTTGAAATTGTGTAATCTTACCAAAAAACAAACAATAAAAATGTATGTCAATTTGTAAGTATTGGCTATTTTAATTTAATTTCAGCTCAGATCATCTTATACATAGTCAGTAAGATCTGTTGGGGGCAAAGCTCTTAATTTCCTTCTGACTTACTTGTCCCTATCTGTATGCTTAGGCTGTAAGCTCCACAAATGTTACACTTCATTCACAACTCTCAGATTTACTTGCAAATTCAGTTTGAGACATTGCTGGTGAAGGGATTATCTCTGATTTGACATATTCCTGTAGTGATTTGAGTTGGGGCACACCCATTATATAGAAGGAGCCGGTCCAGTGAACGCGGGCATCACTGTCCCTCCTTAGTTCAGATTTGAGGGACACGTTGGACACCCGATCAGAGCTGAATATGATTTTGACTTACTCCACTTTCCCTAAAGTCTCTGTTATCTGTGTGGATGGCAGCCTCTCTCTACAGTTTACTACATGTGTTCTATATTCAGGGACGCCTTGCTTTTCTACAGCAACATCCTGCTTCCGTGTCTTTCGGATTGTAACAGAAAACCGTTGAGTGTTTACCCTTTATATATCTCATGGAGCAGTTTGAGGTGAGGTGCATCTGGATTCTAGATATGAAAAATGGACATATGAGAGTTACTTATGGCTCCTTTTCACTAATTCTGTAGGTTATTATTTATTCCTGCAATTCTCTGGACACAAACTTGCTGGCACCCACCACCCCACTTTCTTTCATTTCTGATCCTCCATTCATAGTTGTTTCTTCACTGTGGTTGAGCTTCCAGATCACTTCTCCCTAGATAAATCCTAAGTCTGCATCTATCTACTTAGACTGTCTGATTAGCACAACGTCATAGAATGGGGTAGTAATCCCGGTCTGGGACCAGGAATAGAGGCTTGGGAGGTGCCAGGCCATTGAAGGGACGCTCCAGAGCTACCATGCATGTGTCCCTGGGTAATCCCTTCTTAAATAGCCTCTGGGAAGGGAAAGAGGGAGGGGGATGTGGCAGGGGACCTTACACCATGGGAGCAGCTTCAGTCAGTGTCCTCTTATCCAAGAGACACACCACAGCAGCCGAAGGAGAAGAGGGTTTTGGGTACAGAGACTTGTTGGACTGTAGGAGGACAGTGCTTCGATCAGGATGAACTTTGCTGCCCAGTTATTCTACTCGAGCTACTTAAGCGAGCGACTTGAGCGTTTGTACGCACCCAGGCCTGCACTTAAAGACTGCGAGGAGAATGACCCCTTCTGGCAGAGGTGGGAAATTATAACATGTAGCCCCCCTGGATTCCCTAACCAGCTCAGCCCCGTAGCGTCTAAATTGCCCTCTGCCCAGGGTACAGAGATGACTTCTACCTCCACAGCCTCAGTGCCTCTTCTTAAATTACTTCCATTCCTTCTTTTCCACTTTGTTTGCATCCTACCCCATCAAGCACACCCTCAAATCTCCAATCTCTTCCTCTGCCACTTCCCCTTCACCTAAATGCAAAAGGAAATCAACAAAGCCACCCACTTGTCTTCCAAATCCAACCTGCAGCGATCGCCAAAGGTTTTACGAACTCTCTTCCAACCATCTTTCTCTTCAGATGGTTCCCTCCAAACCTTTCCCTGCTCCATCCAGGTCCCAGGCAGAAATGGCCTCCTCCTCTTCCATCTCCCTGTCTTCTCTTTCCTCCTCTTCCTCAGCTCCTGTTGCTTTTAGAGGAGAGCTAATCCCAACCTTCCAAACCCTGGTAGACTTGCTCTTTTGCAGGTCGTCTACCTTATTCTCCTCTTCGTCCCCAGGTAATTGTCATAGATTTAGAAAAAGATGTTGCATTGGATTAAAGAAGTAGGTTGATCAAAAATAATTTTAGTGCACTGCTTTGTGCAATTTATAAAAGACAACTCATCTACAGTAGGGTCTTAGCCAACATGGAATACCATGATTGTCAGGATTCAATACATTGGAATGATTTGGGACAATAAACTAACTTTCTTTCTAAGTATCTAAACCTTCAGGTGCTACTTGTGCCTAAAAAAACAAAGAAAGTTGTCATGCCTTTGCGCTTATGACAGAAATTTGCAGCATTGCACTTACAACAATACAACAATCACGGTCATATAGTGCTTTGAGTAATTTTCTCCTCTCAAGTGAACACTGTTCCAGTAGGAAAAGAAAGCAACACAGCTAGGCCATTCGTTGTTAAAAGGACGTTAAAAAGCTGACATAGTGCAATGATTAAAGCCTGGTGGGCTGAAATGTCTCCTTCCCTTTTGCTTTGTCCTCACGTTTTATTTTTTGTACCAATTTGAATTTAAAGATGCTATTTTTACCATGTCTTTTGTGGAGGATTTTTCAGGCTTGAAACTAGCTGCAGGGTTGCTGTTTTCCCTCTTTGATATTGTTTGTGAGCTCTGCTTTTGAACCAAAGCACCCTAATCACAGGTGCAACCTCGGATGTTTCAGTTCACAGTCGTGTTAAGAGCCCACTGTGCCTGACTCAAAGTGACTGACAAGTGGGGCAAAGGACAGTAATGGACCCTGGGGGTGAGGTGAAAGGTTGTGGTATTGGTAATGACAGATCATTGTGATATAAATAGACTGGGATGTTCTCTGCAGAGGGGCAGATTCAGATGGTTGTTTGGGAGAACTGCTCCACCCGGTGGCCTCTTGGTATGTCAACACATAAAAGCTCACCCTGAAGCCTTTTCATCACTGGATTCTTTTCAAAGTTACTCTTCTTCAGTTATTCACCTCTTTTTGGACTCATGACGCAGCAAACCCACTCATCTGGCAGGTTAAAAAAAAACACTAAGACACAATTTTTTGCTCACACTGTAGATCTGGACACAACTGCACAACCTTATTCAAACTTAGCTATTACCCATTTTGTGATCTTTAGTGGCTAGGGTTAATCTGCAAAGGGTGTTATCCTATTATTGTGTTAATAATGTGCAATGTCACTAGAGTCAGTATATTTTGGAGGAAATTAAACTATTTAAATGAGCTTTTTCCAAATTCTTTTTTTGAGCATTTGCACCTCTAAAGTGGACCGAATAAGAATGGGGAAGAGAGATAGGAGTAAGGCATTTAACAAAAGTCCCAAGGCCAGATTTGAACCCCTTTAGCCAATAGGGCATACACTGTAACCACCCGGCTACCACACACTCAGAGTCGATCACTTATTATATTCAATGGCCCTTTCCTAAGCTGTTATAAATCAAACTGTCCTGCCTTTGGCCTTAAATTGACACTTTAATCGTTTGTGCGTCCCCTAAAAAGAGGACCCAATGAATTATAAATTGACTTCTACATGTAATCCATCACAGTGAGTGAAAACTGGGTTGGCATGAAAGGTGAATCAATTCATCTTAGACTGAGGTATTGGGATTTTGTGTGTGGGGCAACATTCACATACAGTACCTTCATGCCAGGGTCTGTTTATTTTCAATTGAATCAATTCAGGGATTATCCAAAAATGCACTTACACCCAATCTCAAATGTTAATAGGACTGGTGGATCTGAATGACAGTTTCAGTGTATAATGGGATTTATTTTGGACTCAAGAGGGTATGCAAGTTCAACAAATCAACTTTCTTGCAACTCTAACTCTTTATACTGATAAATCCCTGTTATCATTGAAAACTATTTTCTCAGGAACGAGTTTAGAACATATAATTATTGTCTACTTTTTGCATGTAACAGGCAGAAATTTGTCTTTGGTTTGCATATGCAAATCTGCTATTAAAAGGGTACATTAAAAAACATATCACAGCCAGCCAGGACACTTCAAAACACACTTACACACAATAGAAGCTACATTAGGACAACCACGTATTCGATGGTGATGACTCAAGATGAAATAAATACATATAAAGCACTGTGTGCTGAGGTAGAAAGCAGGCTTCAAGAAGTGTCTGTCCTTACTTATTCTAATATTGTATGGCAATTGGGACAAAGGATTTTTCTCTGTACATGGGACTCTGTGCCTTGGCCCTGAGGGCAGTAGGTGAAAGTGAAGCAATAAGATTTTCACTTTCACTGATATTGTTGGAGGCCACAAATAGACATCACTACTTTATATTCTGGTTCATATCCAAGTGAGACATAAACTCATGTTGACTTGATCTCTTTCACTCTGACCTATCTAAGGTCTACTTCTGTTTCAATGTTTTTGCAAATATTTTATCATACAGTACACTTTTACCCACCAGATTTCTCTGAGTGAGAATAAGTTTAATATCTGTAAATGATTGACTACATAGGTTAGGTAGGAAGTAACTAAATTCAGTTTCTTGGGTCCTTGAAACTTGTCTGGATCTAATTCACTACGATGATTACGTTGCGATTATTTTGTCAGTTGCCTTTTTGAAACAAACTAATCAAGTAGAGATGGGTAAATCCCAAATTAAAATCCACCTAATTAATTTAGCTAAAGTACAGGTCAGTTTTCATGATTTGAAATTTAAACATCATCTGTTTGTTGTCTTCTTTCCCAGAGATGAGTTGCATCTGGGCCCCAGTCAGCCTGGCGGCTCTTACAAATGTGGCCCCATCAGTAACGGCACTGTGAGCAGGAGAGCCACCCTCATAGAACCGGAGCGGCTGAAGGACTTTGGTGAGGAGGAGCTTCTCAATGGGGACGTGAAGGTCTATGACACCAAGGTGGTGGGAGGTCCTGAGATCAAGCTCATGGACCCCCCTAAAATCAGACGCCTCAGCGAGTTCCGGATCGTCGACAGGCCTCTTGTCCCGTTTCTCCGCTTTGAGGACATCAGCGCAGCGGCCTTCAGGATCCAGACAGTGATACAGAAGACGCCCTGCACGGTACGCTAGCAGAGGATGACCTTACATAGTATGAAGTGATGTGGTGGGAAAGAAAGTGGCGAGTCCAAAAATGTTGCAATGTCTCAGAAAGCCAGAAACAGTGTAAAAGTAAGGACAAAAATGAATGGACAAACGAGGCTAAATTTATTTTATTTGTCATTTTGTTTCATTCAATTGTTAGGTTTCTGTAAATAACATCACAAAGTAATAGTTTTTGACCGTCTTTAAAGTCCAGATCACTTATAAAGATAACCGTAGAGCTGCTCTTACAGTAACATGCTTCTTCTTTTGTGCAGTACTCCAGACTGTCCAAACAGTACGGGATGGAGATCTACCTGAAGAAGGAACACCTGCACTACACAGGCTCTGTGAAGGAAAGAGGAGTCTTGTACTTGCTCACCTCCCTCACACAGGTGAGAGAGAGACACAGAGAGAGAGAGAGAGAGAGAGAGGATGATCCCTTCCTGTGTGTGAGGTCTCAGCTAGTGTGCTTCACTACCGTATGTGTGTCTTCGTGCAGACACGCGTGTTAACTGATGTAGGGTTAAAAATAGTCTGAGTGCAGCTTTAATTGGCAGTGGCTTGGCAATGTGTTCCTTGCAGGTGTATATTGTACAACTATGAGCAATTGAGTCTGATTTCCCTGAATTTCAATCATTTTAGACAGTATGGGGGCAGCTTCTAGCTCACCCATTAAGAGCGTTCACCCCATGTAGGCTGAGTCCTGCAGGGGCCTGGGTTAGAATCCGACCTGCGGGTCTTTGCGCTGTGTCATCCCCCATTTCTCCCTTCCGTTCTTGTCTATCTACTATAAGAAAGGGAAAAGCCCCACAAAAATTCTTAAAAAAAAACATTACGAATGGACTACCAACAAAGCTTTGGTTCTGGGTTTCTTAGTTGTAGGCTATTTTAAATTATGGCGAGGACAAGGGGTGATGAATTGAGAAGACAAAGATCTTCTTTGGGACAGGACGCATCAGGGATTATGAGAATTGTGGTCTAGATTTTGAGAAACTCTGGCTTGGGAGAGAGGCAATATGACATGGAAGGCCTCAGTTTTCAAGTTGATGATGGTTTTGTCGTGTACAGTATATATGCTTTATGATATATTTTATTACTCTGAAGCCTTTTAAAAGAAATAGTTTGCCATTTTGGGAAATATGCACATTCCCTTTCTGGTGGAAACTTAGATGAGAATATTGATACCATTCTCATATTACACATAATACACATAATTCTCATATATATTAGTTAAATATAAGGTTAGCTTAATTTAACATAAAGACGTGAATCAGGGAAAATAGCTAGCGTGGCTCTGGTTGAAGGTACCAAAGTCCACCTACCAGTACCTCTAAAGCTCACTAATTTGCAATACATATCTTTGTTTTTGTAATCCAAAAGTGTAAAAAAACAAGAAGTTGCTAAGAAATAATCCCACATATTACCCATATTAAAGAGCATTTTGAAGTGAAAATGTCAGTATACATTGTAGAGGATTCTTTATTGACTTCCACCACATCTATTGATGCTGGCTGTATGTACATATTTATTATAATACATGTATATGCTCAGCATGTGTTTTCGTCCCCCCAGGCTCAGCAGAGGAAGGGAGTGATCGTGGCTACTGACTGTAACTTCTCCATGGCCGTGGCTCACCATGCAGTGGAGCTGAAGATCCCGGTGTTTGTCATCATGCCGTCATGCTGCTCCTCGCCTCGCCTCCGGATCTACAGAGACTACGGCGCTATGGTCATCTCCTACGGCAGCACCAGCCACGACTCCCAGAACCATGCCAGCTATCTGGCCACAGAGAACGGATACCTCTACCTGGAAGAGTCAGTCCCACTCATACTTACTCTAATATTTCATTGTAGTGTTGACATTCTCAACCGTCAACCAATAGGAGTTTTGTTAAAAAGAATGTAAATTGAAGAATAAGTTCACTTGCAGTTTGCATATTTGACAGGCAGATATGTTGATATTTCCTGATAATTTGCCTCAAATGATGTCATGCGAGTCAGCATTTAAAAATGAAAAGAAATCTTGTAGCCTAACACAACCAAATCTCTGATCTGCAGTTGAGTTGCATTGTGGGTAATGTAGGTTTTGACATAAAGAAAAAATGCTAACTTCTTTTATCTGTTGAAACAAAGTCCGCAAAGATGAGAATGGTTTAACAAAGGACACCTATGGAGTCAGCTGATCATTTTCACCTGATTCATTCTTTTTCCTTCTCTCTCTGTTTTCTGACGTCCAGAGATGAAAGTGCAGCGTACCTGGCAGGTATGGGCACTGTTGGCATGGAGATCTATGAGCAAGTGTCCAAACTGGATGCAGTGGTTGTTCCTGCAGCTGGACAGTATGGCCTACTGGCCGGTACAGCTGCAGCCATTAAACACCTCAACTCACAAGTTCTCGTCATAGTAAGTAATCGCTCAGAAATGAGATTTTAGAGTGTATAGACATCTGTTTAACCACAATACCTATACTGTATGAGCTGCCTCTATCTCACACCAGTGGTGTTTAGTGCTGTTTCTAAAAATGAGGCCACATTTTGCATACACCCTTAGGTTACTTGTTATTGCAAAGATGAGTCTCCTCCTACATCTCCCTAGTGTTGATCCAAGTGTTTTTTTCCATGGCATTTGCATTTCCTTCCTAACTAGATAAATGTATTTTAAGTGTTTATCTTGTTCCGCTATGAACAGCTGAAACTCTGGCAGCTTTAGCTCTGTTTACTCTGGAGGAACACCACAGTCTTTTTCACTCATACAGAAATAGGCTTAAATGTATAAGGAAGTCAAGTTAACTGTCACATTTATCCCAGTAGTGAACATTATAACATGCAACGCAGAGGCTGATTAGGCTACCTGCCCAGATCGTCCGTTTTTAATCATAGTAATCATACAATTTATTCACATTTTATTAATGGATAGTATTGAAGACGGTCTTATAATACATCCATGATTGAAGATGTAGCGCATGTAATTACAGTTGGCCGAATGCTTCCATGAGCAATTTTATTTTGAAATGAAGTCTGTCTGAATAGTATACGTTCTAGGTGAATTTGAAGAAAAGAGGTCTGGATTCTGCTTGTATCATAAAAGAGAACATGTAGATTAGGGAGAATAGGCATAATGAATTATGAGATTGAAATATAATATTTTTTAACACACTAGTGCCTCTGTAGATCATTTTTTGTGGGTTAGTCGGTAGGTCCACCACTTTGGTCTGGACTGAAATATCTTAACAAATGTTTGATGGATTGCTATGAAATTAGATACAGACAGTCATGTCCCCCTTAGAATCATTTTTAATAACTTTGGTAATCCTTTACTTTTTCATAAGTGCCACTATCAGGTCAAAATGTTATTTTTCCAATACTTTGGTTTATGACAACATACCTGCAAATCGGGCTGGACGAGAAAATCAAATATTCCGATATTTACTACCGCATACCAAGATATCAATACCGCAACGATATTGTATATTGAGTTGACTGTTGGTGTTTTCACAAAATATTTACACAATGTGATTTTTGATAAATAATCATCAGTAATAAATGGATATAAAAACTAAGTGGGTAAAGGCAAATAATAGAACAGTTACAGTCTCGTAAGTTTATAATATAACATAACATAAACCAGGAAAAGGCAACTCTTTTGCTAAATTTTGATATTACGATATCCAAAATCTAAGACAATATCTTGTCTCATATCACACTATCGATATAATATCGATATATTGCCCAGCTCTACCTGCAAATCTAAAAAGCCTCAGCTGTACTTGGTGTTTGGTGCTTATTAGCAAATGTTAGCATGCTAACATGTTACACCAAAATGGTGACAATGGTAAACATACTGTACATGCCAAACATAACACAACAGTGTGTTGTCATTGAAATTGTTAGCATGCTTACATTAGTATGTAGCTCAAACCACCCTTGTGTCTAAGCATAGCCTCACAGAAGCTAGCATGGCTGTAGACACTTGTTAATAAATGTGACACTACATGGGCTTTCTCCAACAGGGAGTGGAACCAGAAGGTTTCCCTCTGCTGCTACAATCTCTGAAAACTGACAGTCCAATCAAAGACCTGCACAGCAACCCCAATAAGAAACTCTATGGAGGTAAGCTCAGTTCAAAAGTTATTAGTTGGTTCTGTTTCCAGACACGTAGTACAGAACTGGCACAATGAAATGCATTAGTATCTGCACATATGGCTTCCTGATTTCTCTCCAGTAGTAACTGATCGTATGTTGATCTTCTGTCTCTTCTCAGATCTTATGGAGCATTCCCTGGGTGTTAACACCTTCCAGCTGGCAAAGAAACTAGTAGATAAAGTCATCACTGTCAGGTACTGCATCTCCACAGCACTTGGAAAGGTTTTACTATCTAGTGTGTATAAAAATGGCCTGTTAAAAGTCTGATTATGCTTCACTGTTATAAGCCATCTTTTGACTGCTGAAATTTTAATATCAAACCTCAACGGATTGTGGAAATGCTCTCTTGTTCACTTATTGTGATATTTAATTGAAAGGCTGCTGTGCCTTTTTTTTGCTTTCTTTGCTTCTGCAAACACAGTGAGGAGGACTCTCTGGTTGCGATGCTGCGGTTTCAGGAGTTTGAACGCTCCACTGTTGACACTGAGGGAGCCATGGGACTGGCTGCCATCTTGGCTGGACAACTACCGGAACTGAAAGGCAAAAAGTGGGTCAGACTTGTTAACTCACTGAACCTGACTGAGCCCTTTTTGGGAAATGCATTGGCAGAAGTTAGGAACAGACAGCAGTAATCATGTATTGCTTTTAATATGCAAATATTTGATAACCAAGCACTCCTCTTCATTTTTATAAAAGGACCATGTGTGTAGTTCTTTAAATAATGTATCATAATGAATATAGTCCTAACTGTGAGGGCTGACACGTTTTTCTTCATGCCTGGGAAGCTGTTGGCAATACAGCAATGTCAGCAGAGCTAATCCCTTTGGCTACAGATTAAACAAGACTTCTTCTGTGTGTGTGTTTGTGTGTGTGTGTGTGTGTGTGTGTGTGTGTGTGTGTGTGTGTGTGTGTGTCTGTGTGTGCTGTAGGGTCGCTGTAGTGGTAAGCAGCGCTAACATGGAGCTGGAGCTGATGAGGCAGTGTGTGGACCGAGCCCTGGTGCTGGACGATCGGGTCAGTAAGTTCTCTGTGAAGCTGGGAGAATGGCCAGGAGACATGGCTAAGCTGCTGGACGTCCTGTCCAGAGAGGACGTCAGGTAGGGTCAACACCCGTCCATTTAAAGATCTTTTACTCAGTCGCTTCATACTAAGGTCCAATATATTTTAATGTTTAATGTTCCTTGATGTTACCCTTAATTTGTTGCTTTCTCTTTGTCTTTTCCTCCCAGGTTGTTGGACGTCTGCCATCGGAGACAAAGTGACAAGTCAGACCTCTTCAAGGCAAAGGTAGGTGACTAATCTCTCTTCTTCACCCTATTCTTCCTTCTTCACCCTATTCTTCCTCCCCTCCTCCTCTTCAATCCACTGATCTTCTTTTTCTGTCATTGCCATGGAATTTATGGCTTTGAGTTGGCAGGACAAAAACTGTGTGACTCAGAGGGCCAAAAATACAAATCAAGTGAAATATAGAGATAGCTATGCTGTGTTTTGTAGAATGTGTATGCGGCACGGGCGATTCCAGGATTTTTTACCAATGGGAAAGTAACCAATAAACAGTCAGGGGGAACCAATAAACAGTCAAGGGGTGCTAGGGGTGGGCATTTTATCAGAATACAGCATGAACATCTGCTTAGAAATATAGGAAATATTGAAAATAAAAAAATTGTTATCACAAAAAAGAATTGGAAATATTGGATTACATTCATTCTTAGTTTTACTTGTTTTCATACATTTTATGAGCTTAGTCTGCAACTTAAAAAAATTCCAGGGCATTTTATTGCTACAGGCATACTTACTTTTTCTGGTGTGAGCAACTAGCTCATGTTTGCTAATGTTTACGAGTGCTAGCATACATTGTAGCAATACATTATTGAACTGTATGCTACTGCTACTGTAATGCTGCATTCACATGCTCCTTGGATTTTCCCATTTCTAAAGTTGGGAAGCCGTTCTTCCGACTTTGGTGTGTTCATAAGCTTTAAGTTCTAATGTGGAATGTATTGCTCAGAGTAGGGCAGGACAAAAAAATGTATCATCAAAAATTCGGAAGCCTTATTTTTCCCACGGCCATAATTTCGATAATTTATTCCTGTTCACAGGCCTACTTTCTACTTCCTAAACCCAACCGGTTCTTTGTTTCCTAAACCCAACCGGTTCTTTGTTTCCTAAACCCAACTGGTTCTTCGTTTCCTTATTCCAACCCCTTGTCACATTTCCTAAACTCAACTGTTGCTTTCTTCTCGCGATAACACACCAAGTGGAAATAACACGGCGTGTATATTTACACCCGCTGTATACAGCGTAGACATACACACACGCCACTTGGCTTAAGAAAGTCGCCAAGTATGTTTACACAAAGTCATGATGTCATGTTGGGTGATTTTGTCCCCAGAACATTCCCCTGAAACCACTAAAATATTGCTTTAACTGACCTGTTAACAGGATAAATGCTAATAAATAATGTTTATAATGTTGTTCACTCTACGTGGATAATAACGGTCTCAACCTAATACCATGGTGATTAATATTCCATACGTGATTAAAACATTTTTTTTAAATGACTATCAACATTTACTTTTGCCCGCCATGTAATGTGCGTTATGACGGCAACTCGACGAGTCGTTTTTACCAAAATCTTTGTCAACTTTACATGCTGTTGAGAAACTAATTTTTCTGATTAAATTGACACTACATGACCGCCACATAAAGTTTTAGCATTAGCATTTTAGCATTGGCTGCTGTTTAGCAAAAGTTACATAGTCTCACTTTAAAATCGTATTCACCTCAAGGCGACCCCTAGCTCACCCATTAGAGTGTGCGCCCCATGTAGGCTGAGTCCTTGGCAGCGGCCCAGGTTTGAATCTGATCCGTGGCCCTTTGCTGTATGTCCCCCCCCCTCTTTCCTATCTTAAACCGATTACAATAATTTAACCCTCATGTTGTCCTCGGGTCATATTTGACCTGTTTTCAAAGTTTTTTTTAAATCAGAAATATGGGATGTTGAAATAAGCAGCAAAAATGTCAGAAAAAAGTGACAAACGGTTGGGAAAAGCGTAAAACAATGTTGAAAAAAGCAACGAAAAAGCGACCAAAACATCTGGAAAATGCTAGAAAAACGCTGAGAAGAAAACAAAAGTAGGCCTATGTTTTTTCCGCTGTTGACGGGAAGACAACACAAGTGAGGTAAAATTGTATTTACCTTGAAACAAATGAAAAAAAGCCTGGTCTCTGATGCTAAGAAATTGTTCTGTCTTGATACGAGAGATGCCTTATTCTATCTTGTCTCATTGTGTCCTGGTTCTTCAGGATAGCCTTTGCAGTCACAGTGACAAATTGGCACCATACTGTTTATTTACCAGCAGCGTTAAAAGGTGAAAGGTGTTGCATAATTAACCAGCGACGCGCTCACTTCCTTTATTCTAGTGGGTGTTATGTAACTGTGTGTGTGTGTGTGTGTGTTTCGACAGGTGGAGTGTGTGGTGGAAACCAGGGATAAGACACAGAGCAATCATCTGCGCAAGACGCTGAGTGAGCGCTACCCGTCTATATGCTGGCTGGACCGGTGATCACAACATGAACACAAACTAAATTAACACTATAAAAAACACATAAAAAAGAAGACAAAATGACACATTCATAAAATGTGAGATGACGTGCACACACATCCTGTAACATACACTACTATGATATACACAGTATGAACTCTGTGATAGGAATCTCATTAAGACAATGACTGTTAAGCAAACCTAAGTGTATACAGAAAAGCCTTGAGATTATGTAGCAAATACTATTCATATTACTTCTATTAATTGCTGCTATTGTTCTTTAATCATGGCACCCTGTAATTACAGTAAAGTGGTTAGACATTCAGAAGATTAATATAGTTCTAATAGTTTAATCACAGACGAGGAATCATGCACTGTAGATACAGTACAGTGTATAGTGTGTATAAGTACACACTATACAGCTCCATAAACCATCAGCATAAAATATATGTATATTTCAATCCATATTGTTTTTAAACTGTTGTATATATTTCTGTATTTATACTGTCCGAGATGCTAGAAATAAATCCAAGTAAGTGGGTGGTCTCCAAATAAAAATGGACTAATTCTATGACATGTTCTGATGGTTTTCTGATGTTTGGGAGAAACGAAACATGTGTGTATGTGTATGTATATATATATATATATATATATATATATATATATATAGACACACACACACACACACACACACATACAGTAATCTTCTCTACTTCTTTCTCTTGGTGGTTGGTGTAATTTCTCTAAAGTAAAAGTGAAGAAGGATGTGGAAGTAAGTTGTTTTCATGCTGCCCAATGGCCAGATTAATGGCTAGAGACAGCTCTAGTGGAGACTGGGCTGTTTAAAGACGGGCTAATGCTCTTAAGTCCGTAAGCAGAGGACATCATGACCCTGTGCTACTGGTTCAGCCTCATTCAGACAACAGGTTGGTCAGTCTGCTTGAAACACAACTTCTAATAAATGGATGTCACATGAATGTATAAATTGGTATATGACTAGAAGAAAAAAGTAAACAGAAATTGAATCTCACCGAAACATATTGAAATCACATAGCTAACAATAATAAGCTTTTGATAATTGTTCTCTAAATCTTGGTAATCAGAGGAAACACTGAACCTAACACATCCCATAAAGTCCATACACTTTTATCCAAAATGTTAGTTGTACCATATCCAATGCATTTTCTGTCTGCTACTGTATAAGACATTAGGAGGCACAAATCCCACTCATACATACACACTACACACTACATACAAGGCCCTCCTGCTTGTAGCTGGTCTGGGTTATCTATTTTCTGAGCGAGCTTTTCTCTTTGTATCTTTTTTCAATTCATTGTTTCATTTTAGGTATATGGGTAGGGAAAGTATTCAGACCCCTTTAAATTTTTCACTCTTTGTTTCATTGCAGCCTTTTTCCAAAAATCAAAAAAGTTCATTTTATTTCTCAGTAATGTACACTCAGCAATCTTGACAGAAAAAAACAGAAATTTAGAAATTTTTGCATATTTAAAAAAACAAAAACTGCCATGGTCATAAGTATTCAGACCCTTTGTTCAGTATTTAGTAGAAGCACCCTTTTGATCTAATACAGCCATTTTTGGGAAAGATGCAACAAGTTTCTCAAATCTGAATCCTCTGCCATTCCTCCTTGCAGATCCTCTCCAGTTCTGTCAGGTTGGATGGTAAACGTTGACAGTCATTTTCAGGTCTCTCCAGAGATGCTCATTGGGTTTAAGTCAGGGCTCTGGCTGGGCCATTCAAGAACAGCCACAGAGTTGTTGTGAAGCCACTCCTTTCGTTATTTTAGCAGGGTCATTGTCTTGTTGGAAGGTAAACCTTGAGGTCCATCTGGAAAAGGTTTTCGTCCAATATCCCTGTATGTCATCTTTCCCTCGATTGGTGTCCCTGCAGCCATGATGCTGCCATCATGTTCACTGTTGAGACTGTATTGATTGATGAGCAGAAATTAAACATATTATCTCATCAGACCAGAGGATTTTATTTATCACCATTTTCCTTAGGTGTTTTTTAGCAAACTCCATGCGGGCTTTCATGTGTCTTGCACTGAGGAGAGGCTTCCTTCGGGCCACTCTGCCATAAAGCCCCGACTGGTGGATTGCTGCAGTGATGGTTGACTTACTACAACTTTCTCCCATCTCCCGACTGCATCTCTGGAAACAGTTAGCCAAGTGACCATTAATCTCACCAAGGCTCTTCTCCCCGATAGCTCAGTTTGGCCGGACGGCCAAAGGGTTCTGGTCGTAAATTTGAGGATAAGGCCACTGTGCTCTTAAAACCTTAAGTGCAGCAGAAATTTTTTTTGTAACCTTGACCAGATCTGTGCCTTGCCACAATTCTGTCTCTGAAGGCAGTTCCTTTGACCTCATGATTGTCATTTGCTCTGACATGCACTGTGAGCTGTAAGGTCTTATATAGACAGGTGTGTGGCTTTCCTAATCAAGTTTATAATCAAACACAGCTGGACTCCAATGAAGGTGTAGAACCATCTTGGATGATCAGAAGAAATAGACAGCACCTGAGTTACATATGAGGGTCACGGCAAAGGGTCTGAATACATATGACCATGTGATATTTCAGTTTTTGTTTTTTAATAAATATGCAAAAATTTCTAAATTTCTGTTTTTTTCTGTCAAGATGGGTTGCTGAGTGTACATTACTGAGAAATAAAATGAACTTTTTTTGATTTTTGGAAAAAGGCTGCAATGAAAAAATAGTGAAAAAAAAGGGGTCTGATTTCCGTACCCACTGTAATGTAAACAAGTCATGGCAGAAAATGCCCTATTGTAGTTACCGTTGCCTTAAAACACCAAAGAAGAAGATAGAAAGCAAGACAGCATCTGATTGGTTGACATACTGTGCTGAATTCAGGAAGTAACTATGTCAGGTGCTAACTTACATCCATGGTGCCATCAGTAAATTGATATGTTATTGATTGATATGAAATTAAACATATTATCCATAATTATGTTTTCATTAGTATATTATCACCTAGGACTACCAATCGCAAGCAGAGAAGTCTAAACAGTTAGCAAAAATTAATTTATAAATGCTTAAAAGTAGCTACAAAATGTAACAGTTCAAATAGTTAGCTAACTAAAAGTAACTGATTTTAACTGAGTTTAATTGTATTAAAAAATATTGTAACAATTTTGTAAAATATAAAATTATATGAACAAATATTGTTGGAACACACAAATGTATACCTGATAAGGGTGCAAGAAAAGGTTAGGAACCGGTGCTGTAGGTGATCCTCTGACTACGCTGCCGGTGCCTCCGTGTGGTTGACATTCGTGGTTTGGACTGAAGTATTTTAACTACTGCAGAAAAATTCAAACAAATGGAGTTTATGTCTTAAGTGTCACTTATCACATGTTACTTTCCATTTCAGGTGACTAAAATGAGACTGCTGCTATTTGAACCCAGATCTGATATATATAACATATATAACTACTAGAACGGTTGGGTCCTTGTAAATAATGTGGTCTAGATTTACTCTGTCTCGATCACCTAAATATCTCCAGATAACTCTTGTCATGAATCGATACTATAAATAAAATTGAACTGAATTGGATGGATTTCTATGGAATCAGGTACAAATAACCTGTTCATGTTCCCTTCAGGTTGAATTGTAATCACCTTGCTAATGCCAAATTCTTTAACCCTCATGTTGTCCTTGGGTCATATTGACCCGTTGTCCTATATCAATGTTCTTTTTAATTCCCCAAAATAACATGATTGATTCCACCCAACTCTCTTTGGCAAGTACAAATCTCTACTTTTATTCATTTTGGGGTGTTATATTCATTCTTATAGCATTTGAAAAAAATATTGAAGTGGTTTTTAAATACAGTTGTGCTCATAAGTTTGCATACCCTGGCATAAATTTTTAAATTTTGGCATAAATTTTGAAAATACAACTCATCATGCAAAATAACTGTCTTTGATTCAAACACAGTGATTATATGAAGACATATATTTTTACATAGCTGTTTGGCTGCTTTTTAAACAATATTTATAACAGAAATAACCCAAATGGCCTGATCAAAAGTTTACATAACCTTGAATGTTACGGGCACACAAAGAAACACACACCGGTGAAAATGGCAATTAAAGGTTATTTCCCATACCTGTGGCTTTGTAAATTGCAATTAGTGTGTGTGTATAAATAGTCCATGAGTTTGTGAGCTCTCATGTGGAAGCACTAAGCAGGCTAGATATTGAGCCATGGGGAGCAGAAAAGAACTGTCGAAAGACCTTCGTAACAAGGGATTGGAATTTTATAAAGATGGAAAAGGATATAAAAGGATATCCAAAGCCTTGCAAATGCCAGTCAGTACTGTTCAATCACTTAGTAAGAAGTGGAAAATTCTTGAATCTCTCAATACCAAGCCAAGGTCAGGTCGACCGAGACAGATTTCAGCCAAAACTGCAAGATGAATTGTTCGGAAGAAAGAAGAACCCACAGGTAACGTCAGGGGAAATACAGGCTGCTCTGGAAAAAGATGGTGTGGTTGTTGCAAGGAGCACAATACGACGGTACTTGAATAAAAATGAGCTGCATGGTCGAGTTGCCAGAAAGAAGCCTTTACTGCCTCGATTCCACAAAAAAGCCTGGTTACAATATGCCTGAAAACACCTCACAGCTTCTGGCACACTGTAATTTGGAGTGACGAGACCAAAATAGAGCTTTATGGTCACAACTATAAGCGATATGTTTGGAGAGGGGTGAACAGAATACCATCTCCATCTTGAAGCATGGTGGTGGCTCACTGATGTTTTGGGGGTGTGCGAGCTCTGAAGGCACAGGGAATCTTGTGAAGATTGATGGCAAGATGAATGGAGCATGTTATCAGAAAATACTGGCAGACAATTTGCATTCTTCTACACGGAAGCTGTGCATGCATGGGACGCTCTTGGGCGGGTGTCTCAGGGGCGGCTGTGGCTCAGTGGTAGAGAGGTTGCCTGCCAATCGGAAGGTTGGTGTTCAATCATTGGCCCTGCAGTCCCATGTCGAAGTGTCCTTGGGCAAGACACTAAACCCCGAGTTTCCCCCAATGCTGCGCCATCGGAGTGTGAATGTGTGTGAGTGTTCTGATGAGCAGATGGCACCTTGTACGGCAGCCTCGGCCACAGTGTATGAATGTGTGTGAATGGTGAATGGTTCCTGTACTATGGAAAAGCGCTTTGAGTCGTTAAGACTAGAAAAGCGCTATATAAATACAGCACGTTTACATTTACATCTTGGACTTTCCAGCACGACAACGAGCCCAAGCACAAGGCCAAGTTGACCCTCCAGTGGTTACAGCAGTAAAAGGTGAAGGTGGAGCGGCCATCACAGTCTCCTGACCTTACTGTCATCGAGCCACTCTGAGGAGATCTCAAACGTGCGGTTCATGCAAGACGACCAAATACTTTGCATGAACTGGAGGCATTTTTCCAAGATGAATGGGCAGCTATACCACCTGCAAGAATTCGGGGCCTCATAGACTATTACAAAAGACTGCATGCTGTCATTGATGCTAAAGGTGGCAATACACAGTATTAAGAACTAAGGGTATGTAGACTTTTGAACAGTGGTCGGTTCATTTTTTTCTTTGTTGCCATGTTTTGTTTTATGATTGTGCCATTCTGTTGGTGTGAATCCCATAACAGATAAAAGACTTGTGTTTCGCCTGCTCACTCATGTTTTCTTTACACATGGTATATATATTACTAATTCTTCAAGGGTATGCAAAACCTTTGAGCACAACTGTGGTATTGATTAAAAGTTGACATATTCCAGTCTGTGATTATCATCAACATCCATTCCTTTAATTTTAGTCTAAATAATTCCTAATTTCTGCTTTTCTAACTCAAACATTAGGAATAATTTCCTATCAACTAGGTTTGTTGAACCTAAATTCCAAAAATAACTAAGACTAAAGTTAAGAAATTAGTGTTACGTAGTGTTGAAAACGTCAAAAAAAAGTGTTGAAAAATGGGACAAAAACATGAGAAAAAGTTAAAAACTATGAGAAAAAAGCCTCAACAAGTGTTGATTTTCAATCTTGACGGGAAGACAACACAAGGGTTAATTTAGACCAATACCTGCAAAACTAATGACATAACATGTCAGCTGTACTCTGTGTCCAGAGCTAATTTGCAAACGTTAGCACACTAACATGCTAACCTAAAAGAGTGAACATGGAAAACATTATACCTGCTTCAGCATGTTAGCATGTGAACTGTTTCCATTTAGCTTTAGACCTTTTTATGTGTTTTGAGTGAATTCTTCAGTAAAATTCATTCAAATATAGGATTTTAAGAGGAGTAAAAATGATGCATCGGAACACATTTAATGCACTTTGTAAGTCACTCTTTATTTTTGCAGCGTTAACATTAAGAACTTCCAGTTTTTAGTTTATTAAGTTGAATTCAAAGCACTTCAGTATATGAAAGGCAAATGTGGTTTTAAAAAGCATACAGCATCTCTCTCTATGTTTACCCTGGGGACTTTTGGGGATGACGGCAGCGTACCACCTGCAGCCAACATGTCATCATCACAGCAGCTGAGAAAATATCCATACAACAGTCATCACCCAGGCTGCATGGAAACATCATCAGAGTACAAAATCATTTAAAAAGAGTCCCCTTGTATTGCACTAAAGATTCAGCCCAGGGCAGATTGATTCGGAGAACTCTGGTGCTTTAATAATGGATTAATGTTATATTTTATCTATAAAAATCTATGGAATGAAATGGAAATATACAGTATGTCCATCATAGGAAACAGAAAGTAAACTAAGTAAGAAAAACAAAAGTAGTGTGTCTATCAAAGATGTCTTCACCTCCAAACTTGAATGTTAAAAGAAACAGTAGAAAAGAAAAGGCTCAGATGTCTTCCTCCAGTTGCCCCCTCAGCGGGATTCCATATCCCAAAGACAGTGGAAGAAGAAGAAGAGGCACACAGGAAGCGATTGATTTTCCTGGATTCGGCTCATGCGGTGTTGTTGCGTGCGCTTCGTCAGTGCTGTTTGGGACGCTCGGGGTCGTACTTGAGGAGCAAGCCGAGGGAGGCGAAGCCAAACAGAAAGGTCTGGACGAACCACAGGCAGCGAGCAGCCGGGCTGCTGATGCCTTTGTTACTGCGGGGGGGGAGACACACACAGGGAACAAACAATGAATAAACAATAAAGTCCAGCTAGAAGCGGCTTCATTGTGTCCTAATTCTAGCCCCAAGGAGCTTCATTTACAATCATTTGCCACTAAAACCATAAAAACCTCAAATATTGACAAATTGGCTAATAAGTGGGGGAAAAAATGCATTACTTAAATAAATTGCGAGGAATACTGGTCATAAATGCTTATTTAAGGTGCTTATAATATATGTTGAGTTTCAAAGAGTCTTATGGTAAGTTTTGGTTTACATTTCCTCTCTATATGATAACAGTACACTGTGAAAACTGGGCAAAATGCCATTCAAAAACCCTGATGACAAAATGAAGCATGAAGTAAGAAAAGGCAGCTTTTAGACGTTTATTTCCCTCAAATTGAAAAAGAAAACCCCAGTGTGGCATAGTTTGAGACGTGGATCATTGTTAATTACTGAGAATCTTCCTAATGAGAATGAGCAGGCTTTACAGAAGCTCACGCACAATTAAAAAGAGTGAGAGGCTGGAATGTGTGAACACAGGAATGTGTTACAGTGATGGCTGACTGCGTGGTCTCTGGCCTTCTCTAACAGCGCAGCAGACAATATATAGCTGTTATCCCCTTTAAAACCCTCTTTTGTCTCCGAAACTGTGGCCTCCAAAAAAAAAAAAAAAAAAGTTAAACATAAAATCACGAAAATCAATTCTCGCACAAAATATATAAATTCAAGCACTTTCAATGACCCATGTCTATTTTCTTTTTAAGGCCTTGATTCTTTCCCTCATATTCACAAACTTTCAGGGATTTCAAGGACCCGTGGAACCATAACTGATACATAGCGCCCAATCTTGCACCCGGCGGGGCGCGGCGCGGTGCAAAGCCCGACACAGGGTCGATGTTATTTTAAGACCGCCCAGCACCCACGTCATTTAAATAGCAACTGCACCTGCGCCAGCTGTGCACCCATGGTGGCTGGTCTTACAGTGAGGTGTGTTCACGTGAAGACCTCTGATTGGTCTATTGCATTTTACGCCCAAAACACACCTATGACTTAATGAAGACACTAAGTACAACCCTTTTGAACAATGCGCCCGGAATACAGATCCTTTTTTCCGACCGTCAAACTAGAAAAAGTAGATTTGGACACGCCCTAAACGCACCTGCGCCATGTGCTGCACGCCGTGGGCTTAGATCGTTAAAATAGGGCCCATAGTTTGAGATAACAGTGCTTTTTACCTCATTTAACAGAAATCTATGCATTTTCATGTTATTTATAACAAATTTGGTTTAAATAAAAATTATATTAATATTTAAATGAATCACCAGGAGAGTCCGGTATAGCCCGACTCTGGGGATAAAACTGAGGTTAGCTGTCATATTCAAATAAACTGCTCTTAAACATATTTGGAGATGATTTCACATTGTATTATTCTCAATACTAAATTTGGGGTGGCAATAGCTCAGTCTGTCGGGAGATAGTTGGGTTGGAAACCGGAGGGTTGCTGGTTCAAGTCCCCGTTCGGACCAAAGACTGGCAGCTGGAGAGATGCCAGTTCTCCTCCTGGGCACTGCCACGGTGCTCTTGAGCAAGGCACCAAACCCACCTCAGCCGCTCAGGGTGCTGGTCCAGCACTGAGCCCAGTCACTCTGACATCTCTCCATTAGTGCATGTAAAGGACCTGAGTATGTGTGTGTATTTCAGGCCTGTGTGTAGTGTGCAATAGAATAATAAACAGAGTGTAAATTGTAATTTCCCCATAGGGGATCAATAAAGAGTATATATAAAAAATAAATAAAAATTCCTCCATGCAGGAAAAACCCTGTATGAATGTGAATGGTGTAATTTGTGTGCTATGGTGTGTATTGTATGAACCTTTGATGTGGACAATAAAGTCAATCAAATCAAAATGGACCTTTTGAGGAGGCCAAATTTCATAATACAAGTTGAGGCACACAAATTTGTACAAATGGGATAACATCACCACCTAGTGGACAATCAGTTTCTTTTTCTTGTTTCTTACCTGCACACCCTCAACGCAACAAGAGCTTCCAAAACATGGATAGCGAAGGCGGCCCACCACCTGTAAGAGAAAGAAATCTCACTCAACTCAACAGGCATTTTATTCTATCTATTTCTCTTCTCGCCATAAATAATAACAGCCTGCCTTTTTCTTCTTCTTCTAAATTCATTGTCTGGGAACTTGATGCATGTTTTTGTGTATGTGTAGTTTTTTCCTAATGCAAGGTAGAGCAGCTGCCACTGCGTCACTGGGTGCTGAATTAACACGACCTAGAAACAGATTAACCACTTCACAAATACCAAACGCTAAATGGTGTACTCAGGCTTAAAAGGGGAACTAAGCAGGTTTTTTTTTTTCTTTCTTAATTTACCTTAACACTTGTGTTGTCCTCGGGTCATATTTGACCCATTATTAAAGTTTTTTATATCAGAAATATGGGTTTCTTTCATCTAAATTGCCCAAAAATACCATGGATGTACATTGTATGGAAGCCATAAAACTCTTGCAGTTAAAATGAAGGATTACTTCCATTGAATGTTGGGTGTTTTATTAAATGTTATAGTATTAAAAAAAAAATGAAATGGTTTTACTAAACTTTGACATAACCTATAATCCACTCAACATCCTGTGATCTTAACTATTAGTCAAAATAATTGATAATTTCTGTGTTGTTTTTTTTAAACAAAACAATTAAGGTATAAAGTCATTTAAATTAGGTTCATTGACCATGAATTTTAAAAAAGCGTAAAAAAGTCACAAAAATGTTTTAAAAAGTGTCAAAAGCACAGAAAAAACATTAGAAAAAGACAGAGGGAGGGGTCAGACACAAGGAAACATTGGAGCCGCCAAATATCTATGGGGGGGGCAAATATCTTTGGGGGAGGGGGGGGGGCTCTATAGAGAAACCTGCGAGTAAAGAAGAAAAGAAATGGCCCAAATGGCATAGCGCCCCTTTAACGGCTGTCTTGTGTGTCCCATGATTGAAACAACAACAAAACATTATCTTTGAAAGGCTTAATACTCTGCTGCTGCTACAGCAGTCATGGGACTAATTGGTGGAGTGCTCTACCAGTGGAAGTGGTGGGAACGATCTGTAAATGGGGGGGGGGGGGCTAAGTTGATTAAACAGATTATTTCAGCCCTGTGAGGGTACTTTGCACATCATTTGATTGGCATTGATGCAGCTCTGGTGCTTTCCTTTCATTCTAATGAGGCTAAATCTCAGCACATTTATTGGAGCATGTGAGAACTGTCAAAGCTGAAGGTGTCATTTAATGTCAGTGTATGTCCTAATTACTCTAAAGCTGCCAACACATAAGTGTTTTGCTCTCTGTGCACCGTTAGGCAGGGCACAGAGCAAGGCACAGAAAGCAAGGCCCAGCGCAGGTATTCGTCATCAAGGGTGGCAAGGAAGCTGTGCAGACCAGCTGGCCCCCATCTTCACTCAGATCTTCAACAGATCTCTGGAGCTATCTGAAGTTCCCTCCTGCTTCAAACGCTCCACAATCATCCCAGTCCCCAAAAAACCCTCCATCTCTGGACTAAATGACTACAGGCCTGTCGCCCTGACATCTGTAGTCATTAAGTCCTTTGAAAGACTGCTATTGGCCCAACTGAAGAACATCACAGTCCCCTTGCTGGACCCCCTGCAGTTTGCCTACAGGGCTAACAGGTCGGTGGATGATGCAGTCAACTTGGGATTGCATTACATCGTGCAACACCTCGACTCCCCAGGGGCTTATGCAAGGATCCTGTTTGTGGACTTCAGCTTGGCGTTCAACACCATCATCCCGGACATCCTCCGCACCAAACTCTCCCAGCTCACTGTGCCAGCCTCCACCTGTCAGTGGATCACAGACTTCCTGACTGACAGGAGTCAGCAGGTGAGGCTGGGGAACATCACATCCAGCACACGGACTATCAGCACTGGCGCCCCCCAGGGATGTGTGCTCTCCCGACTGTTTTTCTCCCTCTACACCAATGTTTTCCCGAACTTAGGGTCGGGACCCAAAATGGGTCGCAGACCCGTTTTATTGGGTCGCCAATTGGCAGAGTAAAATGCATATCAATCTTATGTGAATGACCGTTCTTTTTTGCTACACTGGTCTGTTCAGCTCAGATGCTGTGGGTTTTTCTCTCTCTCTCTCTCTTCTCCCTAACCTGATCTTTGACTATGCTATACTGCCCTCTGCTGTCCAAATTCATATTTTTTTTTGTCCAAAGTCTGTGATCTGTCAGTGTTGATATGATGTCCAAACAAAAATATAAGGACGACTTTATTAATGTTGGCTTTACCAAAACTATTCGGAAGAGAGAAGAGAAGCCTCAGTGTGTTTTATGTGGGGAAGTACTAGTAATGAGAGTTTTAAAATGAATAAACTGGACAGACATCTTCAAACAAAACATTCACAGTATCGGGGAAAGTCCAAACAATTTTTCCTTTGCAAAGAAGAATCCTTCAAGAAACAGTGTTTTGACAGCGGAAAAGTAAGTCATTAAATTTTTTCTTTTGGTGTACATTAGCATTTTAAATATTATTTTTGTGTGTCAATTAATTTGTGGCGGCGTTGCTAGCTAGCTAACATGTCGTTGTTAGCCGTTGTTGTCCGTCTGGCGGGCTTGTTACTAATGTGGATTAGGCAGCAAAGTCCGTATTTGACATTGTTTTTTGACGATGGAAGAGTCAGTAACGTGGGTGTTGTGTTTGTATTACTCGAGCGTGTAAATCCCGGCAAAATGCAGCATGTGAGACCAATGTAATGGGAACAAGTGAGAGCGGTCATTTTTAATGATTCTCCCTGTTATCTATCAGGCATTCAAAGGGAACCGAGCAGAGCTGAAGGCATCATACCAAGTCAGCCTCCACATTGCCAAGGCAAAGAAGCCCCATTCCATTGGAGAGCAGCTGATAAAACCATGTTTGAAAGACATGTCTCTCTGTCTTGGGTGAGGAAGCAGCAAACAAAGTTAGCTTAGCTAAGAAAGCAGTAGAGGTGTTGATTTAATTTGGCACCACATACTGTAAATCTGGCTTTTCGACTCTAGCAGCATGACCTCAGAATGGCACTTTCAAAAACCGAACCTAGAATAGATCAGCTGGTTGATATCTTCAACCAGCCACATACATCTCATTAAATTCAAGTCAGCATTATTTTAAAAAATGTTGGTGTCGGTACTGAGGGATGATGGGAGGGGATAAGAAAATGAGCTGAGAAAGGGGTGAGACACAGAAAGGAGAATAGAGACCTTTTCTGTTTTTGTTTACTTTTATAATGGAATAAATATACTTCATATACATTTAAATTCAAGGTTTGTTCCATCTTTTGTCCACAGTTTAAAAATGTAGATGTTACAATGATTCATGGTGTATTTTTGTAAATTTGGGTCCCGGGGAGACACCAAATTTCTCTTTTGGGTCTTGAGCTGAAAAAGGTTGGGAACCACTGCTCTACACCAATGACAGCACCTCAGGAGACTCATCTGTTAAACTCCTGAAGTTCACTGACAACACAACGGTCATCGGCCTCATCCGGGACGGTGATGAGTCGGCCTACAGATGGGAGGTGGATCAGCTGGCTCTCTGGTGCAGTCAGAACAACCTTAAGCTCAACACGCTCAAAACTGTGGAGATGATTGTGGACTTCAGGAAGTGGGGGGTCTACTCTTCCCCCCATCACCATACTCAACAGCTCTGTGTCTGCTGTGGAATCCTTCAGGTTTCTGGGATCCACAATATCCCAGGACCTGAAGTGGGAGCCCAACACAGACACCATCATCAAAAAGGCCCAGCAGAGGATGTACTTCCTCCGCCAGCTCAGGAAGCTTAACCTGCCTAAGGAGAGTCAGAAAATGGGCAGGAACCTTCTCTACAGACCCATCTCACCCCGGACCCAACCTGTTCCAGCTTCTCCCCTCTGGTAGGCGCTACAGAGCACTGTACGCCAAAACCAACAGACTTAGGAACAGTTTCTACCCACAAGCCATCGTAATATAACAACATAATACTATTTATCCCAGTATCCTTTGCACTATGCTCCACATTTAAATAATTTCATTGAACTCTTCATTGCACTCATGCCCCTATATTGTTTCTGTTTAGAGTATGTATATATTTTTGTTTTGGTTGTTTTGTATGTGTAAGCACAGTGGGAGTAACGATGCTCCAAAGACCTTGTATGTGATCTCATACCTGGCAAATAAAGCTGATTCTGATTTCCCATTGCTAGGTAATGACATGCTGTTATCTAATTGGCTGCGCTCTCAAAAAAAGGTCTGTGGCAACTAGGTCAAAGTTGAAATAATTTGAGCGTGATGCCAGGGCCAGTGACTAGCTGGGCGCCATCGCCCTCCCCATAGGAAATCAATGGAACGGCCGGCGCAAAGCAGTTTTGCCGCCTTTAAGCGTAACTCTCGCCAAAATGCAACCTAGGGTGTTTCTGTGAATGTACACGAATCAAACTTTAGTTTAAAAGCATAATTAAGACGGAAGCGCCACTTTTGAGATTTACTGCAATTTGAGCCGAGGACAACATGAGTGTTAAGGAAACAAGAATACAGCACAGTGTTCCCTTCTGATCACTTACCCCTTGTACATAATGCCAGCATAGTTATCCACAAGGTGTCTGCAGAAGCTGCCAAACAGACCAAGGTACTCAAATGGGATTTGTTCTGGCGCAAACACGATGCACTGAAAAACACAGATGGAGTAGTTCCACATTATTCCATACAAAGTACATATGCTGTATATTACTGTTTTTTTAAAGATTATTCTTTGGGAGTTTTAGGCCTTTATTTCTTTAGGGCAGTTTAAATATGAAAAAGAAGAGAGGGGGGGAGTGACATGCAGCAGAGGGCCGCAGGTCGGAGTCAAACCCGTGGCCGCTGCGTCATGGAGTAAACCTCTATATATGGGCGCCCCATATGCTGTATATTTTGAGAGTAACTGGTTATTTAATTATTTTTTAAATCTGTCTTTTCAATGCATACTGGGTCATTCCGTGTCCAATCAAAGGGTTTAGATTTAGTTTATGCTGTTTGAAACCAATAAATAAAGTTCTGTAAATATATTTAGCTGAATTTTTTTGCATAGTTTGCCACTGGGAAATATGTCAGTGTTCGACCCCCAACTAATCGACAGATTCATTTTGGTATCTCAATATAGTATCCATACTTGTCTTATATCGGATTTTGTTAATGTCAGAACCCGAGAAATTTGGCACATAATCAGGCATACTGTATTTTAACCTGAAGTATAGAAACATCAATGTGTATGTACTTTTGGGGACTGCCTGGGGCCCCAAAACCATCCATTTTGCACCCCACTCCCCCCATTTTCAATAGCCAGTATTGAAAAATATAAAATCTGCTTGTGCCTTTCAATCATTTGGATCTGTTCCAAACATGTCTGTGCCACTTCTAAGATGTTAGGGTTGACAGTAACAGAATTCCCAGTTTCAAAAAACTCAGGAATCCTCACACATTCAGTATTTTGCAGAATTCATCTTTTGGTTTCATATAACATTAAGTTACTGGTAAAAAATATCTGATATAAGATGGTATGACCCAACTTTAACTTATTTAATACTCTGACACATGATCTTTTCATAACGTCTTTCGCCCAAACACATTACTCAGAATTAAAAGGGATCCTTAAACATGCCATTTAAGTCAAAAGGACTGTTTGTGTTAGTAAGGACTGTACAATAATCTGGCATACAGCTAACCAAAATAAGCAGGACTGGTTCTCCCTGTGAACGTTGACTCTGTGGTCCCTCAGTGTTCTGGTCCATTTACTGGAAAGTCCAGAGCTGGTTGACACTAACTATCATGGGTTAGGCAGTGATATACAGTGGCACTATTGTACTGTATGATATTAGGTTTCCTGTTTATAGAATGGCACTATGAATGACTCTTTGCAGCAATCATTACCATATTGAGAGATGTGACACTGAAATTAAATTTGACACAGTTCTGGAGAGGAATCAGTTCTGGAGAGGAATCAGTTCTGCACCATGTTAGTTTTTTTGGTGTGTTGGTATAGCCTCTAGTTTAGTCTTAGGCTCTGACTGAGGCTCCATAAATTCTGTTACTGTCAGAATCAGGTTTGTCCAGACACATTTTTATATAAAATATTTGATAAAAAACAATTAACCTGACAACACCATTCAACATTCAGAAATTGAATAGGGTTTAGGGAGAAAGTACATTTTGTACACTACATCCCATTTTTTGCCATTCAAACATTCGATCAGTTATTCAAAATCAAAATAATTTAGTGCAAAAACAACTTTAATGCACCTTGTTATTATACATTTTCTTCCATTATATGCATGTATCATACCAAAAGTGTGACATGAGTTTTGTAATCCCATTTACTAGCTTTATTTAATGCCAAAAATACACGTCTATATCACAAAGAGAAAAAAACATGAAAAATACATTACAGTGCATACCAAATAAATATAGTGCAAAAACAACCAACAACACACGAGTAGAGTATGAAAATTCATAGTCTCACTACAAATCCCAGTGAAATCTAAATGACATCATTATGCATTGTGACATGCTGCAATTGTCCTCCTCTGTCCACCTGTGGCATGTCACGTATGTGTCCATATGGACTATGACTGGTGCATGGAACACACAATGGGATATTGTTGGAGGGGCCCCTCTGCCCAGAGGCTGCAGTTCAGTTGGGGTTGGTTATCAGACAAACACCTAAAGACCGACCTAACCTACATTAAGCATTTTCTTACCACTGTAAGGTCTCGGTCTACATTACTGTGAACATGGCAAGTAAATGTATTCGTCCGCGATATGTGACCATTATGGAAGGTTACATCGAAGTTATTTTAAAAAGGTTACATGTTGGTACATTTCTGCCATGTATAGCGGAGAACAACTCGTTTTACAATAATATGGTGTGTCCATTGGTCAATTCGGCTAATATTAAATTGGCCAAGAAGTACTACATTAGCCAATATTTATTAATTATCCGTTAGCTTTACTGTCCCGTTTACCAGATAATAAGGTAGCATTGAACTAGCTAACGTTATCACATTTTGAATGGAGTTTGGCACGTACTGCTTGCTATAAAAGGACAACCAACGGACGGTATCGGGGAAAACATCAGCTCGAATTACCGTTAGCTGTTACACGGGACAGCTAACTAACTTGTCCAACGGACTTTGGACACAAGTTTGACATACGTGTGCTCCGACAGAGGACCGAATGAACCCCGATAAGATAAGCTAGCTATCAATTAAACATTTACTTGGCAATGACCTCGAAGGCGACTTCGCCAACATAGCATATTACACATATCAAGTGTTAATTGGCAGTATACGAAAAATATTTTTTTTTTAAAGATTTTTTGTGCATTTTAGTGCTTTAATGACAGAACAGGTGAAGAAGTGAAAAGGGATGGAGGGGGGAGCAGCATGGAGCAAAGGGCCGCCGGTCGGAGTCGAACCCGCGCCCGCTGCGTCGAGGAGAAAACAATGTATATATAAGCGCCTGCTCTACCAACTGAGTTATCAGGGTGCCCAGAAAAAAATATATTTTTAACAGATATTCCCCGGTGTTCCCGAAAGTTACTTTAGTATTTTTTTTATTTACAGAAGAATACACGACCCGGAGGACATTTTACGCAACACAACACGGTGGCGTTGTGAACAGAGAAATTTTGTCAAACACTTGTTTTCTATTTTACTTCAGTTATTGCTGATAGCTTAATGGACTTACAGTGAAATATGCAACCCCCAGAGTCACGGAGACAATCCAAAAGAGGCTGGTTCTTCTAAAGTAATCGCATCCATCACTTTTAGCCATAGTGCTGCTGCTGCTGCTGTTCTGCGTTGGTCCCGCTGTCAAATACGTCCGTGTTGTAACAGCGGTGAGAAGACAACTGACAGGAGGCAGGGCAGGGTGCTCGTATTTCTTTAATATTTTCATATTTTCATTCCATAAATGGAAGCATATAATGCAATTTAAAAAAAAAATACTTACCTTTTAATTTGAAGTTTTGAGGTATTCTAATTATGGAGTTGTCTTATTGTAACATAGAGATTAATAACAACATTTTACTGAAATGTTGCCCCCTCGTGGCTTCTTTGAGGATCGTTTTCCATGTGTGCAACATCTGTATTTGTACGAGAACGAAAGAGATGTTAAGATATTCGAAAAGCTACTAATACTGGGAAAGATCCGACTTTTGGTACAATATTCAGTTATTGATATGTTTTAATTACCAGTATATTTTCAACAATTGAATAGAGCAGTGGTTTTAGTCTTAGTAGCCCACTATGTAATGCAGAATACTGTAAGCTACAGTCTGTAGGCTACATATACCACATGACAAACTATATTATACCTTAAAATTTCTAATAACTATATCCTAATACACTATCTACTACTCACTAGACTAGAGTATACTGTTGGCACATACACGACACATTCACTTTTCCATGTAAGGAGTAATACAGTCTTTTGCAGAAGGTCATTCTGTGGCAGTAAAAAATACTAGCATCTGTATTAGCCTACTTCAATATACTTTATTGTGTCACTTTTTCTCCAGGTAAACATACAGGAAACAATATTTAGTATTGATGTAAGTCTATATGCATAAACCCTGTCTGCTAGACGTTGTCCTATTTCCCCTGAAGAGTTATAATCTGCATATGTTTTCTACTGCTACCTGAGGCTTTACAAAGTGTAACACATTTATTTTGTAATATTCAATCATCTTTCTACTCAGAATCCAGCTATTATAAATTATTATTACAGCTACCAAATGTCATAGTGGCAGAATAATTGTTTCCTAAAATCTGTTTTAAAAGACACACCTTCCATTTGGTTTTCCACAACTACCAACGTAAAAAGTAGCAAATTGCTATATAAGCTTTGCATTTTAAAAGCATGTCCAACTTCATCCCCAATAAAAACCAAACATGAACATTGAAAAGTGCAGCTTGTCCAACCACAGCACCAACTCCAAGCTGTTTTGTGGCAACATGGCATTTTTTCTCTTTGGAGGATTATGCTTTGCAATTTACAAGAAGTGATAAACCAATCACATCTCTGTTTGCTTTTTTAAATATACAGGATTTTAAACACAGCTCTTTATAGTGATTTTTCATTAGCTGAAAAGCCTTTACTGAACCAGGGCTTAGTTATCTTTAATCATTCGATCATTGTATGTACAGTGGCTTGAGAAAGTTTACACCCCCAGGCTAAAGTTGATTAAAAAGAGGAATAAAATAACATCTTTTGGAAATTGATCTTAATGCCTAAATTAAAAAGAAATAGGAAAAGCATGGTTGTATTTCAGTTAGCTTAATAGCTGGCTTGATTTGCATTGAGAGATGATCTCATGGAAAGTTCCCCATGACTATCTCTATATATGGTGAAGGGTATGTGATGAAATGTGCCTGCCTCTATGGGAATTTAACATAGTGGGGTGTATACTTATAAACTAATTTTTTGAATGAAGGCATTAAGGTCAATTTCCAAAAGATGTTTTTTTATTCCTCTTTTTAATCTGCTTTAGCATGGGTGTGTAAACTTTCTCAAGCCACTGTAAACCTGGATATAGCAAGTATTTCATCTGCTGAAATGGTTTATTTCACATTTTATTTTTTTATCAGACAAATTAGATAATGAAATACATGTTTATTATAAATATCCAGGATTCATTTTGAATCATTATTTCAAATTAGTGAGTTTGGCAGTTTTCACCGTGCTGCAAAGTGTTGTGTATAACGTCTGATAGGATTTGACACAGAGAGAGTTGATGGGACTTTCAGGAGCCGTCTCCACACATGGAGACATTGATTTTTGCAAATGGTGCAGATAAAGATGAAAAAAAGATGGTCTTAGCTGGTTTTGTTGTGTCAGATAACTCTGGTAGACTTCAAGCTGCATTGTTTTCTAATACACCTACAAGTACTAGAAATCTGTTCCTGCACTTTGCCCTTTGGTACTATTTGACTTTAGATGTCAGGGTTTACACCTTCAGGGCATTTGGCATGCAGCTCAGAAATCATTCAATTCAGGCAACAGGAAACAGGAAACAGGTCAAAGGTCAAGACTATAAAAAAATGAATGTAGGGAGGGACATAGCAATGAAATGAAACATTATTTTTCATTTAGGTAATGCCATTGCAGAATGTCAGAGCACAGAAGACGGACTCAACATGCAGCATCTGCATACAGCTGGGTCAAGGCCTGGGCATGTTTAACTGTTTGATAATCTTGCCACTCACTTTGATGCATGGAGTCAGAGGATGCTGTGGAACGGTCCAATTCATCATTGCATAATTACCCACCCTTGTTTATTCTTTTTGTGATAGCAATGCGCCGCTCTGCATATGAAAAGACAACAGGAGCCGCTGATAGGCTTCTGCTCAGAGCGCTGTTGTGTATTATGCTAAGGCTGCTGAGTTAAATATTTCTTTTAGACCCTTGTTGTTTGATCAGTGTTCAACAGTTTGCAAAGCTGCCAATGTGTGTGCTTTCCACTAATCAGATGACTCCCAAAAAGCCTAATTTAAATGAAAAGGCAGCCCTTGAAACATTAAGAAAGATGTCTTATATTATTACAAACTGGGACCTACAATGCTGTGTGTGAGTTCTGATTGAGTATTAGAGCCACTGTTAGGAGAAACGTAATCTGAGATTTTGAGGGTTGCACTATTATGAGATAAAGTTGTAATCAAATGAGAGATCACAATATTACAACATAAAGTTGTAATTTTAATAAGAAAACATCACAACATTACCACATCAAGTTGGAATCTAATGAGAAACATCCCAATAATAAGAAAACATCACAATATTACAACAAAGTTGTAATTTTAATCGGAAAACATCACAGCATTACAACATAAAGTTGGAATCTAATGAGCAATATCACAATAATAAGAAAACATTATAATATTAAATAACATAAAGTTGTAATTTAATGAGAAAACGTCACAGTATTACAACATAAAAGTTGTAACTTTACATAAAATGTCATAATATTATGAGGTGAATTCATAATTTTAATCAAAACAAAACATAATATTACAAGACATTGTGGTTAATGTGTAATGCATATTGCCATTAGTATATATAATATGTATTATTTATGCATATGACATATATGACATATGACAAATCAGTTGTTAACAACCACAAAACCCATTTATGGGTTTAATTTTCTTCATGGCATCATAAAAATAGCAAAAAAAGAAAAAATGTGAAAGATACATAAAATAATGTCTCTCCTTGGGTCTTGCTTTGTATGCGTGCTATTTAATGTGCTACATATTTAGCAGCACAATCATAAACGATCACATGTATGTCATCTTTTAGTTAAGTGGTATCGATGAGGCTAACAATCACACAAAGACTTTCTTTTGTCTCGCTCTAAATCATTCTGCAGCTTGTCATATCTGACCTTGCCGCCACTTTGTTAGGGATTAGGTGATAACGGTGGGTGGAAAGGTCCCCCCCCGCCCTCTACCCCAACACTCTTCTGGCTCTACCATGGCCTTTTGGGGTCTCAGGTGATCAATATAAAAGGTACCCTGACACAAGCAGGAGACACTGTCAGAGCCTCTCAGTGAAGGAACACACTGTCATACTGAACTCTGAAGTCCAGTAGAAATCCATTTGTTTCCAGAGCTTCATTCATTTAAGCAGTGCTATGTGGAAGGACTCCAGCAATGGTAAGAAACACTTTGTGACGTATACAGTTTGCTTGTTGAGAACATAAAGAGCAATCTTTGTGTAGTCTGTGTTGCTTAATTAATTCACAATCTGCAGCCATGTGCTTAGTTGTAAAACATTGAGCTAGCCTTGCATGAAAGAGTCCAACGTAAAAAGGTTAACTGCATCAGGAAGACTCAGGCAGCCAGTGTCAGGCAGTGTGTGAAGCCTCCTCAAATTTTCTTTTTCTATTAGCTTGTGCAAACACTTTGACACTCATTGCATGTACTATAACCAACCTACTACCAAAGGAGGCTAAAAAACTAAAACTTTTCCAAGAATTAGCACATTTTAAAACAAGGTTTGGTACCAGTGGAAGTAAAGTAATAGATAACCAAAAATGATAATGTGTTTTGCAAGCATCAATGTAGAAAGAATCCACTGAGCTCTGTATTATTACAGATACAATAATTGGCTGGATGCCAACACAGTCCTTGTTTTTTTCCCTTATTCACAAAGTTGAATTTTGTTGCATATATTTGTTTAGTGCTGCAACTAACAATTAAGTCAATTTTTATTTCTTCCATTAATCGATTCGTTGTTTGGTTTATAATATGTCACAAATGGTGAATGATGTCAATCAGTATTTTCCAAAGCTCAAAATGACTCAAATGTCAAAAATCTAAAATTAAATGTCTTGTTTTGTCCACAACTCAAAGATATTCAATGTACTGTCAGAGGAGTGAATAAAATATTTAAACAGCGGGAGTCAGAGAGTTTTTACCAAATTATTAGATTATCAAAATATCTGGAGGTGAATTTAACAGTTGACTATTAATGGATTCATCTTTGCAGCTCTAGATAGTCCAGTGTGTCATAGAATAGTTCATTTAATTATATGTATCACTGTCCATATTCAACATTCTGTATGTGTGCACTGAAATAGGTGCCTGTTAGTTACAGCTTTAGTCGCCTATTAAGTAACCAAAGAGCACAACAAGGAATCTCTGCAGTTATTATATAGAAATAAGAAAAAAGTGACTATTATGGCTCCTGTCTGATGTGGAACCTGCTCTGTCTCTCTCCCCTCAGATGATGCCGCACCCATGGCCTCCAGCGGCGGCTCCTCTCGCAGCGCCAGCCGCAGAAAGAGAACCAGCTTCTCCAAAGAACACGTGGAGCTGCTGCGCGTCACCTTCGAGACCGACCCGTACCCTGGTATCAGCCTCCGAGAGAGCCTGTCCCAGACCACAGGCCTGCCAGAGTCCCGCATCCAGGTACACAGTTGCCCAGGCCGCCTTATAAAGCAGAATTTTTGTATCTGGGGAATAGATATGATCATGATGAAATAAATTAAACTAAGCTGTGTAGAGTCAGTGAAATGAGGTTAGATAAGTCTAGGAACTATCTTCATGTGGGAAATTGGAAACTGGTGTTGTTCCAATAGATTAAATGCAAACATGCAGGCTTTTCACATGAGAACATACAGTAGGTACAAACACACAGACAGATGTTGTAAGGCCTTTTGCACTGCAATTTCTTATCATTAAAAGGCTCTGTTTTTGAATGCATCCTGCATTGAATTCTAGATACCGCTATCGCTCTATCACTTATTTCTTTATCTATAAAGATGACACAAGTTGTTTTTTATCAGGATCTTGTTTGAGCTCGCAGATAGACTGTACAACATGGCTCTGACAGCTGACAACTAGCTCCGCTGTCCCGTCCCCCTACTCCACTGGTGCCTGTTTGCCCAGGAAATGATTAACAGAACAGAATGTGTCATTTATCTGTCCTGATGTCAATCTAAAACTCCTTTATTTTCTTTCTTTCCTGTCCAGGTGTGGTTTCAGAACAGAAGAGCTCGTACTCTAAAGTGCAAAGGGGCCAAGAAAGCCCTGTGGCAGTCTGAGAGCCCAGTCCATAACGCTCTACCTCCACCTCACCCTGCAGCCAGCATGGGCCCGCTTGGTTCAGTCCATCTGCCGCCCCAGGGCCCTCCACCAGCCTACCCCACCCTGGTGAAGGAGGAGCTGAAGGAAGCCTGCTACTACGGACAATATCCTCCAGCCTATTCCACCATCAAGGAGAACGGCCACTATGGCTCCATGTATGGGCTCCTGCAGGGCAGAGCGATGACGGGCAGCTCCAGCCCACCCGTGAGGGGCTTCTGGTCCCAGCCAGGAAGCCAAACCTCCCCTGCTCCGCCTCAGTGGTGCCCCTTTCGCTTGGAAATGAGAAACTACAGCTCAGCCCTGGGGTATACAGGATCAGCAGAGCAGCAGATGTATATACCCTCCTCCACCTCCCACTCCTCAACCCCAGACACCCCTGATTCTGGATACTGGGATGGTAGTCTGGAGAGCAGCCCACCTGTAGAAAGTCAGTACACACAGCTAGAGGATTCGTGGTGTGGGGATTCGGGACATCCCCTGCCTGAGCTGTCCCTGCAGGAGATTCTGGGCCAGCTGGATGAGGACTGGCTGGGAGGAGAGGGACTGGACAGCCATGCAGCTGGAAATTAAATGTCTTTCTGCTAATGACTCTGTCACAAGGATTTACAAGGGACAATTAGAAATCATATGTATTATTTTGATTCTGATAATTTGTGTATTGCTTCTGAGATGTGTACAGATAAGAAATCTCCTGAACTATTGGAAATGGGATCCACATTTTCTAAAGCCGACGTGATTTGTATTTATTCCAGTTTCTTTTAGTAAATTTATTTATTCTTTAATTCACCTATATTTATAACCTTTATTATTGATTCTCTGCACTTTTATACAAATAAATCAGTAGTAATAAACCATGATGTTGTTTTCTTTGGGTTCATTTTCAACCAATACGATTTGGCTCTGCTAATGTCAAGGAAGCCAAATCCATGACAGGAACCCTCTGGTATCCAGATGTGACACATTTGCTGTTTAGCTGGGAGGAAAAAGTAGGTCATGCACTACAACCAGCAGATGGGGCCTGTGAGTTGGGAGAAGGATATGAAGAACAGTCTGACCTAAACCTCTTCTCTGGGAATACAAGGCCCACAATGAAGGGTGTTCTTCCAAATTAAGCATTTTTAAAATAAGATTTTTTTGTCAGTCCAAAAGAAGATTATTTGCCTCTTTTCACAGGTTGAAATGAGATAGGCCTACTGTAGAAATTAAAGTTGTTACTTTTCATACAGGCAGAAACATTTAAAGGTCCCATGACATTTATATAGACCTCAGTGGTCCCCTAATGTATCTGAAGTCTCTTTTATATAGACCTCAGTGGTCCCCTAATGTATCTGAAGTCTCTTTTATATAGACCTTAGTGGTCCCCTAATACTGTATCTGAAGTCTCTTTTATATAGACCTTAGTGGTCCCTAATACTGTATCTGAAGTCTCTTTTATATAGACCTTAGTGTTCCCTAATACTGTATCTGAAGTCTCTTTTATATAGACCTTAGTGGTCCCTAATACTGTATCTGAAGTCTGTTTTATATAGACCTTAGTGGTCCCTAATACTGTATCTGAAGTCTCTTTTATATAGACCTTAGTGGTCCCTAATACTGTATCTGAAGTCTCTTTTATATAGACCTTAGTGGTCCCTAATACTGTATCTGAAGTCTCTTTTATATAGACCTTAGTGGTCCCTAATACTGTATCTGAAGTCTCTTTATATAGACCTTAGTGGTCCCCTAATACTGTATCTGAAGTCTCTTTTATATAGACCTTAGTGGTCCCCTAATACTGTATCTGAAGTCTCTTTTATATAGACCTTAGTGGTCCCCTAATACTGTATCTGAAGTCTCTTTTATATAGACCTTAGTGGTCCCCTAATACTGTATCTGAAGTCTCTTTTATATAGACCTTAGTGGTCCCCTAATACTGTATCTGAAGTCTCTTTTATATAGACCTTAGTGGTCCCCTAATACTGTATCTGAAGTCTCTTTTATATAGACCTTAGTGGACCCCTAATACTGTATCTGAAGTCTCTTTTATATAGACCTTAGTGGTCCCCTAATACTGTATCTGAAGTCTCTTTTATATAGACCTTAGTGGTCCCCTAATACTGTATCTGAAGTCTCTTTTATATAGACCTTAGTGGTCCCCTAATACTGTATCTGAAGTCTCTTTTATATAGACCTTAGTGGTCCCCTAATACTGTATCTGAAGTCTCTTTTATATAGACCTTAGTGGACCCCTAATACTGTATCTGAAGTCTCTTTTATATAGACCTTAGTGGACCCCTAATACTGTATCTGAAGTCTCTTTTATATAGACCTTAGTGGACCCCTAATACTGTGTTGAAATCTCTTTCCCAAAATTCATTCTTGGTGCTGAATTAAATTACATTTAAATTGTAAAAAATGTAAATTGTGTTTTTTCTCTATGGGTTTTCATATGGTGAGATTTCTCATTTATACCCTAACAAAATGTAAGTACAAGGTACAAGTCAAAAAAAAAAAAATGAAGACATTGAAAAATAAAATGACCTAGTGAAAGATAAATTAAGGTTTAAATATCAACTGGAAAAGGAAAAAAATAAAAAAACTTTTTTTGCCAACTGATAAGAGGTTATTTATTGATGCATATTCACTCATATCTTTAACTTGTCTGATTTCAATAACCTAGTTATTGTTCAGTAATCATTTTGTAGTTTTAACATATGAAAAGAGCCTTTCTTTTCTTACTTTCCTGTTACTGAACCTCAGTCAGTCCCCCCTCAGGTAGCCTGCTGAGGGTTACATTTGCAGGTCAAGATGAAAGAAATCTCATCTTTTTACCATCTGCTAACATCCCCCTGTGTGTCTCGGCCCTGTGTTTTCCTATGACCCGATGACCACAACATATTCCTTTATCAAACATGCAATGGAAAAAGCCCAGGACGGTACACAGGATGCTGGCTTGAGGCTTGACACTGTTTCCCGCAACAGTGAAATACGTGCTTATGTTGTTTATTCTGTTTTGGCCTCCTGCCTTCAGCCTCAAAAAGGAGAGGAAGGGTGTTGTCTTTTGGTTAAAGTCTGGAGTGGGTTCCTGTCCCCAGAAAAGAAACACAAAACGGGCCGGGAGGCAGCGGGGAATGTGGATCTTCAGCCTCCTGTACTCACTAAAGATAGACCAGCAGAGGAAACGGCCCAGACTCAGGGTGTGTGGCGTGTGTCGGGCAGGTGTTCGCCTCCACATGATGCTCCGTACAAAAGACGCAGACAGCTTGAGTGATTTGGAATTTCTAAGGACAATACATGTCATTTTAAACTCTATGCATGTACATATGGCTTGAAATGCTGCTTGAATGAATTACTTAAGTGTTCTCAAATTTAATGTCAATCCATTTGGCAATTTGAGTGTAAAGGTGATTTCCATTATGTCACAATATAGGTGACAATTTCCATTATTGATATGCTTTGATATTCAGGCACTGTGGAGTGGTTTAAATGAAAGACAGTGGGAGACTGGCTTTAATTAACATTCTGGAAAAGGTACACACAAACAACACCCACACACACACACACACACACACACCCTGCCCCCGTTGACGTCTCTGTCAACAACTCTTGAAATAATGTTGTCTGTGAACAATTTTTCCCAGCAATGGATATAAATATGAACATGTTACCATGTTCATTTTGAACAAGTGGTTTGTTTACCTCCACCAGAAAATCAAGCCAATATGATATGATTGTGTTACAAATGCCACGCTGAACACATTTGTGAGTCCGCCATGAAAAACAATATTATTCATCAGACCTTTAGATGTTGGTGTGAATGGGACCTTCCCCATTATACATGCTTGAAAGACATATTTCTAGTGGTGCGGTAAGCAGCTGTCTCTGTTTGCAGTAAATGTCTCCTCATCTCGAACTTGTTACAGTCAGCTGTGATTGCATAACAGAAACATTTCCTCTAAAACAACACTCTACATTGGCCACGGCAACATGTGTGTAACATCATGTGGTTTATCATGTGTTTCAGGGTTAGCCTACAAAAGGTCATCCCCTTCACCCATTAGTCTACTTACATTAGCCGACGTGTTGCTGTCCACTTGTAATCAGCTGAGTGTTCCATGTGATGAGGTTTTTTTTAGTGTGTATGTGTGTGTGTGTGTGTGTGTGTGTGTGTGTGTGTGTGTGTGTGTTTTGTGTGTGTGGTTGGAGGTGTCTACGGATGGTTTGACATGACCAACATGTCTGACATGACCTGCACACACACACACACACTAGTTTTCTGCCTATCAGCTTGTCTGTATCTGTCACACACACTATGTCCCTATGCCGATTGCAAGTATCAGATTGGAGCAGATATGGGCATTTTGTAACTGTGTAACTGATCTGGGATCGGAAGTCACTTATCATTTATTTTTAAGTTGATTTTATATTTGAGTTTTGCAAAAATGCTAGCTGCACTAACTTTAATGTATAAGCTGAAGACATCTTGTTAACTTAACCAGTGTGCAGCCCTCTTATCTGGACAAACACAAGTATTGGATTGGGACTCTGCATTGCCAGATATTAAATATTTAAAAAATCAGATCCCTAGCACACACAAACAATCCCAATTATTATTTGTAATTGCATGCTCACAAACTGAAAAACACACAGTAATACTTTTCTATGTTTCTAAGAAAGTGTTAACAGCTCTAACGTTGAACAAACTGGGGGCAGACAGGCGTGTGAGTGATGGTCCTCAGCTGCTGGCAGTTCCAGGGATGAAGCTTAGCCTTCACTAAAAATATGGCCTGTAATTTAACCAAACCCTCCCAGGGAGTCCACGCTGGCCACACACTCTAATTTAGGAGCTCATCTGAGCGCTGTATGATTGCACTGCACCACTCTCACCCATCTACAGCCTCATACTCAGTTTGCACGTCCAGACTGTGATTGATGTTGTGACACGGAGGAAGTCTCTGTGTGTGTGTCTGCATGCTCTTACATGCATACTATACAGAGAATATAATATCTGGAAACTGGATAGGAGACATAAGAGCTCCTGCATTTGTTTGCCTTTCTTAAAATAGAACAGAAAAGCACTCACTGGCCAGACAGCAGTCCTCTCTCAATTGGCTGATTTAATACTATGTATAACATTGGATATGTTTATTTATATTCATGTTCATTCAATGTGCATGAAATACACAACTTCCTTTCCATTCAGACATCATGGTCTCTGTTACACATGACAGGCGGATGTGCTGAGACGCAGACTGTGGTACACCAGTATATTTCATTAAGCCTCCACCTTTAAACTGCATGCAGAAATAGACAGTTGATATTAAATATCCACATGAGAAATAAGGTCAGCAGCTCACTAACAACCTCTCGAGGAACAACATCTTCTGGTTCCTGCCAGTGCTAACCTATACTATAGCAGCCTAATAAACTGGATACACCTACGCATGAACACAATATGTGGCCTTCAAAGAATATATGGCCTTAATAATAATTGAAGTTCTACATGAATAACTCCCTACAGGTACAGTGATAGTATATCTTGTTGAATAGCTTGGAGATACGTGGTAAATGGCCCCTCCCCACTTCCTACCCCTTGGCACTTTCAGGCGTCCTTGCTGTGACCACAATAAATTCGGCATTCATTTTGACAAGCAGGCAGACAGGCAGGCAGACAGGCAGGCAGGCAGGCAGGCAGGCAGGCAGACAGGCAGACAGGGAGACAAGTGATAGATAGACAGGCAACAGATAGACAGACAGACATATAGAAAGACAGGTGACAGGCAGACAGGCAGGCACGCAGGCAGGCAGGCAGGCAGGCAGGCAGGCACGCAGGCCCGCAGGCCCGCAGGCAGGCAGGCACGCAGGCACGCAGGCACGCAGGCACGCAGGCAGGCAGGCAGGCACGCAGGCACGCAGGCACGCAGGCCCGCAGGCCCGCAGGCAGGCAGGCACGCAGGCAGGCAGGCAGGCAGGCACGCAGGCCCGCAGGCAGGCAGGCAGGCAGGCACGCAGGCAGGCAGGCAGGCAGGTGACAGACAGACAGACAGACAGAAAGACAGACAGGCAGGCAGACAGACAGGCAGACAAGTGAGAGACAGACAGTAAGACAGGCAACAGGCAGGCAGACAGGCGACAGACAGACAGACAGACAGACAGGTAACAGGCAGGCAGAAGGCAGACAGACAGGCAAGAGGCAGAAGGCAGACAGACAGGCAAGCAGACAGACATACAGACAGACAGACAGACAGACAGACAGACAGGTATGCGACAGACAGGCAGGCGACAGACAGACAGACAGACAGACAGGCAGGCAGACAGACAGACAGGCAGACAGACAGGCAGGCAGACAGACAGACAGACAGACAGGCAGAAACCAAAGAAAAAACCAAGAGAAAACCAAGCTGTTAGTTAAACCAACATTTACATCGTTACAACTTTACTACTAACAGCTGAAGACATGAAAGGGGAGAGAGAGGGGAATGGCATGCAGCAAAGGACTACAGGTCTGAACAGGAATCCAACCTGCGGCTGGTGCGAAGAGGACTGTACATGGGGTACACACTCAACCAGGTGAGCAACCCAGGCGCCCCCAAAATAACAATTTTAACACAGTGGCACTAGGATGAAAGGTCAAGGGATCACTAAAGTTCTGCACCAAATTACCATACAGAACCACCAATGTCACCCTCATGGTGGCACTAGAAGGAGGAAAACTCAGGGGCCAAAGTCCCTCTGGGGATCAGGACTTTCTACACCAACCTTTGTGCCAATCCCTCCTATAGATGTTAAATATCTATGGTCCATCAGTCTCAAGTAAAGTGGCGGGTACTTGTATGGATATGACACAATAAATAACATAACTTACACTATAAATCTCTGTAGGAATATAATGTGTCAGTACTAGAAAAAAATATAAATTAGTGCAAAATGTACACACAAAACTGCCTAAGAAGCCCAAACCTCCCACACTTAACATGTCCTGATTTTAATTAGCATAATTTACCCACTTTTTAAATTCTAACAATCCCATTATGAATATTCTTAAATAGCAATATTAAAGATTTTTCGATCCTGTCTGACAACTCATACATATTCACAGTCTGGTTGGTCAAGCGCCTCAGCAACATGATATCACAGTAAGTGAAATATTCAAATCCTAGATACATTTTTTATGGGTGCTGCCTCGGATCAGATGAAACATTCTGGATGTCTTATTATTATAAAAACAAAATCAGACAGGAATATCAAATGTCTCTATGGAATTATTACATAACTTCCAGATCTTGACTAGAATTTCAAATGAAGCTCTTTAGGTTTGCATGTCGTCTTTTCACACAGCATGAGTACAGTTATGGACATGTGTCAAACACCAAATATGGAGGTTGGCAATAATACAGATTATTAAATAAAGAGTACATTGTCCAAAATGTTCAAGTTTCCAAGTTAACCCTTGTGTTGTCTTCCCGTCAACTATGAAAAAAAAACCTTTTGGTCACTTTTTTTCAACATTATTATCACTTTTTCCCTCTTTTTTTGTCACTTTTTCAATGTTATGGATGCTTTTTTTGATGTTTTATCCCAAAGTTTTTTGATATTTTTTTTTTACGTTGACATTTTCAGCGCTTATTTCGACGGCCCATTTTTTGTGAAAAAAAATAAATAAATAACTGAAAACGGGTCAAATTTGGAGGACAAAATACTGTCATTTCACATCTGTGCTTTAACAGGTCAATTTCAGGAAACTTGAGCTGTTGTTACGATATGTTACAAAGTCCGTCAATTCCTATTTCACCATGTCACCAAATGGACTCATTGATGACTACAGTTTAACCCTGTGTTGTCTTCCCGTCAAAATTGAAAATCAACAATTTTGTTGACGCTTTTTATCAATGTTTTTAACTTTTTCTTACCTTTTTGTCCCTTTTTTCAACACTTTTGACACTTTTTTGACGTTTTTAATGTAACATTAACTTATTAATTTTAGTTTTACAGTTTTTTTTTTGGAATTTACAACCCAAAATTACCCATCAAAATCACCCCAAAGAGCGTGGAATAAATCATGTTATTTGGGGTAATTACAATTGGGTAGTTAAAAAGAACATTGATATAGGAAAACGGGTCAATTTGACCCGAGGACAACATGAGGGTTAAAATGCTCTCTGTAGCAGGACGTAGCAGGGCACCGCAGAACGTGTAGCGGGACCATGGTGACAGCTGCTACCATGATTTTGGAGCCTCCCTGATCCAAGGAAACATGCTGGGCGAAAAAGAACAAAAGGACTCCGGGGAATGACTCCCCAGAGCTAGGTTAGTAACAGGCATTTCTGGGACATGGATGCACACAAATGGAAAGATAGAAAGATAGAGGAGAGAGGAGCTCAGTGTGTCAAAGGAAGTCCCCCAGCAGTCTAAAACTATTACAGTATAACTAAGAGAGACAGGGTAAAGAGAGGAGCCTGGACAGGCTAGAACTCTCCCCAACCGGATCAGGCTGTACTGCCCTGCCTCCCTCTAGTTTTATTATATTATTGATTATATGATAGATAAATCTGACAACTATGACGAGAAGCAGGTGGGCCGGGTTAGGCGGACGCTGAGACTCCTCACTCCCTAACAATATTCAATTCAATTTTATTTATATAGTGCTAAATCACAACAACAGTTATCTCTTTGCGTTTTTCATAAAAGAGCAAGTCTAGATCGGACTCTGTGATGTTATTTACAGAAACCCAACAATTCCCACCAAGAGCAAGCACTAGACGAAAGAAGAAAGGAAAAACTTCCCTATATGAGGCAGAAACCTCGAGCAGAACCATGGCTCAGGGTGGGGGGGCATCTGCCTCGACCGGTTGAAGGTGAGAGAGAGAAAGAGAGAGAGAGACAGACAGAGAGAGAGACATGGAGAATTGCAGCAGAGGATGTTGAGCAGGAAATGGGGTGCTGTAGAACTTTTGACGTTTGAATTCCATGGTTGTTAAAAAAGTAGGGCCCCAACCCTCATATATAGTGATCTGGCGCTGTAATTGCCGTGGTGTGTTGTGATGTGTGAGCCTAAAGGAACAAGGGAAATGTATTTTTTCCTCTTTAACCTGGCAACTTATGTAGGCTGGGTTGGGTATACCCTGAGGAATCCTCCCGCAAGCACAACCAGACAGGCCTTAACCTGATCCCACAAGGGAAAAGAAAGCCTGGAAGACCCAGGAACAGCTGGAGGTCTGTGGAGACAGAACTCAAAGAAACAACATCGTCCTGGATGGAAGCAGAGAAGACCGCCCAACACCGAACTAGCTGGAGACAGTTCATGAATGACCTATGCGCCACAAAGAGCAAAATGGGTTAAATGAACTATGGAACTTGAGATGTGCTACCCTTTGTTCACTTTTTTTAAGCATGCCTACACTGTAAATAATGGCTGTGAAATCTCCAGTTATTTCCTTTAGATTTCACAATAACACAAACTGTATATGATTTTTACAGTAGAATGCTGTAAAGTTACATTACAACCTTGTCTACGTGACAAAATCACAGTATTCAAAGCATTACTGTAAAATAAATCACAATATAGCCACTATAGTACTGTAAATAGTAAAGGAAACTACTGTATTTTTACTTCTTTATCTTATGTTGTGTTTTACAGTGAATACATAAAATACTGTAAATGGAAGTACGGTACCTTTTACTGTAAAAGATTTCGCAGTAACTTGCTGGCCAATTGTTTCCAGTAAGTTACTGTACATTTTACATTAAATTTGTTGTATAAGAGCACATAGTATTAAATGTACAGTACATATTATGAGGGGCAGTATACAGTCTGTTTTTGTGAGGATTGATCTAACCCTTGTGTTGTCTTCTTGTCAAAATTGAAAATCAACACTGTTATTGATGTTTTTTATCAATGTTTTTTTTTAACTTTTTCTTACATTTTTGTTGCTTTTTTTAAAATGTTTGTCACTTTTTTTGACATTTCAACACTACGTAACACTAACTTATTAATTTCAGTTTACAGTTATTTTTGGAATCCATGGTCAATGAACCTCATTTACAGGAAATTATACATAATGTTTGAGTTAGAAAAGCAGAAATTAGGAATTATTTAGACTAAAATTAAAGGAATGTATGTTGATGGATAATTACAGACTGGAATATGTCAACTTTTACTCAATACTATTTCAAAAACACTTCCATTTGTTTTACAATGCTATAAAATTGAATAAGACGCCCCAAAATCATGTTATTTTGGGGAATTAAAAAGAAAATGGGTCAATTTGACCCAAGGACAACATGAGGGTTAACTGGTAGCTTACCCACGTTTCTTATTTCACAGCATACGCTATGGGAATAGAGTCATCATATCATATTGATTGACATTAGGAGTTGTATATTAGGCTAGAGATCATCCCAGCAGGCTGACTTTAGTCATTTTCAGATGAAAGCCCTCTTGTTGCTGTTGCTCCCAGCCCAGTGCAGGGAATATACCGCAAATTCAAAATATACAGTAAATAACTGTAAATTAAATGTTAATACCCATAATGCAAGAAAGTTATAATATTTTACTGGGCATTTTGTGGTAAGTAAGTGTAGAAATTACAGCAAAGTCTAACAGTGTGTCTCCAAAGTAACACCTTCAGCAGCATGAGTACTACATGTATGAGGTAATTGTTGTTTGGTCATGTGAGCCGCTGCAGCAGCTGTCAAATGTGATGATAGCAGGAGAATCTTCAGCCCCGCCCCCTGCAGCTGATTGGACCGCTCGCAGCGGTCTAGGGACCATCAAGCAAGAGATCAGCCTATAGACGGACACAGAGTGGTTTCAGCCAGGAAACACAGAGAAAGGCTGAAAAAGAGAAGCAGATTATTAGTTATGACGTTGCTAAAATCAACATATCCATTTATTTTTTGCTACATTTTATAGTGTAATTTGTAAATTTGTATGTATGTGTGTTTCTTTTGTGATATTTTTGGGGATCAGTTTGTCTATATGTATTTATGTTTGTGTGTGGTCTGAACCCCTTTTGTAATTTGTAATGTGCCTTTGTTTTTTTATTCTGGACCTTGAGTCTGTAAAATAAAGGAATATAGTGTTATTTTAACTGCTGTTGGTTTACATTTTGAATATGCCCTTATTTGCTGTAGGCCTACTGCTTCTTTTATTTCACAGAATAGAATCACCTATCAGTAATCAGAAGAGGCAGTTTCCTGTAAACTGTGACTCACTTGATTATCATGCCGTTTGTGTTTCGGTGAAATGTGTAACATCATACAAGTGTCATTAATGTCATTAATCTATCTTGCTGATACACTAAACAGAGACTGATTTGTGATGAGAAAATGCTAAAGATTAAAAAAAAAAAAAACTTTAGGAACATGCGGTTACAATAATTGAGATAGCAAATCATTTCAGAACTGATATAACAAGCCAACGTCTCCATAACAGGTTTTCAAATGCAATGTAAATGACCTTCTAAAGATATATTACGTAAGGTTAAGATGAGTGGATTTTTGTTTGGGGGATTTGGTTCTCATATGTTATGACATTATCTGTGCCTAAGTTTCCTACTTGAAACCGCCATGTGCTGAACGAGTATCAGTGAGTCCATATCAGATCACATGGTTACAAACATGTACTTTGCACAGGACTGTACATTTTATGTAAAGGATATAACAAAAGATGACATTTTACAGGAATGAGTCGCTTCTGACTCATTCAAAATGTCATCTTTGGGATCTTACTTAGGAGGCCCTGGATCCCAGGCCTATCACTTTAGGAACCTTTGGCCTGGAGAGCAGAGAGATTAAGAGAGAAAAATGATATGCATGTGTGTGTGTATGTGTGTGTGTGTGTGTGTGTGTGTGTGTGTGTGTGTGTACTCATTCCTTTCCATTAGAAGTAGAGGGACATGCTTTATGAAGATGGTTATGAATGTGCACTAATTCAAGGAGACAGTCCACATCTGGCCAATTGCACTACAGAGATCAGATCTCTGTATATCCCCTCCTTCTTTCACACACACACACACACACACACACACACACACACACACACACACACACACACACACACACACACACACACACATACACACACACACACACACACATCCTCCTGTGGGGTCTCCATCTGTAGCTCCTTGGTCCCTTCTCACATGTCCCATCCATCCTTAACACACACACACACACACACACACACACACACACACACACACACACACACACACACCTAACATCACTCTAAACCCACTAGAGGTATCACTAGAGTGAGGGGTGTAATATTTTCTGTGGGGTTTCATACTGCCCATCTAGGCCTATCCCTTTACAGAGTGTAAAATAATGTGTGTTTGTCTTTCTATAACATTTATGTAATTTCTTACACTCCTTGGTCCACACCTCCCCACCAGGCGGAGTGTACTTTATCCAGAGCCCCTTGGTTTCAAAACCAGGCTCCGCCTCTCCAGCAAGCGCACCCACCTTGTCCGCCAGCAACACAGTGCGCCAGGCAGAGAGAGCACAGACGTGTGGCACACCGGGGAGCGGGCACGTCGAACCAGGAGTGGCATCCTCAGTACTTTTTCGGAGAAAAGACGGTCTTTGGTTAGGGGAAACCCCGCATTATGATTAAGGGGTCTTGTTCATTCTGTCAGCCGTGGAAAGAGAACTCATTTGCGGCCAAAATATAAGAGTACCTTAACCGGTGGTGGGGAGAAAGATGCAGTTCCAGTCCGACTCTGTGCGCCAGGCAGTCCGCCTCAGACTGTGGTGATGCCCGCCGTGCGGGGATCACCGCCCAGCAGCAGCAGCAGCAGGAGAAAGAGGAGGAGGAGGGGGTCACGACAACAGTGCGTCGGGGGGCCGATGAGGATGATGGTAAGGTCGGGATCATGGCTAACGGAACCGGTACTATCATGTTAAAATGCGTCGTGGTTGGAGACGGTGCAGTGGGAAAAACGTGTCTTCTGATGAGCTATGCCAATGACGCCTTTCCAGAGGAGTATGTACCCACAGTCTTTGATCATTATGCAGGTAGGAATCATTTTTTTCTACTATTCTGTCTATCATGGGCGTTTAATAATAACAACATCTAATATATGAGTGAATAGTGTTGCCTGAGTGAATTCCCCTGTTTCCTCTGCCACTTTTTCTCCAACTGCATTGGCTTGCATCTGTTGCTATAATCAAAACCACTTGTTTGCCTTCTTCATAGCAGAGAGGGGTTGGGGACCCTGCGCCCCTCCCTCCCTCCCTCTCTCCACTTCTGCTCCCCCTCAACACCCTCACCCTGTCTCCTTCTTCCTCTCAGCTACTCTTTGTCATTTCCTTGCAGTGAGTGTCAACGTTGGTGGAAAGCAGTACTTGCTGGGACTGTATGACACAGCTGGTCAGGTACAGTGTTTTTTTTTTCTTTCTTCCAATGGCCAGGTGCCAAGCATGCCAAAGACACACACACATAAGCTCTCTCTCTGTCTGTCTCTTACTCTATCTCTCTCCCCATGTGCTCCGGGGACCAATAACTGCCTGAGAGTGGCCCCAACACGCCCACAGGCTGTAGATTCAGGCCAGACACTAAGCTGCAACAGGTGATGCTGTCCCCACATGGCTTTCCTGCCATTCTGGTGTGCCATGGACAGTGATGGTAGTGAAGGGGTTTCAATAGTTCTATTATGTGGAGAACAGGGCTCCTATGTCCAGTAGTGATGTCACAGGTTTGTTAATAGGGAGCTGGCTAATGCCTGGGCTTTTCTTTACAATGTGCCATTCAGTGAGCAAGAGTTAAAAACTATACTGAAAATCCAAGGACACACACACACACACACACACACACACACACACACACACATTAATGTTTCCACTCAGCAGAAGAGCCAGTGTAAACAGACAGAGGAAACCATGTTAACACACAACAGACACAGCCTCATTGAGGACATCAGCACATGATATGGTGCATTCTTTGCCACCAGAACTTTCTTAAGACTACAGTTTTAGGACAAGTGTATTAATTATTTTGGTCTGTGGGATAATTTAGATGATTAGACTAGAGCTGAAATGATTATTCAAGTAATCATTTAGAATATTGATGCAAATAATCGGCAAAGATAATCAAAAAGGTTGCAGATTAATTGACAATAAAAATGATTTGTTAGTTGCAGCCGTAGATCATTTAAGCTACAGTTGGAAACTTTTATTAATTAATTAACTTTTTGTCGTCTTTGCTCCAACTGTCACTGTGCTATGAGGCTGCCCGGCCCGGGGCGGTGCTTGGTTTTGGCTTGACTGTTTTCATTTTTTTTTTTTACTTTCTCAGTTTACAGCTGAACAGTAGGCTACACTAAAATATTTGAGACGAGAAATAGGTAATGCAGTAACAGTATCCTGATTCATATTTAATCAGTGCTGCCTAGTTTAAAGTGCTCTTATTATGATTTCAGGCTTTTCCCCTTTCCTTTATTGTGTTATATATCTTTTGTACATGTAATCAGTTTACAAAGTGAAAAAGCCCAAAGTCCCCCCCCCCCCAAAGTGACTTACCATCTCCAACAGAAAACACTGTTCACCGAATGCTCCAAACAGCTCTATTGTAGTCCAACCTTTACTTCTGGGACGCACATGTGTCACTTTGTAACACATGTTATAATGCTCACCTAGCTGCTAGCATGGCACACCATCATACTCTGCTTCTGACTGGCTAGTAGTCCTTACCTAGGTACTGTCAGGGCCCTCATACTCTGCTCCTGACTGGCTAGTAGTCCTTACCTAGGTACTGTCAGGGCCCTCATACTCTGCTTCTGACTGGCTAGTAGTCCTTACCTAGGTACTGTCAGGGCCCTCATACTCTGCTTCTGACTGGCTAGTAGTCCTTACCTAGGTACTGTCAGGACCCTCATACTCTGCTTCTGACTGGCTAGTAGTCCTTACCTAGCTACTGCTTATGTGTGACTCCCAACAAAGATGGAACAGAAGTGAGATGGCTCACTCTGTAGCTAAAACAGAGAGCTCAACACACAGGGTGAAAAGATGAGCTGCAGCAAAATGAGAATAATATGGGCGCTTTAACAGTTTGACCACAGTTTACAAGCAGTGATGACACTATCAATGACTGCCCCATGGAGACCACTAGACGCTCCATGGAGTAGGGCTGTCCTCGTTTATAGTAATTCTTATGATTTTATGATTTTGTCAACTAATTGATTTATTCGACAGATCTGTAAAACTGAGTTTATCCACAAAGAATCATGCAAAAGCACAACTTTAAATCTTGTGTTTACCAAAGATGTGCTGGTCATCATTCGGCATTGAAAAAAAAATCCTAATCCCGATTATTTTGGTCTATATTGAAATCAGGATGATTTAATTAATATTAATAAATTATTATTTGAATTTATTATTTCATTACTCATTAACTTTTGGAAAAATGTTGCATTTATTGAACTTAATACAGTGAAACAAATCAACAGCGAAAACACCTCTCCCTGAATACTTTTCTCGTTTGAATTGAACAATTTAAGAGTTTACTTGCAAAATTTGATGGGCAAAATAATAGTTTTTCTCGATTACTCTGTTTTTGTGACCGTTGAAATTGTAATCGTAATTTTTTGCACATCTCTACTTTAAGTTTGGACTCAGTCATCAATAGTGCACCCATTCACTGCCCCAAGGCTTTAACCTCCTGTCCTTCCTAGCAACCTAAAACTGTACACATGCCAAATGTTGAATTGTTAACGCTTTCCTCAGGGCCGGATTTAACCGTGTGAAGTCAGACTGAGTCACAATCTGACATCTGATCCGTTTATCGGAAAGACAAAAACTGCTGAAAGAAAGGTCAACCGAAGAATATTCAGCCGTTTCTCTGTTCCGTTCATTCATGAATGCTAAATGCACAAGTCCATTAATAGCAAATCACAGCCAGCCCCCCCTCTTCTTCCCACGCAAACAGCTACCTGTGGCTGTGTTATGATCTATTCTCAAGAAAACAGATGGTAAAGTTGTTTCTACTAAGTTGTAAAAAGAGGAACACAACCGCATTGTCTATTGTGGCGTTTTTGATATGGTGTGTGTGTGTCAGAGGAGGACTTGTTTTAGCTGATTCAGAGTGTCTCTGAAATGGAGAAGTTGTCCCAGATGGGAGTTGGTGCTGCTGGCCACCGAGAGTAGAGTTACTGCTCTGGAAAACGCAACCCCCTCCGCCCCCGACTCTGCTGACCTCTTTATGTGGAGCACAAGGCCAGCTGGTAATGTTTATAGCTTCAGCATCTGATCAAAGACCCGGCGCCCCAAAGAGAGAGGGAGTGAAGGGGAAAAGAAGACAGGAAGAGAGAGAGAAACAGATGGGGGGGGGGGGTGGAATTGCTCAGAAAGTGGATAAATTCAGTCCTCTCAGTTTCATTTTCCCTTCCTTTTTTCTCTATCACTCTTTCATTTAAAGCTCCGTCATCTCCACCTTTGGCCTGTGCTCCACATATTTACCCCATAATGTTTTTCTGCTCCACGAGGGGTATCGGCAGCACAGGTACATGCCCCCCCTGCCGTGCACTCATCAGATGTAATTCCATGCTGGTGTTACATGTCAGGGCCACATAATCACGGCTCGGCATTGAGCCGAGGGCCACCGTGCCCTGCCTGCTATTGTCTGTGCCACATCGCGCCCCCAGCCACTGCCTATTGAATTATTCCATATGGAAGGTTGGAGAAGTCTGTTTTGCTGAATGTGATGAGGGAACAGAGGGGAAAGCCTTTACTTATTTATTCATTCTCCGGCTGCTCTTGCACTCAAGAAAATCTAGCATCGCGGAAACAGGAAGTGGATGCTAAGTGCTGTGGTACTTGGGCTGGGTATGGAGAAAATCAAATATCACGATATTCTCTGCCAACTACATCAATGTCGATATTGTAGGATAGACAAGGTGCTTTCACAAAATATTTTTACAATGACATTTCATCAACAATGTGTATATAATGACTAAGCGGGCACTGGCAATAATAAAACATTTATATTACATCACTCCACTGTAATGCAGCCTTTAAATCCAGGAAAATACAACACTTTTGTCATATTACGATATCCAAAATCTAAGACGATATCTAGTTTCATATCACAATATATCAATATAATGTCGATATATTGCCCAGCCCTATGTGGTACCCATGGAAATGCTTTAGGGGTAGCAACTCCAGAGTTGTACCCTGGTGGGATGGGTGCCCTGCTGCCCTGCTGCCCTAATAACCCCCACTTTGTTGGTGGACTTTTCCTCATTTGCTCTGCCCTTTAACTGCTCTCACACTCAACTGCACATCCTACGATCCCTTTTACCACTTCACTTCACCCATTACACTTTCTCTGCTTACGGTTCATCAAAGCAACTCAGTGACCCGCAGATGTCATAGTGGGGGTGGGAGGGCGGCAGTTGGGGATGAGCGTCAGGGGTGGGAGAGGGGCATGGTTTTACCCAGCAGGTAGCCTGTCACCACTCATCTGCAGGAATACCATAGACATGCCTCAACTCACACTTTCAACTTGAGATTTTACACGTTGAATTACCCACTTCTTCGGGAGGGAACCTCCACTCTTTCTATGGGCCATTTCCATTAATTGCCTTTAAAGGCAACATTAAACTATCAGATCTTTTAACCCTTGTATTGTCTATTGTGTATTTTCTAACTTATTGGAATGGAACTGTTTGGAATGTATGGTCCCTGCACCTCATTTACATAAAATGATGCCAAATCTTTGGGTAACATTAGTCAATATTCTAGTATTAGTAAATAATTAAGATCAAAGGAAGAAATATTAATGTATTATCACATACACAAATGTAAATGTAAATGTATTTTATTTATATAGCACCTTACATCAACCGATAGGTGAACCAAAGTGCTTCACAACAGATAAAAACCACAGAATTTAAAAACAACAACACACCACTAACAAAAATACAATAATGAATGAGAAAAAGTAAGATCAATATAAATATAAATATAAATATAAATGTGCCATCACATTACTAGGTACCGAACGCCACTTTAAAGAGATGCGTTTTAAGTCTTGATTTAAAAAGGCCCAGGTCAGCAACGATACGCATCTCACTGGGTAGCTTATTCCAGAGCTTAGGTCCAGAAACCGAAAAAGCGCGGTCCCCCCAGTGTTTCAGTCTTGACCTGGGCACTTCCAACATAAGTTGATTAGATGACCTCAACGTCCTACCATAATTACGAATGGTCAGCATATCTGAAATGTAAGATGGGGCAAGGCCATTAAGAGCTATAAAAACAAACAATAAAATGTTATACTCAATTCTAAAGTGTACCGGGAGCCAATGAAGAGAATAAAGAATCGGAGTTATGTGGTCTCGTTTTTTTTGTGCTTGTTAACAGGCGGGCCGCTGCATTTTGGACAAGTTGGAGACGGTCAACAGAGGACTGGGAAACACCGATATACAGGGCATTGCAGTAGTCCAGTCTAGAGCTTATTAAAGCGTGAATAGCCTTCTCAAGGTCATGACGGTTTAAAAACGATTTTACCTTTGCCAGAAGGCGTAGTTTAAAAAAGCTCAATCTAACAACATTATCAATCTGTTTGTTAAATTTAAAGGAACTATCAAAAATCACTCCTAAGTTCCTTACCGTCTGTCTGGCCGTTAGAAACCAGGGACCAAACCCGTTAGACACAGATTCTCCAAACACAATATATTCAGTTTTATCCTCATTTAAGTGCATAAAATGTTGGGCAAACCACTGCTTAATGTCCGTGATGCAGTCAACTAAAGTACCTTGTACATCACCAGGCTTCAATGGCAGATAGATTTGCAGATCATCTGCATAACAGTGAAAAGATAGGTTGTGTCTGGCTATAATTGACCCTAAAGGTAGCATATATAATGAAAACAAAATAGGGCCAAGAATGGAGCCTTGCGGGACACCACAGGAAAGAGAAGCACAAGAAGAAGACAAATCCCCCATCATCACAGAGAAAGTCCTATTTGATAAGTATGACATAAACCACTTGAGTGCAGTGCCATGAATGCCAACATACTGCTCCAGGCGTGACAGGAGGATTGTATGGTCTACCGTATCAAAAGCTGCTGTGAGGTCTAGTAGTACTAAGGCAACAGGACACTTGTTATCTACAAAGACAGCAATATCATTGTGTACCTTTAATAATGCAGACTCAGTGCTGTGGTGAGACCTAAATCCAGACTGAAATTTTTCAAGGACAGAGTTGTTTTCCAGAAAGGGTTTTAACTGTATGAAAACAACTTTTTCCAAAACTTTAGAAAGAAATGGAAGATGAGAAACAGGTCTAAAATTAGATAGCAGTGTAGAGTCAAGGTTAGGTTTTTTAAGAAGGGGCCTAACCACAGCATGTTTAAAGGCAGCTGGGACAGTTCCTAGACTAAGACCGCTATTCATAAAATCCACAAGCCCAGGCCCAACAACATTAAAAACCAGCTTCAGCACTCTAGAGGGTATAATATCAAATGGACAATTTGTAGGCTTCAATGACCTCACTATCTCGCCAAGGGAAGATAGAGAAACTAACTCAAACTCCTCAAACACAGCAGAATGAGCTGGAGCAACAACAAATTCCTTATTAAAACCTTTCCTGGTACTCTGTCTAACAGAGTCAACCTTATCAACAAAAAAGTGAAGAAAATTTTCACAGGTGATAGTTGCGACACTAGCAAGAGCAGAAATTGGTGGGTTCTCAAAAGAATTAATTGTAGCAAACAGAACCCTGGGGCAGTGACTGCTGCTAGAAATTATATCGGAAAGATACTGAGATTTTGCCTCTCGTAGGGCCCTCTGGTAATCAGCAAGACTGGCCCGCAAAATGTCCAATGAGACATGCAGTTTATCCTTCTTCCATTTCCTTTCAGCCTGCCTACAACGTTGCCTAATGGTACGAGTGTTATCATTATTCCAGGGATCCGTTGTTAGTTTAGCCGATTTACGCCGAAAAGGGGCGATAGTGTCCAGAATCCCGGAGCAGGTAGAATGGAAGAAAGAAAGAATATTGTCTGGACAGGTGGGAGAAACCATGCCATTCATGGCAAAAAACTCAGTCTCTCTGAATGCAGCAGCAAATTCATCAGCTGTGGTTGAAGTGATGATGCGACGCTGGCACGATGGAGCCAAAGTCTTTCTAGCTGGAGGAAGGGCTATATATTCAAACACAATGGGGAAATGATCTGAGATGGCAGCCTCAGAGATCTCTTTAACATCAATTGAAAGCCCAAAAGAAATAATAAGATCCAAGGTATGCCCACGATAGTGTGTAGGTTTATCCACTGATTGAGGTAAATTAAAAGTTTCTAAAAGTCTTTTAAAATCAGTGGCTAATTGATCGGATGGACAACAAACATGAACATTGAAATCCCCACAAATCAAGAGTTTATCAAATTTTGGAAAGATGTCTGCCAAAAACTCAGAGAATTCATGAATGAAGTCCTTATTATATTTGGGTGGGCGATAAACAACGGCACATAGAACAGGGTTGACAAGGTCAATCACAAATAATTGCAGCTCAAAGCTGGAGTAAGCGTTTGTAGAAAGCATTTAAATCTGCCATTAAAAATAGCAGCAAGGCCCCCTCCTCGACCAGATGATCGTGGGGAGTTAAAGTAAGAACATCCGGGTGGAAGGAGCTCTGAAAATGCGGTGTTTTCACCTGGTTTCAGCCAGATTTCCGTCACCAGGAGAAAATCCAGGGATTGAGAAATAAAAAAGTCATTGAGGATAAAAGTCTTATTCACAACTGACCGAGTGTTGATCAGAGCCATGCGAATTAAACTCTGGTCCATCCGTTCGGAGGCATAAGCGACCGGGCAAAGATTGACAGGTATGCAGCCCCGTCTGCGGATCCTCATGGGCCGGCAGTGCGGACGTGGGTACCCAACCTCGGGAATAGCCGGTATCAGCCATCGGTAGCAGGGATCAGCTGTTCCTCGTATAGAATAGCTGACGCTCTCCCCAGAAGACCCAAGCGATGAGCGGAGGACGGAGCCATAAGCTCTCAATCTACAACTCAGTCCACCTCCCCTTCCTCGTCGTCTTCGGCGGCTGTTGCGGACCAACCCGCTAGGGAACTGACACAGGTGGGGAGGTATGGACGCCAGCAGAGGCGGCGGTATGTTTGGTCGTCCGTTGCAACCCTGAATCGGCAATTTTTCCACGAAATCACGTATATTTAAGAGAATGAGGCGATCATACACTAGTAACGGCGACACATCACGAATTAAAAACAATAAAACTAAAACAGTACACAACACAGGTAACAAAGGCAGACGGCTAGCCACACACACGGGCGCCATCATGATAATCATCTTAAGTGTCTTAAGATAACAAGAGTTATCTTAAGACACTTTAGAGATAGAGTAGGTCCAGACCATACTCTATAATTTACAAAGCCCCAACAATTCCAATAATTCCCACTAGACCAAGCATTTAGTGCAACAGTGGCAAGGAAAAACTGCCTTTTAGGAAGAAACCTGGGACAGACCCAGGCTCTTGGTAGGCGGTGTCTGACGGTGCCGGTTGGGGGTGTGATGAACCGTGGCAATAATAGTCACAATAAAGATAATGGAACGGTGACTAGAAATAGTAGTTGTAGTAGTTCATGGCATAGCAGGGCACTGCAGGGCGTCACAAGGTGTAGCAGGACGTAGCAGGGTGTAGTAGGACATTGCAGGGCGTCACAGGGTGTAGAAGGACGTAGCAGGGTGTAGCAGGGCACAGCAGGACGTAGCAGGGCATTGCAGGACGTGTAGCAGGGCCACGGTGACAGCTCCAACCATGATTCTGGTGCCACCCTGATCCAAGAAAACATGCTGGGCAAAAAAACATAAGGACTCCGGGGAATAACTCCCCAGGACTAGGTTAGTAGCAAGCATGTCTGGGACATGGATGCACACAAATGGAAAGAGAGAGGAGCTCAGTGTGTCAAAGGAAGTCCCCTGGCAGTCTAAAACTATTACAGCATAACTTAAGAGAGACAGGGTAAAGAGAGGAGCCTGGTCGGGCTAGAACTCTCCCCTGCCGGATCAGGCTGTACTGCCCTGCCTCCCTCTAGTTTTTTATGTTATTGATTATATGGTAAATTAATCAGATGACCATGAAGAGAAGCAGAGAAAAGAAGGGGTGCCGTGTCTGCAGCTATACACCCTCCCCCCCGTCGGTCTAGGCAGAACGCTGCGTCTCCTCACTCCCTAACTATAAGCTTTATCAAAGAGAAGAGTTTTAAGTTTACTCTTAAATGTGGTGACGATGTCAGCACCTTGAACCCAGACCGGAAGCTGGTTCCACAGTAGAGGAACCTGATAGCTAAAGGCTCTGGCTCCTATTCTACTTTTAGAGACTCTTGGAACCACATTTAACTCTGAATTCTGGGAGCACAGTACTCTAGTGGGACAATAAGGCTCTAAGAGCTCTTCAAGATAAGATGGTGCTTGACCATTTAGAGCCAGGTCAGGAGAAGGATTTTAAATTCTGTTTTCACCATATAGGCATGAATAGAGCTGTGATTAATGATAATTAATCACCATCAAAGGGCCAATAAAATAGAAAAGGGGCATAAATAGATTTTTTTTATTCCTTAAATCCAGAATGTGCAGATCTGTAGATCAGAGACAGAGCTTTATGAATAGAAGCGTCTTGTGTCTGGGCTTGTGTTCCCACCCGGCGGCCATGTTAGAGCAGGCGTCTCTGACTCTATTGACATTGCCAGTTTATAGAGCCCCGAGGAGCAGAAAAGGAGGATAGAAAAGAGAGAGAGAGTGGTAGAAGGAGGGAAGGACTCACTGATATCATTGCACTCATGTCACTGAGTCAACAGAGCACAGCCACACAGAGAAGCTCACACGCTGGCCAATGAAAACGCGTATCCTTGCCCTGTTGGAAATGGATAGACGTGTATGGACAGAAGTTAGTGGTAATAGATCATACACACATGAAGCCATTTTCATTTTATTATTTTTTTTTCTTTCTGTCTTTCCTTTCTTCCCTTTCCAGGGACCATGATATTTACTGCACTACTTGGGAAAGACTGTTATGCAATGTCTGGGTGATGTACTCATGAACTGTATTAATAAAACTGTAGAACTTTTATCCAAAGCACCTTCACAGCAGCATGAGTGTAAACATTTCTGGACCGAGCGGTCTGATCCAACATAAGATCGAGCGTTGGAGCAACGTAGGAGTACACACTGTGTCTGTGTCTTGCTGTATATGCTGACTCTGAGTTGCTAGCGGGCATACTGTCTTTGGTAAAGTGTCAGGGGTGTACTGAGGAAACAGTGTGAGAGGCAGAGATGGGTCTCAGGGAAGCGCCACCGCCGGGCCTGTTTACAGTAAACTGCTGAGTGGCTTACACTGTGTGCCTTTATGTCTGTGGCTCACTGGGGGATTGGAGGGTTCACTTGGGCAAGCAAAGGTCACACACACACACACAAACACACAATCTTTGGGGGGAGAGGAAAGCACATAATATATGAAATGCAAACTGTATGTATGTGCTATTATTATTAGATAGGATTGGGCACAGTGTAATTGTATAAATGTGTTGGCTGTTACAGATTTGGTTAAACTGTTTTTTACCAAGAGATAGATATAGACAAGTGGTAGATATCCCTCCGATATTTCTTGTTGTGTATTAGACCATTATGGGAATTATTGCAAATCAGTGAGCAGGACTACTTTATGGCAATTTTGGATTGTTTACCATTTATTCTTGTAGTGTGTTCAGTGTAGTGTGTTAGTATGCACACATACACACAACGCATGCTAATAAACACAGAGTACAGCTGATGGGAACGTCCTTAGCTTTGCAGGTATTTGATCATTTATTTTAAAGTATTGGACAAATAAAAATGTCGCCCTGGTTGGCACTAAAAGAACAATTACTGGATCACCAGAGCGTTAAAACGATCCTTTCTAAAGGGGAAGAAGATTGTCTGTGCCAAATGTCATCGCAATCCATCCAATAGTTGTCGAGAAATTTTACCAAAGACAAAAAATGTGCCACTAAAGGAAGTGAAGACATAACCAGTCGTTAGTTATTATACAATGTGAAGTCTTTACGTTGGTCTTTCACCATATTTCAAACTATACAACAGGAAATCAGACGTGTCTTATAGGGTTTGCGGTCAGCCTTATCATTAGTCTCAGCCTGCGTGGAGCACCAGATGGTTTGTATTCGTAGCTGATTTATCACATAAGGAAATTCAGAAAGTGTTAGGAAAGCTGTCGGCCACAGTTATGTTACTTGAATGATTGTGATTGTCAAAACACTCAGTAATCTCATGAGATGTGACGATCCCCAACCTGCTGCACTCAAAGAAGTGCAAAACAGCCAGAAAGAATTATTTGAAATTCTGTGAATTACTGTACTCATTTGGAAAAAGATGAACAAATCATAAATTTTTTTGATCCACTCCAGTGGATCATAGTTGAGTCATCTACATTACAGGCTTGAAGATATGTACGCTGTTTTCATCATCTACTCCAAACCAATATGAAGTCGGTATATCTGAAATTCATTACACAGGCAACAAAAGATGTCATACTCTCCTGCTGATTTACTGCCGTTTGGAGAATCTTCTGACATTTGCATAACCATCTCCCTTAATGGATTTGCATGAGAAGGACTTGTCTTTGGGGGTATAGCAGTGTGATAGTATTGGACTGTGCTGTGTGTGTTTGGCAGAGAATGCGACTCGCTTAAGGCATGAAAATGAAAGACTGTCATGCCAGCGCTCCGTTGTCCCATTGCAACTTTCCAATTTGCTTTGATTTCAGGGATGGATGTGGACAATACATTTCGCAGACAGAGTGAGATTGATTCACTTGGACCGAGATAGTCTGGTTGAGTCATACCTAATTACTGGAGATCCATTGATTGTCCCTATCTCCAAGCTAGCAGCAGAAAACCATCCCGATGAGTGTTATCCTAAGAAGTGAGATGGGCCATGAATATTCATATGTGTCAAGACACTCTGTCAAAAGGGTTTATCTTCAGTGAGGACAAGAGGATGCTTGATCCAATGCACAAAGGACAGGCTTGCGTCTGTGAATTGGCCATTGATCTATTTACACCATATGTGTAAACAAATATGGGAGACGGCCAGGGGTTAAAGTGGGATCTGGCAGGTAGGGAAACCCTGAGAACACATACAGTAACTCTTATTTTTTTCTTACAGGAGTTTTTTTGTTTTTATGCTTTATGTGTGGCATTTTTAGGCCTTTATTAGATAGGACAGCTTCATACATGGAAAGGGAGAGATGTAGCAAAGGGCCGCAGGTCGGAATTAAACCCGCTGCCGCTGTGTTGAGGAATAGGCCTCTATATATCTGGTGGCAGTGAATATGACCCATGCCTTTGGTGTGGGAGGTCTGGGTTCGATTCCTATTGCGATACATCAACCGATGTGTTCCTAAGCAAGGCACTTAACCCCTCGTTGCTCCAGAGGCATGTGACCTCTGACATATAGCAATTGTAAAAGCATCAGCTAAATGACATGTAATGTAATGTATATGGGCACACACTCTACCAGGTGAGCTACTCAGGCGCCCAGGAGTTTAGTTTTCATTAAAACTAAAATTATGATTGGTGTGATTACTCCAAGAGAAAATATCCACAGCACACCAGCCCAAATGGCCTCCCTGTTACCACATTGCAAAAGAGTTAGTCCACATAAATATACACCGGGGCTACATTCCATTCCAGCTAACTTCATGGGAAACAATGAAGGAGGAACAGCATCACCTATCTGTTTTAACTGAATATACTCTTGTCTGGCTCAGCTAAAAACACTGGATCTGCTGCGTGTTACTGTGCTGCTACTAGGGCTGGGTATCATTACCAATACTGGGACTTTAACACCGGTTCCTAAACGATACGTTTTTCAATTTTACAAAACTAAAGGAAATTACATAAAGGCACAAATCTTTTCATTTATTCTTCAGCTCCTACTACGTGTCTCTGTGTAACGTGGAGTTTTTATTGCCTGTCTCTACGATGTGTAACGTTAGACAGCCAATCACAAACATTATTAGATCTTGGTAGAAGCATGCTTCGAGCTTATTGGCTCACTGGCGCTGATGAGATTTAGTCATAAGGAATTAAAATTGGGTATTTAATAACGAGGCATTTTTCAATACTCAATACGTTAGTGGCAATTCAGTTGATGCCTAAAAAGTATTAGATTCGGTACCCAGCCCTAGATATAAATTATCTGGTTGTGCTAATTAAATAGACCAGTTCAAGGGTTAGGGTTGCTTGATTAAGGAAAAAATAATAATCACGATTTTTTTGGTCAATATTGATATCACGATTATTTAACACGATTACTCATTAATCTTTTAATGTAATGGATAGTGTCCAGTGTATAATCTTTTAGTGTCCTTTATCTCACAGAAAGAGTCTTTGGATCAGAATAAAATCTGTTTTACTACTGTTCAGCTTTACAGATTTCACACATAACGTTACAGCTAATGAACACATCCAAATACATAAAAGAATATTGCATCTCACATCACATTCTCACTCACTATGACCACATGAACAATAATGTTGCCCTCAATGGGCTTATTTACTAGCTAAAAATCCCCAAAAAATAATCTTGAAAAGAAGAACAACAAAAAAAAAATACCCAGCCCTAGTTAAGATATTCCAGGTGCCTTACATTAATACTGATTAAGCTTGATCTTATTTCTTAATGCACCTCATGTATGGAGTAAAGTCCACAAAATACTATGACTTTTTACAATTTTCAGCCCAGTCACATAAGTTTCTGGCCCAGATTACTCAAGCTTCCCTCATTGTCCAAATTAATTCAATTAGTTGCACATCCTTATCAAGGGTGATCGACACTTCTTTCGATTCGGTTGGTGCCTCAAAAGTATTGAATTTGATATCCAGCCTTGGTCACTACCATTTTTTTTACACTCACTACAGTGCCACCGGTAGACGGCAATGGGATCTTCACCTGTTCAACTGACTTTAACAGATAGTATGCAACTGTCCTGCTATTTTTACACACGTGTGAACTCACCACCACAGCGTTCACCCACTGACCCACGTTACGCGCTGCTAAGAGTGAATAGTGGAAACACTGGAATGGATATTTGGTATCTGGGAAAAACTGATGTGTGAAACGGCCAATTAGATTAATTTACTTGTTAATGGAAGGGTCCTGGTCCACTTTAACCCCTGGAGATGGCATTGTGTCAGGGTCTTGTGGTGATGCTTTGTGCTCAACTCGCATTTTAAGACTATGACTGTTAAATAATCCCTTACTGTCTCTGTCAACTCTCATGTGAAGCTCATCCTCTTCACATTCTTTTCTCATCATAACCAATTCCAAGTTAATGCGCATCAGTCCTGTCATATTATCTCTACATCATTCCTCTAAAACAGCCACGGTTAGTTTGCTCTCCTGGCTCCAGTAAGATTTCTGTTCTGTGTTCGGAGCTCATTTTTCACATGCTTTAATAATTCATGAATAACAATTTCTCTGATGTCTCCTGACCTCTCATCCTCCCGTGACCCCACATACTTTAACTATTCCTGTGCCGTATCCTTCCAGGAGGACTACGACCGCCTGAGGCCCCTGTCCTACCCGATGACCGATGTCTTCCTCATCTGCTTCTCGGTGGTAAACCCAGCCAGTTTCCAGAATGTGCGTGAGGAATGGGTGCCCGAGTTGCAGGAGTATGCACCCAGTGTTCCTTACCTGCTCATTGGCACCCAAGTAAGTCCATAATTAACCATTCCTGCCAGAGGCCCTCACGTTCAGCTTTAAATAAGTGATTTTTATTCATACATATGCCTGGATATTCAAGGATACATTATCAATATCTGTCACATATGTGCCCACACTGTAAAGTGATAAACTGTCATGGTTTAGGCAAGGTTTTACATCCAGATTGTAGATTTAAAAAACAATAAACTCTGTTGGGACACAAACATACAGTATATTCAGCTATTTCAAATTCAGAGACAAATATGCATTTAATCCACCTTGTTTTCAAACCCTGAACGAGGTTCACATAATGCTCAGAAGACATACAAGGCGTATCACAAAACCTCACAAAAGAAGATTTTGGGAGCAGTTTTTTACTCTAGACCCTTTAGCCCGCCAACTCTTAGTTGCCAGAACATTTTTTCTGGACAGAGCCAGACCTTTTAATAACTTCTGTCCTTCTTTTGGGCTGACACCTACTGGTCAGTTGGTGGATTGGTTGGTCGATATGTTGTTGTCTGTCCAAATTGTCAATGCACGCACAATTGTCGGTGTTACTTTCTCTCACACACACATACACACACACACACACACACACACACACACACACACACACACACACACACACACACACTAGGGGGGGATCACCCGACGCCTCCCTATATGATATTTATGCCATGATACGATATTATTACGATTTTAAACATGTTGTAATATTCTGCTATATATATATATATATATAACATCTTTGGGGGCAGAGGAAAGCACATGATGTATAAAATGCAAACTGTATGTGCTGTTACATGTTCTCCCAAAGAGGGTTACCATTATTATTAGATAATTATTTAAGTAGAAGAAATAAATAATAAGAAAAGATTAATATGATTTAGCCACCTCTTATTGAGCCTGGAAGCCCTGAACCTGATTCTCAGATGTCGTTAAAATGTCATGTGGTACAGGAGTCCTCACTACTTTGAAGGTTAATGTCTATAACAGCAATTCATTTATGCAAAGATGCTATTGTATTATGTCTTGTGATCTTCAATAGAAGCATCACTAAACCCATGAAGATGTTTAGAGATGACACATGACAGTATTAGCGTATTTCTTCAGCATTAAAACCCACTGCCAATACCTTATGTCCAAAAATGAGCGCTGACTTGTGGGTGATTTTTGGTCTGGTGTTCCCTGGCAACCAAATGCCAGTGCAGCCAAGGGACATCAGTGATGAAGAGGATGTAGTGGGTGTCTGATTTATCTTCTGTCAGCTTATGTTTATTGCCCTTTTATCAGTTCCTGTCATAACTCACTCCCTGCTCTTCGGCCAGATGCTGATATTTACGCATTAATAACACTGAGCCTCACAGACACATATCACACCAATCAAGTAAAGGGTTAATAAAGGTTGTTCCCAATGAGATTGTGCAGGTGGATGCTTTCATCATAACTGGTTATTATTACTAAGATGGGGGGGGCAGTTAGTTGTGTGTGTGCTGAGCATTGCAATGAATCAACTATAGATTGAGGAACTTTGTGGTTGGCTGAGAAATATCTTTGCACAAGAGTAGGAAGTGTGGGCCAACATGTTTCAAAAATGAAAAACACATTGTCAGTTATACACTTTAGTTCTCCTGGCTGTGTTTAGAAGTGTAGAGAAAAGTCTTATGATGTGATGTCTAATCAGACAAGTCAATAAGAAATTACAATGGTGACTTATCTCAGAGGAATTGTCCCCTATCTGTTCCAGATTGATCTTCGTGATGACCCTAAGACCATTGCCAAACTGAATGACATGAAGGAGAAGCCCATACCTTCTGAGCAGGGACAAAAACTAGCTAAGGAGGTTTGTACTGAAGAAGAGAAGGCCTAATAAGTAAGGTCTGGCTACACCACACATACATTCTGGGATAGGTTGTTTGCATTGCAATATTAACAGGCCTACAGCAAGAGCAATTGAGCAAGGTGATGGGCAATGCCTGACATGTCAGGTTTTATCCTCAAAATGTCCATTCCTTGATCCAGAGTGATAAGTAGTTGGAGAAGTAGACTAAAAGCCAACATTTTCACTTTCAGTGTTCTAAAAGTCCTGTGTGTTGATATGACTGTCTCTGTAGAAATGTCATTCCCTCAGTGAAATGCCTGGAATAAGACTTCTGTACTTTCTATAACTGGAAATCAATCCAGGAATACATCCTGGCTGTCATGGATGTCCATGCGAGTTCTAGGCTGTAGGACGAATGTCCCAATTATGGTCTGTGATTAATCAACACCGTCAGCCAGAAACCGAGAATAAAAGTCAAAACGTTCAAATATTACAATCTAGACTCATTTTGATGTTGATATCAATGCAAATTTGGAAGCGTTAGATAGGATTTAGATGGGATTCATGGCTTGTGGGAGTCATGACGTTTTCTGAGACCAAGTTATTTCAAAACCACCCAAATTAGAGCTATATCCTGCAATGTGAGCAGTATTCCACCCTGGACATTATTACCCACAACTCTCTGTTGTCACGCTAAATGACCTGTGTTCCATATAAATCTATGTCAAAATTGATACCTCCTCATATCTGTACTCCAAATATGTTGCTTGAGCCAATTGGCAAAAAGCCTAGTTAAAAGATATATATATTATTGCTGTCAGTTAAATGCATTATTAACGGCGTTAACACAAACCCATTTTAACGGCGTCAATTTCTTTAGCGCGACATTAACGTTCTTTTTGGCCGACAAAACGTTGTAGTTTTTTCAACTAGTAACGTTTGAAAAACTACAACACCCACCGGATCTAGCTAGACCGGAAACAAAACAACGGGCACGCCACACACACTTGTTTGGGCTTGCGAGCCAGCCAGAGTTGCCGAAATGGATGTGCGCCCCCCATTAAAGTATATTTTTGGGTTTACTGCTCCAGAATCAGCTATTTAATGTGTATAAGAGTGTGTTCTTACCATACTTTTATCATATCATATTGACCAGATCATGACAATAATTTACTGAAGCGTTTTGTGTGTATGAGAGAGAGAGAGAGAGAGAGAGAGAATTTTTTTATCAGCCGAAGATAAAATCACGGCATGGCTAGCAGCTAAATATGTCTTCACTGCCACAATACAAGGCTAAATAAATAGAGAATTTCATATATAATCATTTTTAATTTTCTATTCTTTTTTTATTACTGTTTCAACGTACCCTTTGAGGGACATGCACATAACTTGTTTAGTATCTATAATGATATCATAGGTATCCTGTACACAGATGATTCAAACAACGTGCCATATAGCTCCGTCCGTGGGTTCAGCGATACTCAGCGTCCAGCAACCAGTTTATCTTCAGATCGAGTCATAAAAATGAACATTAGGATTAATAGTGGATGTGTTTTTGGTGAAATAGCGTATAATTACTGCTCACAGTAATTATTAATTAATTAATTACTGTGAACAGAGCAGGACAGAGCTGCTGTCAGCTGCTGCTCCTGTGCGCATTTACACATTTTTCATTAGAACATTCCTCACAGAATTTCTTTTTCTACGCACAGTATTACATTCATCACAGGATTACGGCTGCCGGCGCCACTGATGGGGGGTTATTTACTAGACTATTTCTTGGCAGGGTCCGGTAACTTTCTGGAACCTTGGTAGTTTGTCTAAAAACTGACCCCAGACAAGAAATAGGCCGTCACGTACAGTATAATCCCCCGTAAAACAACAAGTAGACATTTTACACTTCAGTTATTTCATGGATTAAACAACCCAGACATGACATGTTCATTTATGAGCTTCACAGATTGGTTGGTAGGCGGATTCTGTTACCTTTGGACAGAGCCAACTGTTCCCCCCTATTCCCAATCTTTATGCTAAGCTAAGCTAACCAGCCAAAAGAGAGGACTGAAAAAGGACAAAACAAGAGCTCAAAGATGAGAGTGGTATTGATCTTCTTATATAACTTAAAAAGAAAATCTATTCCTTTAACTATATCTACACTACTGTATAATAACTGCTAGTTGACTGCGGTATTGTACTGGAGTTTTTTGACTGATGGTCCGTCCTTTCTTTTCTTCTCATCAGATTGGTGCATGTTGCTATGTGGAATGTTCAGCTTTGACCCAGAAGGGGCTGAAGACGGTGTTCGACGAGGCCATCATCGCAATCCTGACTCCCAAGAAAAAGAAGGGAGCTCTGAAGAGAAGACTGGGACCCCGCTGCATCAACTGCTGTCTGATCACGTGATACATAAACCCAAAGATCATTCAGCAACCAACCATTAACCAAACCTGGACTGGAGAAGACAGAAGACAGACAGAAGAAAAATGCACAGACAGCAGAGGGAGACAAAAGAGAGGACTAAAAAAAGAACAAAACGACAAAAGAGCTACTTTTAAGCTGCAGGGCTCTTGAAGGCCATAACTCTCTCCTGGTGCCTGACACAGGTTGAGGATGCAGTTTACTACCAAAGGAGCACAAAACTCAAGTCAGTCTCTTCTAAGTCTCTAAAGTACTTTCTTTTATAACCATTTTTAATCATTTATCCTGTACAACATTGTTGTAAGTTGTCATGTGAAAACACACCAAGTGACATTTCAGTTTTAAGAGAAATGCTCCATTTTAAGCAGTTCATATTCTATGGTTTTAAAAGCTAGCTTATTGATTTGTGCAGTTCTCAAAAGAAGAGCAGATCAGAGAAACCCTGCAGTTGATAAATAATGAGAGGCTGTGACTTAAGGGACACTGTGACGCTGGCCTGGATACATTTCTGGATGTAAGGGCCCAGGTTTTATTTTTTTTTTGATTGAAGATGTGCCACAAAGACTCTGTTGGCTCACAAAGTCTGTTTCCAATTATTTGCCAATTGAGGGGCTGCAAATGAACGTTGTGTGGCGGATAACACAAATCAATACTGTGTGTAATGCTTTTCAGACAACACATTTTGGACCTAAAACTGTATTATTCTAAAGTTTTAGTTTTTTTGCTTATTTTATGGTGTGGCATGCCAAACCATACTGTAGGTGGGGGGCCGAGGTCTTCACTAGGAACTGAAGAGGTCTATTATCCATTTTCTAAACGTGTATTATCCAGATTCTATATCTCTAAAAATAGAGATGACCTAGTCACTGCAAATATTATTCTGTCAGCTGATGGCTTACATTGTTTTCATCTTTGCTATCCTGCAATAATGTGTTATCCTTTCAGCACCTTTAAGATTTAGAAGAGAACAGAAGAGTGATCTCATTTTAGAAATGAAACTGATTCATATCCAACGTCCAAAGAATCAAATTCACACTTTCATCAAAAGCAGGTGGCTAAGGTGACCCAATACTGTATTTCTTAAGCACAACATGAAGCACAGTCAGCGCCACTTCATTTCCTGGCACAACAAAGCACATTCCTCTGCTTTTGAACACCCATCTCCCAGAAATGGCTGATTGAAGCACAGAAGAGACACACTTTTCCATCAGGCATGAGCATAGCACACTATGGCTGTGTTCGAAATTGCATACTAACCTAGTATTCATACTAAGTATGACTTAAAATTGAGTATATAGCACGTGAATATAGTATATAGTGTGTGGATGATGTGCAAAGGCCCGAATGTATGCTGGCGAGAATCTCTGAGAATGAGACATGAATTTACTGGACATACTCAACCGGCCCAAAATGCATTGCATCTCTTCAGATTGCCCAATGGCGGACTGAAATTTAGACGGACGATTGAAACAATTAACCATTTGACTAAATAATGAATCGTTAATTCAAAAACACATTTGAATAGTAATTTCAGCATTCGATTAGTATAGTTTTTTTTTACTATTCAAATGATATTCGCCTTCCCAAAATTTCATCCAACAGCCTTAGTATGCAGTACATACTGACTGAGTATGTAGTATGAGCTTGTAGTTTGTAGTGTGCAGTACATTAGTATCCCGTTTCAAACATGGAACAACGATAGTCCGTCAAGTCTCTAAAATGCTTGCAGATATCCGCTTTTCAGGAAATACCTGACTCAAGAAGGGGGTGCAACAGCTGTTTAAACTTGGCCTACTTTAACAAAAGTGTTTAGAAAGTGGAGATTTACACATCACTTAAAGCTATAGTGCGTAGTTTCCATCGCCCCTGTGAGGAATTCTAAGTAATGACAACAAAACTGTTGGTGCATCCACATGATACAAGCCTTCCGTGTAAAAGGAGAGGTAGTGCGCGGGAAAATCACAGACGACACAATCTTGTGAACATAGCCATGCTGAGAAATCCAGAGAGAGTTGTGTGGAGCTGATAGTCTTAATTAGCTTTATAACAACTCATTTGGCCATGGATGAAATGTAACGGTCTTTCACTAATATCAAAAAGTTACGCACTAAAGCTTTAATTAAAATGGGTTGTGCCACAGAAACTAGTTCTTACTTTGAGATTAGTTGTTCCTAAATATTTTACACCAAGTGTATAACATAGCTGTTATATAGCGTTAGCCAGTTAGAATCAACTGACGTTAGCTTGTAGACTCGTTTCAAATAAGAGTAAAGTAAAAACTGTAATATTGGAACATGGTCGATACATTTGACACTGACACTTCAGATGGATCTATCTATCTATCTATCTATCTATGATAATTCTTAGTTTCAATGGTGCAACCCAGTGCAAATTACTTAACCCATAAACTTAAGCCGACCCAATAGAGTTTGGGTTAAAATAATTACCAAATTCATTGCATGACAGCTGTGATTCATTTGACCACTTTTTAGCAACACTGTAAACAAGTTATCCCATAAGAACTCATTGATTTGTGTAATAAAGTCACATTCTACAACATTTCAAACAAAATATTGAGAAATGTGAAGTTTACCAGGATTTAAAGACTAGTTTAAACATCAAATTATTTTGGGAACTCATATATGAGTTCCCAAAATAATTGTATGCGACAAAAGCCTACATGTCTATATGACCTGTGGAGGTTGTGACTGAACTTTTTCTTGCAAGCCAAACATAGTAAATATCAACTTTTCTTATTTTTGTGCATTTGTTATTGGCTTTTTCTAACTTTTTTTCTTTTTTTTAAGATAATAATCAAAGGTGCCAACTCTTGCTAAATGTGTCCATATTGTGTTGAGAGTGCGATACGCTGATTGATTAAAGCTTTAATGTAAATGGTGCTCCCCCGCTCTGTCCCAGCCTGCGGTGTGTTACTGTCTTTTTGAGCAGCAGAGTCTCACTCGGACAGTTTTGCCTGCTTACGTTGTGTGGAGGTCCACCCTCAGGATCCAGGACCCAAGTGCCACAGCCACCAATGTATTCTCCCGTTGATGCTCCTCTCTCTTCTCAATAAATGTGTTTACTGTGTTAATAAGTCGGCTTGGAGGGTTTAACTTGGACATCGTCAGATGTGCTTTAGAACGGATTTGTGAAATTACCTTTTGCAGTGTTTATTCCTGGAAAGAGGCATTCATGTTCATTACAGGTCAGACAGCACTCGGTTGACTTGATAAGCAGGTCAACAGAATTAAACTCTTGAATGAAAACACACATCCTTTATGTTCAGCTGTGTATGCTTTGATAAACTCTGTTTCATTTTTCCTGTCAAGCTTTTAATGTTGGTGACATTTCATCATGTATATATCATTTACTTTTTATGCCACTGCTCAGTGTGTACATGGATGAGTTGTGTTGATCTCTGGAGCATGAGCGCCACTTGCTGGCTACTTATATATAGAAAGTCCCTCACATTTTTGCTTTTTTTGTATAGTTTCCCATCTAAGAGGTACTTCAATTGGACACTGTTGCTATTGGGAGGGGGGGGTTGAGTCAGCTGCCTTTGTTTCACAGTTTAAATAAGCATCTCAAAAATCCATATTTAGGGGGCGTCCTGGTAACTCATCTGGTAGAGCGTGTGCCCCATACCGAGGCTCAGTCCTTACCGCAGTGGCCCAGGGTTTGAATCCGACCTGTAGCCCTTTGCTATCTACATGTCTTTCTCCTCCCTTTCCTGTCTGCAACTGTCCTATCCCAAAAACAATTCTTTAAAAATTCATATGTAGGACCATGTCTACCATGTCTGGTAGGCCTACACGATTCGGGAAAAAATATGAATTTTGATTTTTTTAGCTTAGAATTGATATCATGATTTATAACGATTTATCGTGCAGGCCTAATTTCTGGGTTTGAAACCACTCTGAATCATACATTTTGTGTAGGTGAGTTATGAATCAATACCAAACAGTATTATATTAACAGCATTATATTCTAATTTGCATTAAGGATGGGCAATACTACGAAATTTAGTTGATTCGATACCAAGTAATACCCAGACCAGAGTTACCCATAACAATACTTTGTATTTTATAACTTTTTATTTTACTTTTACAAAAACTTTTACAAAAGCGTGTAGCTATTGAGGTACATGGTCCTATATCATTTGTTATAAATGTCTCTGGCAGACATAAAACACACTGAGGCACCACTTGGCTCTGGCAGTAGATGTGACACTGCTCTGAACAAATTGTAAATCACTCATATATCCATGTAATACACAATCTAAACGGTGTCGTTTTAACATACAAGAAGCCATAATCTAAGAGATAATGGTGACCAGGCTTTATAGATGACATTAAATTTGATCTTTAAAGCTGACTTTACTAAGCTATGCAGGATTGTTTTTCATCTTATCCAGGGAAGTTTTGCTGAGATCAATGCACAGACAAACACTTGCAAGCCGTTGACCACCAATGTGTCCGTTAATAATGTGATTATGACACTTGAGAAAGTACAAAATGCCTCTTTTTAAAAGGAAACTATTTGAAATGGGCCACTGGAAAAATCTTCAATAAATATAGGTCATGTTTTGAAATGACATTCACATAATGTACTGTATGTATATGTAAGGTTGCTCTTTCACATACAACACTGTGGCTATCACTTGATTCAAAGCCATGACTGCTTGCATGCTGCATGGTGAATGTTCATGCCTGCAGACTTTCAACCATACTTCAACCAAAGGTTTTTCTAACTTTTCTGTGAACTGAGTTTTAGTCCTGCAAGCACAGTATATTTCAATATAGCTCAACATGTATGCCTATTGGAGAGTTCACGTGCTAGCAAGCACAGTACTACACATTACACTGGAAAATGTGAAGTGAAACACTTTGCAGTTTCTTTGATGTAGAGCAGCTAGCTAAACAAAGGCCTTCCTGCCTTCCCCCTTACTCCAGTTTCCACATGATATCAATGGAAGAGTCAATTATCATGTATTGTGGGCAGGAGACATTCATATGCTCATTCCCATAGCATAGATTGGTGTATGGCAGTACAACTCAATAAAGACAAACTGGAGCTACACTAGAGAAATAGAGAAAGCTGACCATTCTTTACACTAACGTCTAATGTCATTAGTGTTTGACTGTCACCCACAGGTCCGACTGATTGGTGCTACGTGTGCTAGATTTAGTAAATAAATAAAATAGGTTGGTTATTTTTAAAGCTTCTTTATACCAATAACTGCACCTTATTAAACGCTAGATCAAGCCTCACCCTGCTGACTGCCTTGGGCTTCAAAGGTAAAGCTGGTATCTATCAGTCACAGCATGTCTGGGTTCACTCACAGTTCATTCAGCACAGTGAACCTCTAAAGACACACGGGACTGGATTGCCAAGGTATTAGACAAAGTTTTTAATGAATGTATCTAATATGTATCTTATCTCATGACTGTGTTGCTAAATATTTTGGAATTAACCTAAAATTGATGACTCAGCATGAATACAGAATAGAGAAATCATTGTTGTATATTGTGTGTATTGTATTGTAGTAGTTTGAAATTAAGTGCAGGCATGCATTTCACACTGGGACGGGACCTGGATGAATTGATACCCAATTGGCAAATACCCCTTTAAAAGTGATAATAAAGTGGCCAGGTTGGCTCAGTTGGTAGAGCAGGCGCACATACACAGAGGTGTATGCCTCGATGCAGAAGGTTGAGGGCTCGAGTCCGAGCTGGATGATTTCCTGCATGTCTTTCCCCTTTCATATCTAGCTGTCCTTTCCATTAAAGGCTGAAATGCCCAAAACAAAAAAAGTATAATGATTATGTTAATTCTACTACTACTAATAGTATACTATAATACATTAACCCTCATGTTGTCCTATATCAATGTTCTTTTTATTCCCCAAAATAACATGATTGATTCCACACAACGCTCTTTGCCAAGTACAAATCTCTACTTTCATTAATTTTGGGGCGTCTTATTCAATTTTATAGCATTTGTAAAACAAATGGAAGTGTTTTTGAAATAGTATTGAGTAAAAGTTGACATATTCCAGTCTATGATTATCCATCAACATCCATTCCTTTAATTTTAGTCTAGATAATTCCTAATTTCTGCATTTTCTAACTCAAACACTAGGTATAATTTCCTATAAATTTTGGTTTATTGACAATAAATTCCAAAAATAACTGTAAAACTAAAGTTAAAACTAGTGTTACTATGTAACACTAACTTATTAGTACGTAGTTTAGTACGTAGTAGTAATTGTTGGGTTTCTGTAAATAACATCACAGAGTACGGTCTAGACCTGCGGTTTATGAAAAGCGCAATGAGATAATTGTTGTTGTGATTTAGCACTATATAAATAAAATTGAATTTAATTGAAGTGTTGAAAACGTCAAAAAAGTGACAGACATCGAAAAAAAAAAGTGTCAAAAGGGTTGAAAAAAGGAACAAAAACGTAAGAAAAAGTTAAAAACATCGATAAAAAGCGTCAACAAAAGTGTTGATTTTCAATTTTGATGGGAAGACAACACGAGGGTTAATAATACAGCAGATTTGAGGGCTTTGAGACACTTACCAGTGCTAAGTAAACATGATTTGGATGTTGATGCCATTATGTCTCCACCCTACTGCCACAAGATGGCAATCTTGCCTTTGTCACATCGCTTTGTGACTAACTCCGAGTTACTGTAACATCTAGATTCATACAATACATTCAAAACAGAACAAATTATGTTTTAATGCAATCTTTTATTTGGAATTTTATGTCTTCCGTACTCTGAATCAAAGATACTTCTTTCTACTATAACTACTGATTCATATCACCATTATTATTGGCATATAACACTGAACCAGTTTTGTCCTAAATTTGTTGAACTTATTTTTGAAAGGCACAAATATAATTTGAATATCCAAACAGAGCAATAAAACATACAGGCAAATTGAATGTGAACAAGTCTTACAATAATTCAGGATGAGCTCAGATCAAAAAGTTAATAAGGATTAAAACAGTAATTACAGGATCTGACATGGTTAAATAGAGAAATGGTATTGTGTACTTTGAGTTTCAGTGGACTGAGAAAACCTTTACCCAACTGTAGTCCAGCATAATTTGAAAAACAGTTGATGTTCCATCATTTCTTTTGACATACTGTACACCACCAACATTTAATGTACTGTATAATAACAATTTTGATGTATGCGTTCTTAAGCTAAATAATAGTTTGAATATTAAATGGGACCTGTGTACCACACACAAAAGAATCCTATCTACCCATCCAAGCGTCTGCATCTGTCCATCTATTCAATATCCCGACTGATCTGTATCCAGATCTATTTGTGTCCTGAGTGACTGCCCATGCCCAAACATGATCTGTCATCACTTTTGTGATTTGTTTTAGTTTATTGGAAAGTAAGACTAGTAGCTTGCTGCAATAAATTTAAGTTTACTCTACGTAAAAACATATAAACATATTTTTCTATCTAAGGCTTGGCTATTCAATTACAAATTCAGTTGGACCAGATTTTTAAAAACCATCAAATGTAGATGGGCTGTTCCAACAGGACGTGCCACGACCGGGTGTGCCCCGGTCTGCAGCGATGTTTCGCCGGTGGGTCTATTTTTTCCACGTACCATAAGTAAATCTGCCAAGAAAAAGGACTGATTATCTAATATAAGTTGAGGATATTTATATATGATATGAGTAGGGTTGGGTATTGTTAAAAAAAATGTTATACCAGTACCGATACCAATACTGGGACTTTGATACCGGTTCCTAAGCAATACTTTTTTTGGTACTAAAGAAAAAGAAATTACAGCATTGCACATTATGGCACAAATCTTTTTATTCATATTTGAGCTCCTACTACATGAGTTTTTACGGCCTGTCTCTACGATGTGTAACGTTAGACAACCAATCACAAACATTATTAGATGCTTTGTGCTTATTGGCTCACTGGCGCTGATGAGATATACTTCTTAGGTATTGAAATTGGGTATTGAATGATGAGGCATTTTTCAAAACTCAATACTTTAGAGGCAATTCGGTCAGTGACTAAAAAGTATTAGATTCAATATAAACTATCTGGTTCTGCTGGGCCACTCGGGGTTGCTTCTGGCCAGATTTGTAGCAAAGATTTCAGTAGACCGGTTCAAGGGTGATCGGCACTTTACTTCTTTCAAAATTACCCTAGTAGAATAAACTTCACAACTTGGTGCTTCAATCATTTGAAAATTAGTATTCTATGTAGTCTAATTGTATAAAAATGTAGAGAATCCTTATTATGAACAGTCAGGTGTGAAAGCCGGGACATTAACCCTTGAGTCTAACATATGTTTCTGATTTGTAGCAGATGTGATACTGGTTTTGTCAACAGACCTTTGGCTTTCAGATCCAAGTGAATGACACTCATCTTGGACACAGTAGTATGTTATTATATCCACATCGTGGATTGTTTACAGATGACAAAGCATAGACATTCGGAGGAGAGGTCCATGTTGAGTAAAATAATGTGAATCACTCCTGGCAGAAGAATCAGTGCTAAGGAAATTCTCTTTCATTTCCTCTCATAAGTACAAATTAGATCAGCAGCTCAGAGATGTAAAAGCTAATGTGTTCGGACTGCTGGTGATTTCCCCTGAACTCACCCTCTGCTTTAGCTAACTACTACATTACTCACACCACTTCCACTTCCCATTATGCCTCGTGTCATGTGCTCATGAATGATCCGACGCCAAGCGATGACCTCATGTGTGGGTGTGAGTGACTATGAATTCAATTCAATTGTATTTATAGTGTCATATCATAATAGAAGATATCTCAGGACATGCAGAGTATGTCATAATGTACAGACAACACATTCCCCCAAGAGCATACATTGGTGCAATAAATGCTCCTTTGAGACTTTTTAGTTGGTGTAAGATTTATTTCAAGCTGTCACAGATTCACTGGTTCAATTAAATTTAATTCCTGTAATAAACAACATGATTATACATATATAAGTTTAAAAAATGCAAGCATTAGTCAAAAGGTCTGTCATGTATAGCACTTGGGGTCTTAAGAGGGTGTCTGTATTACCACCATTTCCACAAATAAGTGCATATATTACTATATTGCATAGATAAACGACTTTGCTCTGTTATTTAATAAACACTGCAAGGAAGATTTACAAGTATGATGATGGCCAGATTAATCTGATAAAATGCAACTACTAGGACACAGGATCTAGGACCTTCCTCGACATTAGGCCTGTGTCTAATGGCTCTTATCATAGTGGTCATTATTGTGCTTTACAGGTACATAATACTCCCTAACACATTTTTATTGAAATTACTAGGCTAAAAACTACTTAACAAAGCCCAGAGCTTTCAGGGGCTCCAGAGTTTTAGAGACCCAAGGCTGTTGCCTGTCTTGCCCAACTGGTAATCCAGCCTTGGGTATGATGATAAAAGGAGGATGGGGAGCATTTAGTGAGAGTATTGTTTGTAGTTGTTCTGATACATTCTTTAGAATCAGAATCAGAATCAGCTTTATTTGCCAGGTATGAGGACACATACGAGGAATTTTGCTTTGGATCATCATTGCTCACAATGCGCTTACACATACAAACAAAACAATATACACACTAATATGTACACACTCTAAACACAAACAATCTAGACAGGCAATTTAGTGCAAAGAATGCAGGAGTAAATTAGGATAGTTATTATTTTAATTGTGGAGCATTTTTGAATCTCTAGAAACATAAAGTCCGTTTTGTTCATTCTGGGGTTCCACTCACAGCCTTGCTCCTGGTTCTCCTACCTGGATGACATCAGCGAGTCAGTGCTCCGGCCTAGCTGGCTGTAACACCGCCAGCATCACTTCACCACTCCACGTTTCCAAGTAGCTGCCAGAGGAGAGCCCCATCCTCCTTTCTCGTTTATTGGTGATACGAGACGCCCATCACGCTGGAGCCAGCACCGGGGCATTCCCTATCCGCGTGCTCAGTCGGAAGTGGTCGTCGTTTCCCTTTCCTCCATTGGACTGAGCCGCTGTCAGTCCTGTTCCCTGACTTCCCTCATGCTTAAGCGTCCGCCTCTCCGGCTCTCTGTCTGCTGAGACTGCCGTCATATTGGCTTCAAGAGCAGCAGCGACCACGGCAGAAAAGAAGACCCCCACCATGGTGAAAAACGGGTTCTCGCGGCGCCTAGAGAATAATTTAGCTTTTTAAATCATTTTGATTAGTATTCAGCAAATTATTAACAAAAAAAAAATCGGGATGATACCATCAAGTATCCGCGTACCTTTAGTGCTTTCATCCGACACTGTGGTCCGCAACGGGGATGTATGCCTGACTTCTCTTAATAGCCATTTTCTGCAGACAAAGAGAGCTGTTGAATAGAGCTTTCAAAGGGCACGAGGGTAAGCTATAAATTCGAGAAACAAACCTCTTCTTTTAAAACATGTCACATTTGTCTACTCGGCATATTCAAGCAACACAGCGCCACTTGATTTATTTGTCATTTTGTGTGTGTGTGTGTGTGTGTGTGTGTGTGTGTGTGTGTCGCTTTTTCACAAGCTAAAACGCTAACTCTGCTAGCTGGCTGGTTAGCCAAAGCTAACTAAAACGCTAGAATCGCCCATTCTAGGAAATGCTAGCAGTTAGCATTTTTGACAGCTCGCAAGCCTGAACCGCGAGTTAGCGAAGTTTTGTGCATTTAGCGTTAAGATAGCTTATATTTGTTTTCAAATGTTTTTGTCTGAAACACATTACACATTTGACCTAAGTCACCAAAGCCAACTTGGCAAATATGAGGCTTGATAACGGTATCTTAGCGGCTGTAGCTAGCTGTATTTAGCGGCGTATTGTGACTGGCTGTGGATGGTTAACAGTTAACGTGTTAGCAAGTCCGCTGACTTGGCTCGGACCAGGGAAAAGTGGGGCCTCCAGAAGCGTAAAGGCCTTCCAACCATTTCTATATACCAGCTAAAATAACGGTATAGCTCGATAGTTCTGTGTTTTCTCTTTACATTAGCAAAGTTAGTGTTGAAAAGTAGCTATAATGTGTCAAACAACCGTTAGGAAATGCTAATATAATACTGCCCACGTCAATCTGTATTCAAACAAGGACAGTTTGGGTATTGTAGGGATGGCTTAGCTATGTAATACCATTAACTCTAAAGAGTGTTTGTCTTAAAATACAATTTAAGATGTATTCTTGCAGTTAATTTTACTTGACTAATGTGGGTTTGCCTACTTAGTTTTCTGTCTGACTAGAATGCATTTTGATTAAGTAAAATCAGTGTTGTATCGTATTACTTACTGAGCACAACATACTAACAAAGGGCAGAATAACTATTATACAAACAATATTGCATTATGTAATGCACTGCTAAACAACAATGCAATTGCAGAGGAATCCTTTTCTGTGCACATTCTGCATCTATTTTAAAAAGTTAGTTTTTTGTGTGCAAAAAATATATTCTGTGGAGGAAAAAAACTGGGTAGTTTGCCATAACATATCTAATTAAAGTTTAGATATTTGCTGAGATTTGGTGATAGGAAGAGAGAATGTAATGTACAGACCCTGTGTGGCTTTCTGCCATCCCAGATATCTTTCAGAATACAAAACGCTGCAAATATCTCATTAACTGGTCTGGTCTGGTCTGAGCAGAGAAGAGAAGGCGTCCTCCCTAAACCTTGTCTTCTCTACAGCCCTCTCTTAGATCAGTATGATCCCAGGAGAATGGGTGTGTTGGGTTGCCGGAGAGCAGAAGTAGCCTAGTTCTGTTTCAGGGTGGTTTTAAATGGTTGTGGACTGGATCGGACTATTGGTGTGGCCATATTATCAATGGCAACAGTCGTAGAGAGTTATATAGGGCGATTCCAGTTTAAAATAATCAATCATGTATTAGCTGAGCAGAGTACATTCTAGGTGGAAATCTGCAATATGAGATTCCATAGCATTGCATGTCCTGCTGTAGACATAAAATTTAATTTATTAATGTTGCATAAATGATTGGTGCAAATCTGATTATTAGTACTACTGTTGTCTGTTTTGGATAGCACTGAGAGTTTCTTTAATGTCTAATAAGAATGGCATGGAACCAAACTGACAAGGACACGGATTAGGATTAGCTAGCTAACGCACTGGCAGTTTTTGGTTCTCAGTAGTCATTACCTCACATTTGTAGTAATTCATAAACATATTTTCATGGTACAACTTGTATTTTTGTCTCTTTGCTTGTCTGTTTAATCTTCTTTATTACAATGATGCCATAATGTGACACTTAAAAAACAATAAAATTCAGTATTGCTTGTACATAATGTGTTTATTGTTACATTGTAACAAAGAGTAAAGTTATAGGTGTTTTTTTTTTTTAATACTACTTGGGCACAACTATCAAAGTTTTAGAGACACTAGCCCCTTTTTTTAGCTGTGCATTTTAGTCACTGGAACTTTTCATTGTGTGTTTTATTTTATTATTTTTTTTGTTGAGGCGATTAGCGAGCTGAGGCATTAAACACGTCCAGCCTCTGAAGATGTAGGTGATATAACGTTAGGCTAGGGCTGGACGATTAATCAAATATATATCAACATCAAAATTCTGAAGCCGTTATCGACGCATCCAAAATTACCACTAGCCAGTTGCCAAATGCGGGACCGGGCCGACACGTACAAACACTGGCGCACACACCAGACGCCAGCCACTACCTTCTGTTTACCAATAGCTAGCATTTAACTCAGGCTAATTAATTAGCTAGTAAGTGGTGAGTTTTAGCAGCCAGCCTTCCAAAAGAAAGCACAATGAAATTAATTAAATTGATCATTAACCGGACAAGCAGGAAACGGAGTCTCAGTTCACACATCCGGGAGGCTCTGACACACTTTCCGCACGCCGTGTCTGCGGGCAGCTGTAGGCTTGTACTGGTGTTGATATTTTGGGCATTGTCATCACATGCAGCCACTTTTCTGAAACCACTTACGGGACTGGCACAAGTCCACAGTGGCCCGCGGCGTGTATGTCCGAGTCTCTCCCCTCGCTGCCACCTGCAGGTTGTCAGCTAGGGTCTGTCTGGTATACTCTCGGACGGCTGAGTTAACTTCCCAGTCCTCATTAATATAGTTTCATGTGTCACGTAGCTCTCCACGAGCAGAAAAAGGAGCTTAAAACGCAACTTGCTGGTTCAAAGTTAGGACTAACAAGTTAATTAGCAATTATGAAATAGGTTTTGTAGCCTATTTAAATTTGTATCATGCAAAAGTTTGTATCATTATTTAAAAGTTTATACAAAAAAATAAAACACAGTGTGTGTCGTCAAACTTACAAAAAAAGTAATTTAATTTATCGTTACTGAGGTGTGCAATTAATAGTGATTTTGATTTTAGGACATATCGTGTAGCCCTACATTAGCCTCACAAGTCTGGTTCGTTATGTAGGGAAGACAGCAGGGTGTGAACACACAGTTGTAGTTTATAGCTCTTTGTTTAATGCTGTCTGTACAGTTACAGAATCAAGACAAATGCTGGCAGATTTAGGTTGCGGCTGGTAAGACGTGCGCCAACAAAAACCTTGATATAGGAGAATCAGTTATTTCTTTTTTAAATGATTTTGCTGGACAAATAGTTCAAGTACATTTTCAGCCACGTTGCTTCTTTTAATAAAACCTTTGCCTGTTTAGGTTTGGCAGCTTGAGCCCAAAGGATTTCATATGAAATTGTCAAGACTACTGTATTTGTATGCCATTGAGCCACTTTATTGAAATCACACTTGTTTAACTTGAGTAACACGTGTGGTAATTTACCACACGGCACATCTCAGTGCATAAAAAGCAGTGCATCTCTACTGCATTACCACAGTGATTACAAACAGCAAAAATTGCATAATTTAAGTAAACACAAAGGTGTGCCGTGTGCGTGACACTGTGCATTGCAGTTTCCACGTTGTAACACCCTTCACTTTGCTGACAGCATTAACAGATGAAGCCACCGTGTCTTAAGAAGCTTGGCGTATACTCACTTTACGTCGTCTTTGCTGTCTCTTTTTCGTCTCTTTTCCCACACACTCTCCTCGCCTCACTACGGACGGCACTCACTCGCCTGCCGTTCTGGCTCTCACTAATGCCTGAATTATGGTTTTGTGTTAAATATGCCCTCTGAACTACGCTACCCCATCACTGTATTAAGCGCGCCCATGGTAACAGCGTAAACAAAAGATGACTAGTGACCAGTCAGTCTGTTTAGCGCGTGTGTCATGTATGGCCACGTGAGGATGTTTTGTTACTTAATCACTAGTGATTGTGATAGTATTGTTATATAGCACCCATCTTGAATGTCATTGTTTATAAGGGCATACAAAATGTTTTAATTTGATAAGAATTTTAATTTATTTTTCTAAAGTATTAAGTTATTTAAACATTTTTGTTTTATATATTTTTTCTTTTTGCTTGTTTAACTTTTGTATGTTAAAGTAAAACTAGGAATGGTTAAGAATGGTGCTGAACTAATGATTTATTTCATTATCAGTTGATTAATTGGTTGATTTATAAATCATCCCGAAAACAATGAAAGATCCGCCAACATCCTACAGATTAAAATTATGATTAATATTAATTCCCTTCTTATTGTTTGATTGATTAATTGACTAGTTGTTGCAGCTCTAGTGAAGTTACATCTTGAATAAGATTAGCTTATTCAAGATTTAACTTTAGCTTTACAGTTATTTTTGGAATTTATGGTCAAACCTCATTTATAGGAAATTATACTTAATGTTTGAGTTAGAAAAGTATAAATTATGAATTATTTAGACTAACATTAAAGGAATGGATGTTGATGGATAATCAGACTGGAATATGTCAACTTTTAGTCAATGCTATTTCGAAACCACTTGCATGCTATAAAATTGAAAAAGACCCCCAAAATTAATGAAAGTAGAAACTTGCCAAAGTGCGTTGTGTGGGATCAGTCATGTTTTTGGGTAGTTAAAAAAGAACATCTATATATGAAAACAGGTCAATTTGCCCCGAGGACAACATGAGGGTTAAGACAGCTGAAGTTGCATACAGTAAGGACACTTGCCATAATGTTTGGGACTGTGATCAGAGCCTGCGCTGTGGGCTCAGTGTCAGTTGCTCTCCATACAGTTATAGATGTTACTTTGATGATGTGTTGCCGGTTTGAGTTCACCCAAACTGCTGTCTGCTCCTCTTACCTGCAGCACTTTATCTAACCTGTTCATGTTGACGGCTAATTTTACTGTTGCTCAGTGCAGGGTTGGCCGATGTCCCCTAAATTGGCAGTTGTTTACAGTAAAACGTCGCGATGGACAATGATATCGTTGTCAGGGGCGTGGCGTAAGCCCTTTTTTATGTCTTTCTACTAGTATGGGCTTTTTACATAGAAATGATCAGTTAACAGGTAACAAAGGATCAGACATACTGTACATTTAAATGTCCTCTGTAAATAGACAGTATTACATGGCTATGCTGCCGCCTGCTGGCAGGGGCAGTAAATTACAACTTGGCCCACCGTAGTAACCGTCCATTCTCCATCAGATGTCCGTGCTCTGCGTAACGACAGAACAGTGGAACGTTTGCCTTTAACAGAGTGACAGTAATAACTAGTGCTGTTAGTTAAACGCAGCACAGTATTAACGGCGTTAACGCAAACCCATTTTAACGTCATCAATTTTATTTTCCGCAAGATTGACGTTCTTTTTGGCCACATGCTGTTGCAACAACTAGTAACATTAGAAAAACTACTTTATGCTGATGTTTTCAATAAAAAAAAAACATTTGCACAAATCAAGCTGATCCACTTTTCCATGTTGATAAGAGAATTAAAATGAGAAAAAATAATGGGACAAAAAGAAATCAAGGGACATTTAAAGTAGATAAGTGTGCAATTAATTGTGAGTTAACTATGACATTAATGCAATTAAATATATTAATGTTTGACAACACTATTAATAAGGTCCATACCATCATAACTGAGATTAAACGACATTCTCGGTTATATTTGCACTGAATAACACATTCAATAAACAGAAACATAACTCTTGCAGCGCACGTGAACAGATGCGCAATATAAGCTCACACATAAAATAGCACCCCCGTGAACAGCGCAAAGTCCAACACAAGTGTCTTTGCTAGTGTAAGACCGACGCAGACCTTTGTGAAATGTCCTGTCCAGCTCCCGCGGGGGGGCGGCATGGCATCACAATGGTGGCTCTCCAATGTGATGGTGGTCAGCCTAACCCTAGCTCAGAATGTTCCAGAATTTTTCTCACCTTGGGGTCATAGTGTAAGGATTTACAGATGACGATGGCACCCATTTTATTTTTTCCTTAATAAATGCGGCACTGACCACTTGGCAAAAAGGAATGATATAGGACGACTATAGTTATAAATGATCTATCAAACAACCATTTTGTACTTTTTGGACTGATTACAAATATGTCCAATCCAGTCTAAATCTCTGATGGCACACCATTTTGGCAAACATGAGTTTTTGCCAAATGTTGCCAAGTACGGAGAGGAGGTTCAGCATACCGCCACTCTAGCTAAGTTTCCATCCACTTGTCAGTCGAATTATCTTAAGTTTGGTAAAAAAAACTCACGCGGATAAAGCTGGTGAAAGTGTGTTTCCATCCAACGACTTTAAAGCCAATAAAAACCTGTGTGCAAAGACGTCACATGCTGTTTTGCAGTCAAATTGGTAAATTGAATTGATTTGATACATTTTAAGGTGTTTCCATTCATTTTCGCACTTAATCGCACAACATTCAAGTTAAATTTTGCGAACAAAGTTTTGCTAGACAAAATAGATTGCGCCGTCTACCTACATATGAGTAATAATTGCAGAAGTTGTACTAGTGCTTATGTGCCAGCTGACACATCAAGCTATAAGAAAACAACGCTATCAGAGTGAAAACATTGTAATTTCCCCTTGCAGGATTAATAAAGTATACATTATTATTGTTATTATCATCAACACATTCCTATGATGATGCAGATGCGAGGCGGTAGGGCTGGGCAACATGGAGAAAATCAAATATCACGATATTTTTGACCAAATACCTCTATCAATATTGCAACAATATTGTAGTGTTGACTATTGGTCTTTTCACAAAATATTTACACAATGCGATTTTTGATAAATAATCGTGGATATAATGACTAAGTGGGTAAAGGCTAATAATAGAACAGCTGCAACAGTCTGGTTCAGAAAATGACATCACTTAATGTAATGCAGCCTTTCAAACCAGGAAAAGACAACACTTATGTCATATGATATCCAAAACCTACGATATCTAGTGTCCTATCACAATATCGATATATTGCCCAGATCTATGATATATTGGCCGATATATATATATATATATATTTTTTTTTTTTTTTTTTAAATCCAGAAACGTGTAACAAAACTGATTTCCCTAACATTATTTTTTGTTGTTGTTTAGGAGTTCTCACTAAAATAATGTAATTGGTTTTATTGTCACAATAGAACAGAGGAACATCAAAATATATTAAAGTTCTAAAAACACAAACTTAAGAAATGTAACTTAAGTCCTTTTGAACAAAAACACAATGCTAGACTATCATGTATTTGTCATTATAAATGCTTCAGATGAATGAAAATTAAATCTTTTATTTTTTTTTTTTAATCTTCCATTATAAATGCAGATATCAATAAATCAGGAATGCCCAATATCAGCCCGCCGATATATCAGTCGGCCTCTAAAACTGAATGTTTGCTGCTTCAACCCAGATGAGTATTGAAAAGTATTTTCCGCGACTGAAAAGGCTCGTCTTGAGGATGAGGACTGGCCTGAACCGGAGGGATCAGCCTGAAACAGAGCTGAACAGCCTGACCAGTGTAATTCATTATATTATTAATTTGTTTACAAAATTTTCAGGCTTCAACCAGTGCTGCTCAAGCAGAAAGACAGGGTCAGGAAAGGGACAGGGAGAGAAAGAGATTTGGTATTGATGAAAGGAGGAAAAGGACAGCATCCATTATTTAGGTAGACGAATACAGCATATTGGCTGAATTGTTAGTTTGTGTCACTGAGTTTTTAAAGGTCAATACTGCTTAGAAGTGATAAGAAAAGCAAATCCGAAAGGGCTAAAAATAAAAATAAACGGAATTTGAAAAAACAATATGGATTTCATCGGGCCCTAGTTGAAGCATTTTCAGATTTGACCTGCCCCTCCCTTGACCCAGATAAGCCATGGCCCTCCGATTCCAACCGAGATGCTTGGGTGTGGTCACTAGAAAGTCTGGCTATCAATCGTGTTACTACAGGATGTAGTAGACCATCTTTGCATGATAAGGGACATTTGCGTCGGCACTCCGCCAGCGCGCTTTGGGTGCGTCTGTTTTAACCATAAAATTACCTAAAACTTGATCGCAATTCATTATTTAGTTGTTTATTGCCTAAGCCATATATCGATCAAGTGAAAATCCGATGAGACCGAATGTATAAACTTTGAGCCGATACCCATGAAATTCAAATTTTACTGTTTCCTTAAGGCATTTTTTATTCCATATCATCAGAAACATAGCTACTGACACTGCTTTATTTTCACTGCAGGAGAAAACAAAAACAAGTTTATATGTTGTAATCAAGTCTAGTGTACTATACTGTAAGTTGCTGCTTACAGATGTTACTATGGGAACTATAGGGAAATTCTTGAAGGAACACGTCACCGTTTTGTTGAAAAAGGGCTTATCACGGTCTCCCCTAGCTGTAGATAGGTGGGCCAACGCATTTTTTTTGTCTCAGTGCACCCATTGTTTTGGTCCGATGCCACACCGGCAGCGCCGCCGGTAGTTAGCTTAGCGTATTGAATGGAATCCTATGTTGCCGGTCAACAAAAAAACAATTGTTTCTTGTGGCCTGCGTATTCACAACTAGTACAAATACCTATGCTGATTAAGACTGAGACAAAAAAATGCATTAGCCCACCTATCTACAGCTAGGGGAGACCATGATAAGCCCTATTTCAACAAATGGTGGCGTGTTCCTTTAACACTTATTAGTTTTGCTGAATGGGCATTTGGTGTTGAAAAGCATTTGGATGCTTTGCTTTGGATGTTGTTTGTGGGAAGTCTAGTTTCATCGCTGGAGTGCCATCCCAAGCCAGTGGTGATCGGATCGGGAGCACGGTCAGATGCTGTGGCTTTTTGTAGTGGTACTAGCCTTTGAGAAAATGAAAGGAAGACGTCCAACAGACCAGACAATGCACAGCCCTTACTCAGGCTTATTGTGCAGATGCACATGGAGCACAGAACAGGAGATACACTACAGTGAATGAGTTATGTCACATTTGGTGATGTAGCCCAAACTGAATAAGAGATAATGTTTTCGTAAAAGCACATCTATTGCCGGCTGTTTTTTGTGTGCTATGCATACAGGCTGAAATCTTAAATGACTTGACAATCAAAGAGGCATGTTTTGTGAGTCAACAAACTCATGACGTCTGACGTCATGAGTTTGTTAGTAATAACCATGGAACTGCCCTCAGAAAATCAACTTAATCAGTGATGATGAACTTAATCAGTGACAGTTTCCTGTGCATCACAGAACTCTTGTCTATCACAGCTGACTGTGCAAAACCATAATCTCTTGTCATGTTCCGACACTAATAATGAGCTGCTTGTACTAATGGATAAAGTCAATGTTGGATAGTGTTATCAGTTACTATGTAGGGTTAGGGTACAGGTTAGGGTACAATTGTATAATTCACTTTTAGCAACAAAGAGCCAAAACATGAGTGTGAAGACTTGCAAAGGGTTTGATTTGGGATATTTTGCATATTGGCAAGTTATTAAAGTATCTCTCTGTTTGTTGCAGTGATTTGAATTTCCTGGAAATGCCAACATTTGTATCCTAATAAATCTCCTACTTGGTGACTTTGCTCACTGTAAAAAAATGCACCATTGGAACACTATTTGGTGCTACTACTTCCAAATCCCTGTCAAATTCTGGTAGTGATAAATCAACCGCATATGTGATTGTACATGTACATGTGTCCTATCTGCTGCTTTAACAGGGAAAGTTTTTGGTCAGGTCTAGACTGGCTCTGTAATACAGTACATACCAGCAGATCAGCTGTGAGCACATCCTGGGTTCATTTATAGCCGTGGCCTTGTGTCTCTGCACGTCTGCCTGGCAACCCCTAACTCTGCTGTTCCAACTACTCAAGCTCACCCACCTCTCAGACACTTTGGCTCTGTTTTACTCCTACCATGTCAAATTACTAGATAAACAGTAGTCTGGGAAATTTAAATGTAGGACATTCTTCATGTAGCTTGTGCCTCGGTCTTAAAGCTAGGCACCGTTGCTGTTGTGAGATTTTCCACCTGTGACTTATCAAGTTTTGTCTCCTGGTATCTTCAGGTCCCAGGGGCTCCTATTGATGAAGAAAGTGGGCACCATGTGGAGCAACCTGAAGAGCAAATGCCAGACACTCTTTCACAGCAACGGTTCAAGTGAAAGCAGGGTTGAGGCCGATGCGGTCCACTGTGTGGTGGATCTTGGCCAAGGAGGCAGCTCAGGTGAGGCTCAGGCGTCAGGAGCCTCCAGCCCATCACGGAGCCTCCTGCCTGTCCCAATGGCACCACCAGGACGCCGCCATCACAACTGTGTGTCGGACATCCCTCAGATAGTAGAGATCACAATCGACAAGGACACTGAGGATGTGCGGGGGGGATCAGGGGGTGTTCCGCTGGCTCGTAGAGACTCTTATTCCCGTCATGCTCCATGGGGGGGCAAGAAAAAACACTCGTGTTCCACCAAAACCCAGAGCTCTCTGGAGGCAGATAGGCGGTCTGGGCGCTTACGGGGAAGTGGACACCGCAGGGACAGGCGTTATGGGGTCAGCTCACTTCAGGAGATGAGCGACTCTGTATCTGGAGGACGCAGTCTGAATGGTCGGTCTTTGCGCCAGCAGCTGAGTGATACAGTGGGGCTGTGCTTACCTCTGCCTGCTCGCAGACGCTCCCGCTCATCTAAGAATCCTGTCATGTCCAAACGGAAGATTCACCTGACAGAGCTCATGCTGGAGACCTGCCCCTTCCCACCAGGCTCAGACCTTGCTCACAAGTGGCACTTGATCAAGCAACACACGGCGCCGGTCAGCCCGCATTCCTCCACTGCCCTGCTGGATGCCTTTGACCCCGCCCACCCCTCTCCTGAGGATGAGGAGGAACGTCTGCGCGAGCGCCGCAGACTTAGCATCGAGGAAGGTGTGGACCCACCACCTAATGCACAGATCCACACCCTGGAGGCCTCAGTGCCGGGCTCCTCTCTTTACAAACTGGGACCAAAGATGGCTCCTGGCATGGGAGAGGCCTCTGGGGAAGGCCGGGCCTCAGGGGCTGGCAGCTCTGCGGGTGCTGGGTCATTGGGGGCCTGTGGGCAGGTGTTGGGGGCTGCAGCATCAGCCCAGGACTGTGACTCTGAGGAGGATTCCACCACCCTCTGTCTGCAGGCCAGGAGGCCCAAGCAGAGGCACGCCTCGGGGGATGGTCACCTGAGCCGGCAGCAACCTGGGCCCTGGAAGGTTCACACTCAGATAGACTATATCCACTGCCTGGTGCCGGACCTATTGCAGATCACCGCTCTGCCCTGCTACTGGGGCGTCATGGACCGCTATGAGGCTGAGGCGCTGCTGGATGGGCGGCCAGAGGGCACCTTCCTGCTGCGTGACTCAGCCCAGGAGGACTACCTCTTCTCCGTTAGCTTCCGCCGTTACAACCGCTCACTGCACGCCCGCATCGAGCAGTGGAACCACAACTTCAGCTTTGACGCTCACGACCCTTGTGTTTTCCACTCTTCCACCGTCACAGGACTGCTGGAACACTACAAGGACCCCAGCGCCTGCATGTTTTTCGAACCGCTGCTTACTGCGCCTCTCCATCGGACCTTTCCCTTTGGCCTGCAGCACCTGGCACGAGCTGCCATCTGCCGCTGGACCACTTACGATGGTATAGGCTCTCTGCCGCTGCCCCCTTCCCTGCAGGACTTCCTCAAGGAGTATCACTATAAACAGAAAGTACGAGTTCGCTGGCTGGAGAGGGAACCACCACTCAAGGTCAAATAGGGTGGGCTTCTCCATTGCCTGTATACACACTGCAGAACTTAATAAATTCCTCATTAGCCATTCAGAGGCTATAGTGACATGGCTCTCTTTCTGGTGGGGGATTGAATTCAAATGTAACAAGCTATACAAGATTCATTCTAATCTTTGTTTTAGTTATTACTTACATCACAGGAAAAAAAAACATGATTATATTCAGTATAACGCTGTCTGGCAAGCACATGTTTTTGTGTTGAACAGGTTGTTTTGATGGGAAGGAAAGGCACAAATATCAGCGCTTTGTGTCTTTTCTCTCCTGCTTTGTGCTAAATGTCTGCCTGATCCCACAACATCACCCTGTCTGTAGACCTGCCTGCATGCCTCCTCTATTCATCCCAAATTGCTAGTTAGGCCCACATGGCTACATTGTACAGTTCACTTTGTGCTTTCTCGATTATTTTTTTTTCCTTAGCTTGTCAAAGCACCTAATGGAGCACCTTGCAAGAAGGTGTGTGTGATCTGGAGATGCTATTGTTATATTGCAGTCATAGCTTGCCCATGGATAGAGCTACATAAGGCACATTCTTTGCTATCTCTTTGCACGCATGGGCATCAGCTAAGCCAGGGACAGATTCTAAGAGGGTCCATAGAGTTCAGGACAGCACATCAGGGAAATGAAGTGCTTTCTAAGGACTGTAGATTAGTCCTTAAAAAAACAGTAGTTTCTCTTTAAGCAGTAATGGTGAATGATGAATCTATCTGTGTCCTATTTAGTGAGCAAGCTGAACTTTATTCTGAACTTTAACTTTATTCCCATAGTGCGGCATTGCTTTCAAAACAGAATATTTTCTTACAATCTGTCCCTCCTATCAATTCTTGCCATTGCCACAGTTGTCGCAGCAGTCTGTCCTTCAGTGGTCTTCATTGGCCACAGACACTTATACACACAGTTCATTTCATCCCGTATGAAATTTTTCTCCTAGGGTAACATTTGATCAGTCCTGATGTTTTTATGGAATTGTGTTATGGCTTCATAGTATTTAGTTTTACACCTGTGTCCTTCATTAAGTATCTTTTGGTGGCATCTGGAATACAGAAAGCTTTTACCCTGTGTATCCCATTTGGCAATTTATCTTCACAAGATACTTGCAACTAAGTCATTTCAGAGGAATTGAGTGCATGTGTGACGAGCTTTTAGGTGAAGACAGAAGATGAAAATTCCAAACGTCCGTGTCCCTTAAACATGTCCCTCACTTTACAACTTTTATAACGATAAGGTCTCAAACCCAACAAATTCCCTTGTTGCCCGGTTGCTTTTATAGTCCCAGTTGTGGCACTGAGTGCAGGCAACACTCAACTCTCGAGAGGTTGGCATATCTTTGAGAGCCTTATTTATGTAATTTGAATGATTTGAATGATTGTGTTCCCTAGGACAAAAGCACTGCTGGCTAGCCACTCATTTCTTTTATATTCTCATTGTGAAGAGAAAATAAAGAGAAAATAAGTATAACCTATGTGCCTTTTTAGAGAACCATTTATTTTATTTTCCATAATCCGTTTTGTAGTCCAAATTGGAAACAGGAGGTGCTTCAACACAGTCCACTCAGATGCCATCAAATGAGACTGAAGAGAATAATAATGAAATGGGACATCACATACTTATGGTGCACGTTCAAGTTTCAAACCGATTCAATTTCAGTGGTGCTATGTTGGTTAAGCTATGACAGGTTACCGAAATGATACAATGTACATTAGTTAAATTACATCTCTCACTAATGCATGCATTAGTCTCTCACCACATTATAGCCTGTATGAGGTTGTTAGCAGGTCCAATCCAAGCCCTACTGTAGCATATTTCAAGATAACGATGTCCAGGCAAGCGTAGGTTGTACTCTTGACAGATCCTAATGAGAGGGCATGAAAGTTGACTCTTTTTGATCCAACCTCTAACATTGTCCAAGTTAGCCTTAAGCAATTAAATAAATTCACCAGCAGCAGTGTTTGCTCTAACTCGTCGTAGTAATAATAATAATAATATGAGTACACGTGAGATGGTTAGAGAAATGCAGGCAGAGTGGTTCCTTTTACGGCATGTTTTTTAGTTTTTCTTTTTAACAAATCTAAACTGGAAAGTGTGCTGATGAAAACCCAGCAGGTAATGTGTAAAACTAAAATATTACAGCAGCAAAACACATAAGATCATGATCACTGGAAAGCTTAAATATAAGCTTATGTTCTCAAACTAGTTCATATATTAGTTTATATCAACCCGCACATATGTTAAAGGTTATTGGGAGTTTTCATCAGTGAGGATGAATCATGAACAAATGTCAGTGTGTTTCTTTGCCCATGAATATCTGAGCCTGTGACCAAAGCGCTTGCACACAGACATGTGTAATAAGTAGGCTAAAGCTTATAAATGTGCTCAATGGCGTTAGAATAACGCCGACTTATATTTCAGAATTACAAACAGTTAGTTAGTTCTGCTCTTTGTTAATTATTTCATAGAGGAAAGAACCTGGCCCTGTGAAGCTCACACCTACACCCTGAAATTCAACACTGAAAACCTTCTCTGCAAAACCATTAGCATTTCTTCACTTGTTTATCAGGCAGGAAACAGTTGATCAGAATTTAACGAACAATTCTTCCCATAAAAGTCCCAAATGTTTTCCACTGCCCTGCACTTTGTTCTCAGAAAGCTTGAATATCGCATGTTAATCCCTTGTATGTGTTAAGAGTGGCAGGAGTGAGTTTTTACATTTTGAGTTGCTTTTATGTGCACTTTCATAATTCAGGATTTTTAGCACCCACACTGTCAAAGAAATATGTATTTTAAAAAAACACAGCATATAATCATGCTTACTGTCACCTACCGATCATGCTACTGCATAGCAATAGCATACGTCTCATAGTGCCCCACCCCACTTGCAGGCACTAATCACAGGCTAATTTTACCATTTTGGGATATAAATTTACTGGGTACTAAAAGGGCCACTCTGTGTTGCCTCATGCTGCTGTGTGGCTGAAGGAGGCCTTTTTTATTATTCTATCCATCTGGCCACATCCCTAACATCACTGGGCTGATGTGGAGGTGACTGTGGTGTAGAAGGAACTAAAGCCTGTTTGTCCTACCCTCTGCTCTCCACCTAGGCTGAAGTTAACATTAAGGAGCCAGGAGGAGGAGAGATGGAGCTGGCTCCCAGAGAGCCGAGGCTTCTTGTTGTGGCAACAGCTTGCTCACAGAGATGGTGACGGATTCGTTGAAGTAAAATAGCACTTTAATTGTGTATTTGTGTTCTACAGTGCAGTCTGCAAGTATTAGGACAGTGTTTTTTTTTTAGTTGTGTTGGCTCTTTACTCCAGCATGTTGGATTTGAAAGGACAGTTGGCTTTAGTGACAACTTAAGGCTTTTATTTGCGTCCATATTGGGTGAACATGGTAGGAATGTGCCGCTTTTTGTACAAAGGCGTCCACTTTTAGAAACCTAAACTTAAGTCATCACATTTTACTATTTGGTTGAACATCTTTTACAATCAGTCACTGCTGACTTGTATATTAAACACACGTCTATGGTGATCTTCTGTTCCGTCATCTTCTTGCTTGTTTTGGTCATTTTTTAAGCAAGTAAAACACCCTCAGTCACACTGAGGTCAGGTGACTTGGAACATCCTTTATTGGTTTTGTTGTCGGAAGTGTCATCGTTTGCCTGCTTGGACTAATTGGTGAGTTGCATATTCACACAAAGAGCTATGATTCCCATTAAATATCAGATACATATATCTGAACACACTAAAAGCTGAGAGTTGGCACTTTAACCTTTATTTATATATATATATATATATATATATATATATATATATATATATATATATATATATATATATATATATATATATAATTAGTTTCATTACCAATATGATGTACTACAGAGCCAAAACTGAAAATACCCTACTGTCCAAATATTCCTGGACAGCACTGTTTTGTGTTTTAGCTCAAAATGGCGAGACTTGTGTGAGTGTTAAGGAAAAGCCAGTGGTCCTGAAATATTTCACGTATGTTCAGGCGCTGTAAGCTGTGCTGATGGAGGTGTATTCTCCACCATGTCGCAGACCCGGTGCATGCGCGTGTGCTGTGTGGGGTATGTTAGTGTATGGACGGAGCCGCACGGAGGGTTCCAGCCAAGGCGATGCAGAGTTGACTGTGAGGGGTGATGACGGTGACTCCTATGAACGATGCCTCTCTGCCCCTGTCCCACCCCCTCTTTCTCAGGCAGGCCCATTGCGATGAGAGTCCCAGGACCCTCTCAACCCAGTTTTCCCCATGGGAAATATCTGACATAAACCGTAGCACATGTTTGCCATATAACCTGTAGATTTTAGGAAGGGAAAAAAACATTTTAAGTATGATGAATGATAGTTATGTTATAGGAGTCTGATGACAAGATGTTTTATTCTTCAGTGGTGCATTAACTGTCTGGAACACATACATTTGCACACACTTACTATAATACTTCTAATGACACCTGCACTACCCCCAGGTATTGACACACATCCACACCCTCCTACCACCTCACCCTAAGCCATGGATGTGTAAACATGGACCACATTTAGCCAGCACCACCTACCCCCAATCTCCCCCAAAAAAAAAAAAAAAAAACCAAGGGAGAGCAAAGAACTGTGTTTACTTGTGTATTCTGTTCTTAAGAAAAACAAAATGCCATGAGTTATTTTGACCTGACGTTGTCCTCAGTATGATACTGTTTAGCTGCACTATGAGCGCCTCGGTTGTGGCAAGAAACCACTGGGTCTGGTCTGGATGAGAGACGGGCTGGTTATGTCCCTAGCTGTCCCACTAAACGACATCAACACCATGATGATGGACTCCTACCCCTACCCCACCTCGGTACGACTCATGGTTTCAGCTCTTAAGAGGACACACCAAACAAAAAATTATATTTTAAAACATTTCTTTCCATGCTCCCATATATATATTTTAGAAAACTGGGTTAAGTGCTATATGCAAACAGAAAAATATGTATGAAAGAATTATTTTTCATTATTACTTCTCCCTAATATGCAATGGAGTGTAGTGTAACAATGGTTGCAATCCTCTGTCACTTTAATGCTGTATGTGCACATTGGTTGCTGTGTGGATGTGGGTGCCGAGGCAACAGGACTCGACAATGATGGAAACTAAGGGTTGTCACTCTGCTGCACCGCCGTGTTCCCGGCCTGCCTTATTCGTTCTGACCAATCACGCAAGCCCTTTAAGTCCCGGGCTGCAGCCACTGCCACAGGCTGACCAAGCTGTCGTCAGACGAATATCGCAGTTCCATTTTCTTCTGCTTTTCTTCGCTTTTTCTTTTTTTTCCTTTTGCTGTCAGGTAGGATTTGGAGCGTGTAAATGGCATAATCATGTTCACATTTCACTGTCTGTTCTGTGTATCTACTTCACCATTCAAAGAGAACAAAAAGTTGTTTTCCAGTATAACCTGTTCATTTATAAGAGCCGTATGATGCGACACTTGTAGCTGTCACTCTTGGTGCTTGGCTTATGCTTCATTGTCTTAATATTCCAAATAAAACTGTTAAGTGTAATCCACACTGGCCCATGATATAATATTGAGTTTGTTTTTTTCTTTATCATGTTATCGTTGGGTGTTTTCAATAAGCAATTTAACATACACTCCATATAATCAAACCTACTGTACATATTGTCCCATATATTTCTTTTTCCAATTTAAACAGCAAAATGATCTAAAAAGGAACGGCAATTTTGTTGTCTGTGACTTGTTACATTAAGCAAATTCTAATGATGTAGACATTCATCCTGCAGCTAAAATAAAAATGTAATTCAATGCAAAACACTGCTGCAGGCTTGAGGCAGGGCTTGAAAGCTATAAGGCCACTTGACATAAACAAGCTACCACGTATATAACTTGATGTGCAGTGGTTGTTGATGAAATGTCACTTAAAATGCAGGTCCCCCTGGGACACCTACCTGGAAGAACAGGATCCCAATATGTGAGACTTAAAAATGAATTGCAAATGGGTAAAAGCACTCAAATGATCTTATATTTAAAACCATTTATTCTTACTCGTTACTGCTGTCTACAAATGGGAGTTTATTTTTAGATCCAAATTTGAATTAGTTTGGATTAACCTGATCGACAAATTGGGGCTTTGCATCAGGATACAGAAAACATGGGAATAAATTCAATGGGGTGGTATGAAATAAACTGCTTTTCATTGCAATTGAAAGCTCTTTTGTGTTACATGTAGCACTTCTGAGTTCTGTTGTGTAGCCTCACCTATAATGTGCAGCTGCTGGTTCAGCCTTTCTCCCCCATGGACAGATGACCCCTGCCCTCCTCCCAACCGACCGCCCGCTCTGCAGTAGCTATGCCGACAGACACGACCAAGCTGCCTGGAACTTCACAGTTAAGTATTTGTCCATTTGAAATGAAGTATAAATAGCATGTGGGTTATCGGTTTCAAGTTAGCTACCCAAGGCTTATGAATAATTGACGCTCACCCAGGGAGAGGGTGAGGGTAAGCTACCATGCAGGGCAGGAAACGTTTCTGTGGGCGCAGAGAGCGAACAAGAAACCAACAAAACGGTGTAACAAACTCGTAAACTTACTACAGCACACTCGTATGCATGCTCTCAAAACATACCCTCAAGTCTCCTGTTAAACCCTCTGGCACGCCATAATAGAAACCAAGCAATAACTCCATCAATAAGTTGTGGAATCTAGAGTTGGATGTGGGTCACAGAGGAGGAGGCGGTGGAGGAGGATGATGAAAGTGCAGCTGATGAAGTTCTTGTCAGTTTATCAGCAGGCCAAACACTCCAGATTTCATCTGTGTGGCCCACTCAGCTCTGTCTGAGACGCCTCCTTATCATCCTAGTGTGCTGGCCTCCAATGTACGCGCTGCTCTATCTCCGGTTGGCACATTGAGCTGCAATAAGCAGTTGTTTTTGGCAGCAGCATCAAAAGACACGGCGAGGTGAGAACTATCACACCGCTATCAAGATGGCTGTTGCTTCATGCCAAGAATGTTATTTCTGTGTATTTTTTGTCATTTGATAATGAGGGTTCACACAAAAATACAATGTTTTTTTTATTTATAAGACACTTATTTAACACACTTAAATAGCCTGGTTCCACATAAGTGTTCTCACATGCAATGTACTCTCCATGCTTCATTTTTTCACTGAGTGTGTGGGAAAGTACAAAATGTTTTGGTGAAGGTAAATATTTCATGAATGTTGAATGCTGTATAGCGATAGTGTAACATTTTTGGACATTCACTTTGTGCCAAGAGTTAGATGAGAAGGTTGATACCGCCCTCATCTTTGTCTTGCTAAACAAGTTGCCAGCAGCCTCTTAGCTTAGCTTAGCTTAGCTTAGCACAAATGGAAACGGGGGAAACGGCTAGCTTGGTTCTGGTTACAGAGAGCTGAATAACTTCAAGGTTCTGTATCACAACATTCAAAATCCCATTGACATTTGTAATATCATTAATAACTAAAAGAAATATTCAGCAACATAACCTTTCCTGTGTGGTTCACTCCATCTCCATGAGGATTTCTTTAAAAACAACCTAATAGTGTTGTTGAGGTCTTGTTCTTAGAATATGGAAAGTATACCTGAGAAACAGAAACAATGAAGAAGTAAGACAAATGCTGAGTTACAGAAGATAGTGGAATGGAGGCATGCCCGGACACAAAGTCATGTGTATCTGTGTATCATCTGTATATAGAGCTAGAGCCAGTTAGCTTAGCTTAGTGCAAAGACTGGAAACCAGTTAAAACAGCTAGCCTATAGCTCTGTCATAGCAAAATCCACCTACCAGCCTCTCCGGAGCTCACTTATTAACACATTTTATCTTGTCTACAAAAACCGAAGTGACAAATGGTTAGCTGTTTCCAGTCTTAATGCTAATCTAGGCTAACCGGCTGCTAGCTAAAGCTTCATGTTTAGCATACAGATGTGAGAGTGGTAGCGATTATCTCATCTCGCTCTCTGCAAGAAAGCAAATAAGCGTTATTCCCAAAATGCTGAACTATTTCTTTCAGTTGCAACATTTTTTGTAATCAGGTCAGTATTCTTTTGTCATTTTAGCATACCAGGAATATCTATGAGGCCATCTTTATAGCCCTGATTTTCTGAAATCATTGGAAGTGCTTGGGGAAATCTTCCCTCCTGTTACATTTTATTGGGCTCATCTGACTCTTGTCTCACTTGTGAACTAGTTAGGCTTTTCATTTCCTTCACTTCTCTTGCTCTGAGCCCTCATTTCTCCCCACACCCACGGTGCTAAGCTGAGAGCTCAACACAGATACACACCACATGGCTCCCTGCATGTTATCCGCACGCAAACTACAGTTAACACTGGCAAGAAGACGAGAACGGGGACGGAGGAAGAGCACAGAGAGAGAGGGATAGGACAGAGAGCGGGTGAGGGACATTGCTTCTCCAACGTTGGCGTGCCGCCAAGTCTGTGCGTTGACCTCTGTTTAACCTTACGAGGATGCAAATACACAGGCAGGCGCGTGCTCACACAAGGCCTACATCCATATTTCATTGCAGAAATATATCCGGCCGACAGTATTTTATACCCACTGCGGAGCTCACCTCCCAGTGGCCGAGAGGGCTCCGGAGGGCCGGGCCTCGAGGCTGCTCCTCTTCCACCCACTGAGCCAAGAGCAACAGGGCCAATCACAGGAGAGTCGATGCAGCTACACAGGCTTAAAGAGGAAGATCCATTGGTCCATTTTTTACCTTTGTCTTTTTTGCTAATTGTCAAATTTATTGACCAATAACTCTGACTGGGTCTCATAGATCTTTATCACAGAAGCTTCTGAATAGGCTACAGTGAGCGGCAGCTTCACCTTGGGACCTCAGCCCCCCCACACACCTCCTGGAAAGTTGACTCCCCACCTGTCCCAACATCTGCTAGCCAAATGGAGTCCAGGTTCTGCTTCACATAATCTGATTAAAGTCAAACCCTCATTTATAAGTCCCCATGTCCCAACCATGCTTAACCTCCTTCTTCGACACCCCTCCGCTCCAGAGAAGTTGTTGGACCACATGTGAACAGTCAGTGAACGGCATCTGGACTGATCTCTCTTTTTTTTTTTGTTCTCTGGCAGAGACACTGGAAAATTTCAGTGGGCATGTCCTTTTAATTCCTCTGCCTTTTCCCCCCTCCTTCACTCTTTCTCCTTCTCTATTACCGTCTCCCTCCATGATCCTATCTCTGTTTCTTTCTATGTGCATACATACATACATACATGCTTACATACATAGATACATATGTGCATGTAAACATACTGTACATACATAGTGTACATATACACACACATACATACACACACACATACATGCATGCACACATACAGTACATGAATACATACATACATACTGTACATACATACATACATATATCGGGGATATTCTGATTTCTGGACCTATCCAGCTCAGATTGCATCGTTTTAGTATGTCCAAACTCTTCTTTCCCTTTCATTCTTCTCTGCTCTCCATTCTACCACTTTTCGTCTCTCCCATTCCCCTGCGTCCTTCTCCTTCAGTGCAGTGTATCATTGCTGCTTGGCTGGCCTCTGCGTAAACCCTGGGCTCGTTCAACAGCCCTGCTCACCCTCACCCTCGGCCTCCCCGTTGCTCACCGAGCCTCCGGAAAGTGGAGCGCTGGCATCAAGAGCCAAATCCATGTATGTGTTTATGGAGTTCTGACAAATTCCTTCCTCCTCGCTCCCTCTCTTGCATTGCAGATTTGACATGCAAGCATTATATATTTAATCCCTCATTCTCCGTGCAGGCAGAGGCAGTGTGGTGGAAGAGCTATGGGGCCTGGAGCTGGAGCTATGGCCTCTGTGGTGGCTGGTGCACCATTATGGAGGCAGCAGGACAGGCGACTGGAGAGTACATATAGGCCTTGTGGTGGAGCTATGGGATATGTGGTGGAGCTTTATTTTCATATGGCGGGCTACTGCCTGGGTCATTGGCATTGGGGATACTAGTCACTCTGTAATTAATTGAATTATGAATTAGATGCTCCAATCCACTGAGTAGTAGTTCTTCAGCAGATATTGGAAGAAAAATAACAGGGTGTGTGCCTGCTTAACTAGACCCAGCGGTACCAAGCCACATTACAGCTGAAGAAAAACATAAAAATGCATAGTGAAGTGCATATTTCTTAGTTCAAGGTGTTTTCACTGTTTTGATTCACTGTTCAATAAATGCAACATCTTCATGGTCATATTCTGGCGCAAATGATCTGCCTTGACATTTTTAGATGGTATTAAAGTCGGACACCAGTGACTACAGCTATTGGACTTCATGCCACTAAAAATTAGCTGAAAGATGCTAAAAATCTCTGAGTTACACAGCTGGGTGATAATTCTCTGTGAGTTCATTGCTTTGAGTGATACCTTAGTAATTCTCATAGTCATCTGACACATTATGAATATAAAAGTATTTATTAGAGCAGATTTAAACTGACTGTAAAGCCAAATTGACTTTCCTTTCTTAAAGCCTCACTTCTGTGGCAGTGCTTGAAGACGCCATTAATCATTTCCTAATAACCAGGGGCGTAGCACAAAATTCTGGGCCCTGTAGAAAGGCGTTCTCTTGGGCCCTCCTCACGTGAGGGTCCTGGGTACGCAGTCCTCCCCTCCCAGTCCGACGCCCCTGCTAATAACTAACTGCCCCTTTACTGTCATGGTGTCTGCAAGGCATGGAGCAAAACAACAAGAAAGAAAAAAAGACAAAGGGGAATGAGAGGGGGGGTCAAGACCCAGCAGTGAGAGACGATGCCGTTTTGCGGTTTCCTTTCCCAGAAGAGTGAATCAGCTAAGAGTGACCACAAAAAAGCCCAGAGACTCCTCATCCAGGCCCAAGGGTCTCTTCTTCTAGGACGAGCGGGGGGGGCTAAATCACAACTTAACTGTCACACTAGCCTCTCTCACTGTTTCCCAGTGACTCACACAGCTGTTGTCACACCACTGGCCAACCCACCCAGGTTGTGGTAGGTTCACTTGTTTTGTTAATTTGTTGATGACATACTTTCTCTGGCAGTTCTGGTTCTAAGTCCCTATACGGTGCTGACATGCCGCTGACATGTTTTATTTGGTCTGGCAACGAGGACACATGTAACTCTGCTCCAGGGACAGAAACAAAATATATGAGTTTGAGGCGTTGAATGATCTTCTTTGACATATTGTACATGTTGAAGGGATGTTGTAAAGGAATGCTTACATTACTTTAAGTCAAGCACTGTGTCTAACTGCAGTTTCATGCTACTTTTAGGGAATATTTTCTCTTTGACTCCACACTGTAGATCACATTCTGAACTTTTGTTTTAGACAGACCCTTCATTATCAAGCATGGCAATAGTTTCAGCTTCTGTGGAAATTGGAGTAATTTTAGCTGCAGTTTCTTGTAATCTTTGTTCCCGTAGAAAAGGTTCTTGGAGCTCCCTGTTCTTTTCTCAGCAAGGCTCAGCTTCACATCCTGCATGGGAGTTGCCCAAATCAACCACAGGTCATTGAGCAACTCCACTGGAGCTGTTGCTTGTTGGGTAACTTGCTCAAGGGCATCTGCGCATCTGAACCTGTGACCTCATAATTTGTCATTCGTTTTCTATCGATCCAATTACAACACGTTATCTGACTCATGCCTTTGCTCTGTTTGATACATGCTATTTCTCTGAAGCTTTAAAGGATAATAATGTATCACACTTCTGGGTTATTGCAGCTTAGGACTTGTAGTTTTGGTCATTGTTTATATGATACTATTATTATTACTTGGTACTCACCAAATTACACAAATTACAGAGATTTGGGAACCCGTCAACATCAATAAAGAGAAGTCCAAAGGGGCGGTCAGGTGATCATACAAAGTGATATTCGAAATTTGTATTATTATCAATGGTAAATGAATGTATCCTATTATCATTGCGTGTGTCCAAAGCCTGATATATCTCATTCTTCTGTGCTATAGAGCTCCATTGTTGTTCAAAAACATCAGTGATTAGTGATCCACATTGTTGAACACACAGACACACACACACACACACAATTTTATTTTGAGTAAATCCCACATTCACTGCCCTGCTGCCCCAAAAGATCACTCAAATGTGTATTAATACACAGCTGAAAATAGTCCCCAACAAATGCACTACTTAGCTACTCCTTTTTGAGTAACATTTGCTAAAACCTACAGTGACTGGCTCTTTTAAGAAATTATTTAGCCTTTTTTAAACATGAAACTAAATTTATATATACAGTATTATGTCTTCAGTAGGAATGAATGTGGGCTGGGAGTCATGAACATGCTGGGAGAGTTGGAAAGTATTGGGACATGGACTAACGCGTCATTAGTTTGGGTCTTTCATAGGATTTGTTGGCAGTAACAAAAATATTGCCAGCCTTATCTTTTAAACAAAGCCCCAAACTAGCCTGTTTGGCTATATTTGCAAACAATAAAGTTATTACCCAAACTGTCCATTTTAACCCTTGTGTTGTCTTCCCGTTAACCATTAACTTGCCCTTCCAGGTCCAAATTGAATTTTTTTTTTAGCTTTTCCGATGTTTTTGTTGCTTTTTCTGATTAATTTTTTACTTTTGGTGCTTTTTTTAAAAACCTGAGCCGGTTTAATAATAGATTTTACACTTATTCTAGGAATTGGTCAACAAACCTCATTTATATCAAATTATACATAAGTTTTTAGTTAACAAGGCAGAAATTATGAATTATTTTGACTAACAGTTAAGATCAGAGGATGCTGAGTGGATCTCAGATGGGTATATGTCAAAGTTTAGTCAAGATACTGTTTTGAAACCATTAAAAAAAGAATTCAAATGCTATAAGATTAAATAAAACACCCAAAAGATTCAATGAACGTAATCATTAATTTTACCTGAAGAATGTATGGAATCATCTATGTTATTTTTGGGCAATTTGGTTGAAAGAAATTCATATTTCTGATATAAAACACTTTCAATCGGGTCAATTTGACCCAAGGAAAACACAAAACATCCATCACATTACAGCAACTCAAGAACTGAGCATCATCAGTACGAGAGGAAAAACAAAGAAAACAAAAAACTGTCCAAGTTCTCAGCAAAAACGAGAATATATATATATATATATATATATATATATATATATATATACATATATATATAAAATATATATACAGTATATATATAAAAATTCTTAGTTCATAACAAAAACAACAGTTATCCTGTGCAAGGCAAGATAGATGTTGACATTACAGGCGTGCTCACCTTGTACGTTGTACGTTTACATGCCCCAAAGCATTTAATCAGAATATACGTTTTGGGTTCCAAATGCTGTCAAGTGTCTAATCTGCTGGAAATATAAGAAGAAGAAGTATAAGAAGAAAAGACTTTATTGAGATGCTTCAGTGGTGTTGCCCTCTCTAGCAGATGGGTCCTCAGCTAACACTAGCAAAACATGTGGGGGGTTCCTCAAGGTTCAATTCTTGGACGTTTCATTTTCACATTATAAGTTATAATTATTATTATTTTTTGTTATAAGTTTTTTTTTGAATAAACATAAGCTAAGATGCTCTTGCTCTCTTCAGTGTTCCCTCATGTATTATTGGAGTATACTTCAGGTGGATCCCACATCATACATGTGCACTTACCGGCACGGTCCATATATTTGACTAGATCGTATTCAGTCCCTGATGATCTGATGGATCGGTACGCAGGTCAGTTGCTGCAGCTGCAGCCATGCTGTGAGCCACACAGCTTGAATGCACACAGCCATCCTGCTGCCTGTAGGATGTATATTTGTGGAGGGATCTGTATAGTCTACTGTCCAAACTTTGCCTTGCACTGCATGTGAGGTCCTCATGTCTTTGTACCACCTAGGTCCAAATTTTGTACAATAAATGATGTCCCTGTACCAGCGTCAAGATAGATTTGACTGTGCAACAATTAAATTGATTCTATAATGACATGACATTATTTAATTTGCTTGTTAGGGCCCCAACGTTGCACTGAAAGCACCCCCTATTACATGCCATAATTCAGACAAAAATGTCAAAAGTTAACGCACCAAATTTTGAAGGGAACATAGGTCTCATCTTGGAGTCTATGTAGCATTTTTTAAATGTTTCCATCCAAAAGGAAGTCTGCAATCTTGGTTTTTGTGTGAAGATTTTTTTGTGTGAACACTTGTTTAAGGACTTTAAGATGCATGAAAACTCTCAAAATTGTGCATCCATGTGCAGAATATTGCATTTTTTGATCTGAGGTTAATTTAGGCTAGGGAGTGGTATAGTTGCTCTATATCGCCACCTAATTTTTTAGCCCTTGGGTACATTTTTGACGGCCTCAATATGTAAGAAAACGTACAAAAATTGGCACTCACCTTTGGCCCATACCTGTAAGCAGGCTCCATAGCGCCCCCTAATGCGTGGAATGCCTTAACTTGGACATAGTTGCTCCGATATTCACCAAATTTAATTCACATATTGCTCAATTTACCTTCATTAGCTACACCCAACCGGAAAGTGGACATTTTTAATTGATGCATTTCTGATGTGTTTTATATTCTGTGTTTTAACTCCTCCTAGGCCGTGATTTCAATCTTCATTCAACTTTTCAGGTAGTATCTGTAGACCCTCATGACAAAAATGCATCAAAACAATTTTGATAGTTGAAAAAATGCAAATGTTATTGCAACTTCCTCTCTAAACAGTTTTGATATTTTTTTTATTAATTAGCAAAATTGCTGTATATGTGAAACCTAGAGTCCCATCTGCACCAAAATTTGCACATATCGGCAGTGGACGCTCATGACCAAAAGTTATCAAAAGAATTTTGATGCGCAAGTTATAGAGGACCGACTTCCTGCACGTGGCAGTCAAAACAGGAAGTGGTGCGCATCTTGCCAACAGTAATTCTGAATCAGAGGAAACGGTGCACCGCTGTTCCCCGCGCTCCGCTGAGGAAGTACCCCCGATGTGCTGGCAGGGGCGAGGGCACGTTCAATGCTGCTTGCAGCTTTAATTGAGATTTGGTTTTATAAATGATTTGCTTGTAGTCCTTGTTGACTGAATTGCTGATTTACATCAGGAACACCCAATTTCTTTGCTTGTTTGACAAGACAATTTTAGATGTCACTCCCAAATGAAATGCAGTGCCGAATCACAGCCCAAGTGTCTTATGGGTTATCTCTGTGCGGGGGTGTGAAGACAGACAGTTCACCAGGGACCTGCTGTGTTTGGGTGTGTGAGGCATGGTGTGATTGTGGAAGCAAAGCACATAGTATTTGAATCTGCTTGTGGTCAAAAGCACAGCGAGCCCTGCAACAGGAAATGACAGAACTCGGCGCATTGGCTAAAAATAATGCCTGTTGTTAAGGGAGAATAGAACCAGGGAGGCAGCGGAGTACAGTAAATATTATTTCAATTAAACCGCAGGCCCAAAACCACGGCCTTCTTTTCAGAGAAAAACCCAGGTGGGTGCCAGTGGAAAAAAAAAATAAAGTGAGCAGAGAGTGAGGTGAGGAGTTAAAGCTCCCACAAATGGAGTCAAGGGTTGGGTGTTGGTGATGGGCGGGGTGATTTTATTATTTTTTTTTGAGTAAAATAACTGTGAAGTTAAGCCACAGTGCACTGACTCAGAGAGTTCCTGTGAAGTTATGCCACAGTGCACTGACTCAGAAAGGACAACATTATTATTATTATTTTATTTTTTTGGGAAGGGGGGTTGTCTTTTCGCAAAGACGCACGCCTCCTCCTTCCCTGACTTTACTAAGAGAGGGAGTGGGAGGGGCATTGAGGGCTGTGATGTTGGCATGAAAATGACACTAACAACACTCCAATTCACCTCCCCCCTTTCCTAACCCCACTCACACACATACATACACACTGGCAAGCTCAACACACCCTGGCACTCAGCGGTGCCGAGCTAAGAATGGAGCACTCCTTCAGCTCACGCAATGTGGTGTGCTGAAATTTCCTGCAATAAAAATGTGATTGGGAAGATACCCATTAAAACGTGTGAGGAAAGAGGCGAGAGCCTGCCAGCCAACAAAGAATGAGAAAGCAAAGGAGGAGGACTCAGAGGAGGAGGAGGAGAGGTCATTGATGGAAAGAGGGTTAGTCTTGTGGAGAAAAGTTAGAAAAAGAGAAGAATCAGGGAGGGGAGGTTGAGGGATATTCTCCTTGCTGACCACTTGATACCCTGCCACCCCCCTGCAAGAAAGAAAAAAAACACAATTTGGCTTAATTTGTATTTTCTCGCACTCCTCTCTTTCTACTTTTTTTTTTAATCCTGTTTTCACTTAGCATATGGCAGCGTTCCCTCAAACTCTTGAGTTTCCCAAACCAAAAGCTATTTCCTGATTCACTACCTCTCTCATATAATTATTCTGCTGGACCGATGTTCATCACTTCTTATTTCAGGGATTCTTTTCCAGAACGGCCTGTTCTGTACTCAGGGTGACATCACAGCCTCAATGGGGCAAAGGCGGCCTGGCGCGTACTCTATAGGTCAGAGGTCAGGGCTGCGCCCACTCCTTCACACATACTTAATCCCTGTTTGCGCTAGCAACACATTACATCTAGACCTTATGTCATTTTATGAAAGAATTTTTCTGGGATTATTAAATTGGCTATTTGTCATTAAAAACAGTAATTTAAGGTCAAGAACTTGATTTTAATGAATAATATTTTGCAGTAAAAAAAACATGCAGGGTTGTATTAACTGTATTTTTTCATTTTATTTTTATTTTTGGGTGTAGAGCTGGGGCTCTCAAGACATTTTCTGAGCTGAAGCCGATCACATGGTTCACATGTAAAGGGCCCTTGTTAAAGGCTGCGGTATTCACCTCATAAATGGCCTCATTGTTCCCGTTCACACACACACACACTCGCATACACTGAGGCTTTTTATGCCATAACTATTCTGAATCACTCGTAATGTGCTCTTAAATCTGCTGTTAAAAGTGCACACTCAGTTGCACGGGCATTGGCGGTGCATTTTAGCTACTCAACCTGTGTACACTACTGTATGTTTTCTAGCCCCTCTCGCTGTCTCTGTGCTGTTAGCAGTGTTAAGCTGCATTGACACCCACCGCTCTCTCTCTCTCTCTCTCTCTCTCTCCTCCCCCTCCCTCCCTTCCAGCTGTGGGCTTCTGTCCTTGCTCCAGCTGTTGGGGTGAGGCTGCTGCTGGCCCCATGAGAACCCTCCACAGACTCATTAATTGAGACGAGGCCACAAGAGGACAGACGGGCTGCAGATAGACATGTAGGCCGGCTCATATGTCTGTGTTATTGTGTGCATGTTAACACTAGGATGAGGTCAATTTAGATTGCAATCTGCTGTCCAACACATTTAAACACAATGTATCAAACTGCAGACAATTACATAAAGATTTTTTTAGTTTTTTTTAGAAGTTTTATAAAGCTGCACTAATCAATAGCTGTTACAATTTCAAAATTTGCTGTACAATTAATTACCTCTTTTAAAAAAATTGCAAAATGTTCATTTAGGTGTATTACTATTAGACACAGACACACATCTTTTGGTCATATCTTTATTATGTGACTCAGATGTACACGCCTATGAAGTAAAACACACCTCTTTAATATTAGAAAACATTATATTTTTTCTTAAATGAACATAAAACTAACAATAGAACATTTATCCTCATCAAAAAAAATACAGCACTAATAATCACTTATATAATTAAAATTTGGCTTAACTTTTACTAATAACCAACAGTCATACCCCAGGGCCTTAGCTAATGTCTTAGCTAACAAAGAAACGGCGATTAAGTTTAAAAAATGGGGTTTGACAGTTATGTAATAATTATAACAGGCATACTAATCAATATGTTCAAATTTAGAATGGGTCAAAGAACTATGTGTAATGTGAAAGGGTAAACTGGGAACGTCTGGAGGAGGCCCCTGTCCGACGGACTTTCAACTCACACCTCCGGCGGAGCTTTTCGGGCATCCCTGTGGAGGCTGGGGGCATTGAACCTGAGTGGACAATGTTCAAAGTCTCCATTGCTAAAGCTGCGGCGGCGAGCTGTGGTCTTAGGGTTTTAGGTGCCTCAAGGGGCGGTAACCCACAAACACCCTGGTGGACACCGGTGGTCAGGGAAGCCGTCCGACTGAAGAAGGAGTCTTTCTGGGATATGTTATCCCGGAGGACTCCGGAGGCAGTTGCAGGGTACCGACAGGCCCGAAGGGCTGCAGCCTCTGCCGTGACAGAGGCAAAGCAGCGGGTGTGGGAGAAGTTCGGAGAAGGCATGGAGAAGGACTTTCGGTCGGCACCAAGGTGCTTCTGGAAAACCGTTCGCCACCTCAGGAGGGGGAAGCGAGGAACCATCCAAGCTGTTTACAGTAAGGATGGGACGTTGTTGACCTCAACTGGGGAGGTAATAGAGCGGTGGAAGGAGTACTTTGAGGAACTCCTAAATCCAGCTGACACGCCCTCTGTGGTAGAGGCAGAGCTGGAGGATGATGGGGGATTGTCGTCAATTTCCCTGGTGGAAGTCGCTGAGGTAGTCAAACAACTCCACAGCGGCAAAGCCCCAGGGATCGATGAGATCCGTCCAGAAATGCTGAAAGCTCTGGGTGTGGAGGGGATGTCTTGGTTGACACGCCTCTTCAACATTGCGTGGAAGTCTGGGACGGTGCCTAAGGAGTGGCAGACCGGGGTGGTGGTTCCCCTCTTCAAAAAGGGGGACCAGAGGGTGTGTGCCAATTACAGGGGTATCACACTTCTCAGCCTCCCTGGTAAAGTCTACTCCAAGGTGCTGGAAAGGAGGGTTCGGCCGATAGTCGAACCTCGGATTGAAGAGGAACAATGCGGATTCCGTCCTGGCCGTGGAACAACGGATCAGATCTTCACTCTCGCAAGGATCTTGGAGGGGGCTTGGGAGTATGCCCAACCAGTCTACATGTGTTTTGTGGATCTGGAGAAGGCGTATGACCGGGTCCCCCGGGAGAAATTGTGGGAGGTGCTGCGGGAGTATGGGGTGAGGGGGTCCCTTCTCAGGGCCATCCAATCTCTGTATGACCAAAGCGAGAGCTGTGTCCAGGTTCTCGGCAGTAAGTCGGACTCGTTCCAGGTGAGGGTTGGCCTCCGCCAGGGCTGCGCTTTGTCACCAATCCTGTTTGTAATATTTATGGACAGGATATCGAGGCGTAGTCGGGGCGGGGAGGGGTTGCAGTTCGGTGGGCTCGGGATCTCGTCGCTGCTTTTTGCAGATGATGTGGTCCTGATGGCATCATCGGTCTGTGACCTTCAGCACTCACTGGATCGGTTCGCCGCCGAGTGTGAAGCGCGGCTGGGATGAGGATCAGCACCTCTAAATCTGAGGCCATGGTTCTCAGCAGGAAACCGATGGAGTGCTTTCTTCAGGTGGGGAGTGAGTCCTTACCCCAAGTGAAGGAGTTTAAGTACCTTGGGGTCTTGTTCGCTAGTGAGGGGACCATGGAGCGTGAGATTGGTCGGAGAATCGGAGCAGCCAGTGCGGTATTACATTCTGTGTATCGCACCGTTGTGACGAAAAGAGAGCTGAGCCAGAAGGCAAAGCTCTCGATCTACCGGGCAATTTTCGTTCCTACCCTCACCTATGGTCATGAAGGCTGGGTCATGACCGAAAGAACGAGATCCAGGGCACAAGCGGCCGAAATGGGTTTCCTCAGGAGGGTGGCTGGCGTCTCCCTTAGAGATAGGGTGAGAAGCTCAGTCATCCGAGAGGAGCTTGGAGTAGAGCCGCTGCTCCTTCGCGTCAAAAGGAGCCAGTTGAGGTGGTTCGGGCATCTGGTAAGGATGCCTCCTGGGCGCCTCCCTAGGGAGGTGTTCCAGGCACGTCCAGCTGGAAGGAGGCCTCGGGGGAAGACCCAGGACTAGGTGGAGAGATTATATCTCCAACCTGGCCTGGGAACACCTCGGGATCCCCCAGTCGGAGCTGGTTGATGTGGCTCGGGAAAGGGAAGTTTGGGGTCCCTTACTGGAGCTGCTGCCCCCGCGACATGACTCCGGATAAGCGGATGAAGATGGATGGATGGATGGAGTTATCTCGAGACACTTTACAGATAGAGTAGGTCTAGACCACACTCCAGAATTTACAAGGACCCAACAGTTCTAGTAGTTTCCTCCAGAGCAAGCAACAGTGAGACAGTGGCGAGGAAAAACTTCCTTTTAGGCAGAAACCTCGGACAGACCCAGGCTCTTGGTAGGCGGTGTCTGACGGGCCGGTTGGGGTTAGAATGAAGAATGGCAATAACAGTCACAAAAAATAGTAGTTTGTAGTAGTTCTTTGTAGTAGTTCATGGCATAGCAGGGCACTGTGCGGCATCACAAGGCACAGCAGGACGTGGCAGGGCACAGCCGAGCGTAGCAGGATGTAGCAGGGCACAGCAGGACGTGTAGCGGGACCATGGCGACAGCTGCTACCATGATTTTGGGGCCTCCCTGATCCAAGGAAACACGCTGGGGGAAAAAAGAACATAAGGACTCCGGGGAATGACTCCCCAGAGCTAGGTTAGTAACAAGCATTTCTGGGACATGGATGCACATAATTGAAAGATAGAAAGATAGAGGAGAGAGGAGCTCAATGTGTCAAAGGAAGTCCCCCAGCAGTCTAAAACTATTACAGTATAACTAAGAGAGACAGGGTAAAGAGAGGAGCCTGGTCAGGCTAGAACTCTCCCCAACCGGATCGGGCTGTACTGCCCTGCCTCTCTCTAGTTTTATTATATTATTGATTATATGATAGATAAATCTGACAACTATGACGAGAAGCAGGTGGGCCGGGTTAGGCGGACGCTGTGACTCCTCACTCCCTAACAATATTCAATTCTATGCCCTAACTATAAGCTTTATCAAAAAGGAAAGTCTTAAGCCTTAAAAAAAATGTGGAGATGGTGTCTGCCTCCTGAACCCAAACTGGAACCTGTTTCCACAGGAGAGGAGCCTGATAGCTGAACGCTCTGGCTCCCGTTCTACTTTTAGAGACTCTAGGAACCACAAGTAACCCTGCCTGTCCTGGACTCGGTCTTGACTCGGACTCAAACCATTTTATACTCGGTCTTGTCTTGGACTCGAACCTCTTTGGACTTGGTCTTGACTTGGACTCGACTAGTCCTGGTCTTGGACTTGTCTTGGACTCGACAAAGGTGGTCATGACTACAGCCCTGCTTTAAACGCTTCAGATGTAAAGTTATTCGCTGTCAAAGTGGCGCCAAAATGAATGGCAGTCAATGGGATGCTAACACATAGGCTTTGCAGAGTCTGGCGTACCCCCTTGCTTGTTTTTCAGCTATTAACTGACAGTGTACTATAAGCGCCCAGCAGACAGACAAAGTTAGCAACTAGCTGTTGAACAGGCTGTAGTGAAGCATTTAGCAGCCAAAGAGAGATATTTCCTACAAGAGCTACTGGAGTACCATACAGAGCCAAAAGGAGACAATATTAGATTTATATTTGTCACATACTGATGATGTAATGAGCAGGAGACAATGGGATGCCCGAGAGTTATAACTGTATGAGCGGTAAATGAAGTAAAAAACTAATTTGAAAACATCCATACAAAAATGAACACCGCTATGTATGACAAAGACAACTTTTGGTACAGTTTCAATACTTTGGTTTGTATCCAAAAATGATTGAAGTTCAATACTCAGACCTACTTATGTGATTGTAAGTGATTATAAATATTTTTTCAGCAATGTGAACATCGTACAGAGTAGCAGTAGCTGCAGGGTAACATGGGGACAGCAGATTATAAATAGGAGCCATCATACCTGTATTCATAACAGCAATATCCTCACACCGGGTTTTAATTATGTGGAGGGAACCGTAGCTCTGCTTTCAAGTCGAGTTCAACTTTGGTGAACTGCATGTACTGTACTGATTGTAAAGCTGCACGTAACGGGTGGTCACATTATGAGACAAGTTGAGTCCAAAATGCTAGAAGCTATCCAGCTCATTCAGTTTTATATGATTCTCCTCTGGCAGAGTAAAAGTTAGTGGAAAAAATCAAAAAATAGGCATGGTTTGCAGTCAGTTTTGATACAGGGTCAGATAAATGACATTAATGGGTGCTCTTTGTTTTGATGCTTGATTCTGGGTTTCCCCCTATGTGTCCCAGCGTGGATACGGCCAATTCCCTTCTTACTTCCCCTCCTCTCTTCCACCACTTTTCGTATCCTGGATGCAGACAACTTGGTGTTTTTAATTGTGGTTTGATGTTAGCGATGTAGTTTGAGAGATATATAGCTTCTAGAACTATAATGCCAGTGAAGGAGGCTATTATGCACTGTTGAAAACAAAGTTATAACTGCCTTTTACTTGGAATTACTTCAGAATAAAGCTGCAAATCCTAAATGTCTCAGACAAAAACAAGCGGAAAGAGAATAAGACATTATTAGAATATTTCTGTCTTGGTGCAACAGATATTTAAGTTGATGATTTGTTGAAGTTTGCAGGATATAGAAAACCTTTGAAAACCTTCCAGCTTTACTCCCCATGTTTTCACTTATAGCAGTGCTAAGAATAACTGGCAGACTAGACTACAAAATGCACTGTAATAGCAGTAGAAATCCTATACCAGTCTAGAAGTAATGCAGCGTGAATGCAAGTGCTGATCAGAGAGAGCACATATGAGGTAAAATATACAGTAGTCTACATGTAGGTTAAGTTGGGAAGCATGCATGTCTACGTGTGTGTGGGTGTGTGTGTGTGTGAGTGCGCGCACGCTCTCAGTGGATCACTGGCTTGTGATGAAAAGGCATCTGCGCTGCAATGTTAGTGTAGCGTGCTGGGGGTCAGAGCGGGGCTTAGCACAGATCACCACCATATAACGGCGAGAGGGTAGCACAGACATGCAGGAGTGGCAGCAAGCAGCTGCAGTCACCATGGTTATGAACAGTTAGATGACAACACACACCATTTATGAAAAGCAAGTTGTTGCACAAGAGGAAGTGCTTAACAATCAATGCAAATAGATGAACATAAGTGAAAAAGACCAGTGGGTTGTGGAGGAATGTTATGTGGGATGTGGTGAGTCCAAAATAATCTTGCAAGTAATCCCTTACCTGTGTAAGTAAGGACCTTTAAAAAATAATCTGTTCTGTATTTGTTGATGTATTACTTGAGCTGCTAGTTTTGTGAACTTTGTCAATTTGCTAAATCCATCTCAGGCGATTTGACATGTGGAATCAACCAGTGTGCAGTCGGACTCAATAACCAATCTGATTGGTGGAGTGCTAGCCTTTGACTAGCAAATCAGGGCATTAGAAAACCGGATCTGACAACGCCAGTATCTTTTTATTACTAGCCATCGTATTTTCTTCCGTTCAGCGAGTAATAACAACGATCCTTTTTGGAATTTGTTGGGACCGACTGATCATTCCGACTGCCTTTTCCGCCGATGATCGGCCGTTGGGTTGGTGTATCAAAGCTTTAACTTGGATTTGCTACCAGGTTTGCCCACTGGTTATGGGAATGTGTTATAAAATTGCTGCTGGAGACTGTCAAGTTCTCTATCTTATACAGTTCACCATAAAGATTTGTTGGTAACGATGGAGAGCTATCCTGCAAATTGTTGGGAACGATTGTTGGTATTGCTGTGGATGCAGTACACATGGCGATACACTGTTAAAGGTCCCATGGAATGACAATTTTACAGGTTTTTTAACATTAATATGCATTCCCCCAAGTCTGCCTATGGTCCCCCAGTGGCTAGAAATGGTATCTCTGGGTATCCTGCTCTGTCTTTGAGAAAATGAAAGCTCAGATGGGCCAATCTGAAAACCTGCCCTTTATGAGGTCAAAAGGGGCAAGGTTACCTCCCCTTTCTCTGCTTTTCCCACCCAGAGAATTTGGCCCACCCATAAGAGAGAGACATCATGGCTTTCAAACGAGCAAAGTGGCAATTGGTCAAGGCCACCCCCCAAAAGCCTCTACATTGCCCCCCCCTCCTCAAACGCTACAGACTCAGAAATGGCACATACTAAGGAAAGCTCATTGTGGGACTGGCTCTAGTGGCTGGAATTCTGCACAAAGGCTGGATTTTGGGAAAAAGACTTCAGATACAGTATTAGGGGACCACTAAGGTCTATATTAAAGAGACTTCAGATACAGTATTAAGGACCACTAAGGTCTATATAAAAGAGACTTCAGATACAGTATTAGGGGACCACTAAGGTCTATATTAAAGAGACTTCAGATACAGTATTAAGGACCACTAAGGTCTATATAAAAGAGACTTCAGATACAGTATTAGGGGACCACTAAGGTCTATATAAAAGAGACTTCAGATACAGTATTAGGGGACCACTAAGGTCTATATAAAAGAGACTTCAGATACAGTGTTAGGGGACCACTAAGGTCTATATAAAGAGACTTCAGATACAGTATTAGGGGACCACTAAGGTCTATATAAAAGAGACTTCAGATACAGTATTAGGGGACCACTAAGGTCTATATAAAAGAGACTTCAGATACAGTATTAGGGGACCACTCAGGTCTATATAAAAGAGACTTCAGATACAGTATTAGGGGACCACTCAGGTCTATATAAAAGAGATTTCAGATACAGCATTAGGGGACCACTAAGGTCTATATAAAAGAGACTTCAGATACAGTTTTAGGGGACCACTAAGGTCTATATAAAAGAGACTTCAGATACAGTTTTAGGGGACCACTAAGGTCTATATAAAAGAGACTTCAGATACAGTTTTAGGGGACCACTAAGGTCTATATAAAGAGACTTCTGATACAGTTTTAGGGGACCACTAAGGTCTATATAAAGAGACTTCTGATACAGTATTAGGGGACTACTAAGGTCTATATAAAAGCATCCAAATAGCTCAGATTTCAAGTGCCACCTAATCAAGTTCCTTCCCAAGACAATTTTGCAGAGACACCGTCACTGCGTCCTAAGCTAAACACCGCCAAAGATAACTGGGATTAGTTTTAAAAAATGCAAAGCCTTTTTTCTCCTATCCTACCAGGCTTTAAACATGTTCATTTCAGCTGTATAGTTGGCCTTGTTAACATGGTGGTCTATAGGTATTGGACTTTAGCCTGGAGTGGCCATTCAAAGAACTGCAGCCCTGGGGGTCTCCGCTTAATAATGACCTACGTCTGAAATCAAGGGCCCTTTGTTTCAAAACTTACTAAGAATTGTGAGTGGTGAGGAAAGCATGAAAGGTGTTGTAACCGTAGCCAAAGCAAATGAAAACAAAATGACAGCAACTAAGTAATACTATCCTGTCCTTGCTTTAATTTGTCTGTAGATAATTTGATATAAGCAGGTTTTGCGTCATCTTTGCCATACCATAGAGTTCAGTGAGTTGATGCCTGTGTTAAGTATACTGACCCTGTTTAAGATACAAAGTTGAGCCATAGAGGTGTTATGGGATGGTGTCTTCTTCATAACACATGTGTGGAGAGACATGTAAAAAGAAGATAATTATACCATGCCACTCAGGCAGTTTCCTCACGACTTGCAGCAGATAGGACAGAGGTGGGTAAGCAGGTGGAGGCACAGTATCACGATTGAGTTTGGAAAGAGTCCTTTGCGGAACACAAGAGGCTCAAGACCCAATAAAACGCTGTCAGGGGGGAAAGAGGACACCACCAAGGGAGTCTGGAGCAGGAGGAGGCATCCAGACAGCAGCTCTGCAAATTCACCGGCCCTCCCTGCCAAACAGCTGAACCTCGAAAACCTCATGCAGGGCAGGCTGCCACACGCCACCATTATCTCAATCACTCTACAATAAAGTTGACATTTCATGGAAGTACAACAGAAACCGCAAAAACATTCGTAGAATTACATTTAAAGCTACAGTCCAAAAAGTATAATTTTTACAATATTTGAGGTTGTTCAAGGTTCTCAGCCACATTGTCTAACTTGCGGAATATGACGTCTTTGCAGTGCTATAAAAACCTGTCCAGTTCAAACTCTTCTTCATTCTTGGCTTTATATCTGTAGCTGGGAAAGATGAGATTCCCACAGCACAGGTTAATATGACAGCCTAGATGAGTCAACAGGCATTAGAGAACACACAGGCACTGATAGGGTTCTGCTGCATACCACACCGTCTGCTGAGTCATAATGGGCGCAATGGTTCCTAATGGTTCCTACTCCCCCTGCAGACGAGTCAGCACCCTCCAGCCCCATAGACCTTTGCATGGGCCCCCCCCCCGGGCCTTCGGGCAGCGGCCATCTGTTGCCTTTGACCCTCCCCTGACGGCCGAGCTTTGATGCAGAAACCATTTGTACTGTGCAAGTGTAACAAACTGTAAATAAGTCTGAATTAAATGGAAAGTAGAGACAATTCAAAGCTTTTCAAAGAACAAAGGTAATGGTAGTGAAGGTAATGAAAAGCCCTAACTAATGAGGCTGTAAGGATCAGAAAACACAACTGAAACGTTGCCATTCTTAGATTCTACTTGAGAGGCAATACATGTCAAGTTTGGCCTATGGGTGGCGCCAGAACCATGAAGGCCATGTTGTTACATGAATGTATTAAAGGGCCCATATTATGAAAAAAAACACTTTTTCTAGGATTTGGGGTGTTATTTTGTGTCTCTGGTGCTTCCACGTGCATACAAACTTCGGAAAAAAAAACATTCATGCTGATTTGAGTGAGATCCGGTTTTTGGATGTCCTCTTCCATCAATCTCCGGGTGAGCTGCAAAATCTGCACGGCTTTCTACGTCACTAACCGAGACAAGGTGGCTAACCGTAGCATGCTAGTGCTAGCATACTAGCTCGTTCTCAATGGCAAAACATTGCTACAACACCCACTAGTTGACCATAACCTCCAAAGAACTACTTCCTGTCCCTGTTCTGCAGGTATTCCACAAGTGTCCCTGGTCTAGAAGAAGTCTCCCAGCTAATCCTGCCTTGGACTGACCAAAGCTGGAGAAAGAGTTATCTAGCTGATGGGATCTTACCGAGCTACTGAGCAAGTACAGCTCCCAACAAAGATAGTATAGAAGTGTGATGTCTCCCTCTGTAGCTAAAACAGAGATCTAAACACACAGGGTGAAAAGAGGATCTGCAGCAATGTGCAGTACAACAAAAATATGGTGTTTTTTGAAAATGAAACCATGTTACCACCTATTATGGTACAACATCAAAATACATATTATGAATCTGAAAATGAGCAAAATATGGGCACTTTAAGACCCTGACACACTAAGCGTTGTCTTGGCCAAAAATGTATACTTGAACAAACCGCAAAGACTAAAGCCTACCAACTACCACGTACACTACCAGTCAAAGGTTTGGGGTCACTTCCACATTTCAATTCCACTCCATTATAGACAGAATATCAACTGATCTGGGTGGGGGGGCTGATCTTAAATGCAATAACTACATTGCCCATTATCAGCAACCATTCATCCAATGTTCCAAAGGCTCATTCTGTTCACTAATCTGATATCATTTTAAAAAACTAACTGAGAGAACATTGGAGAACACTTTTGCCATTATGTAAGCACATAATGTAATCTGAAAACTGCTGCCCTGGTTAAAAAGACAGCGGACACCGGGAGATGGCTGACCAGACCCAGTCCCTCACCCGGGCTGTCATCCATTCTTCCCATGGTGGGAGCCCACCCTACATGCCTTCATGTTACACAGAAAATGAGCCAAGAGGGAGTGAATGAAACATTAAGTTGTTACATTTGCCTAATTTAAAGGCTCGTTAGTGTGGTTCGTCTAGCACCAACCTCGGTTCAGAGAGAGGTCTAATTTTACGGTAGAACATTAGTTTGGTAACTTTATTTTGTATTATGTGGGTATACTGTATGTCGATCTTTAAACTTTCATTTAAAATAAATACATCTACACATGTACTTATGTATCTCCTTGTACATCCATTTGCCATCTTATGGACATAATGTAAAAATAGTTATTCCGATCGTTTGAACCCATGTGTTTTTTAGAAGAATGTGATTTTTGACCAGTTTTTACAGCTCGTATGTGCAATAGTAGGTCACCTTAGTGTATCAGGGCCTTTAATCAAATCAGCTGTGTTTTGTCAGCCTCATGGTACTCATGGTACTCATGGTACTATGTGGGAAGAAAGGTAACAATGAGAAGAATTCGAATGGAAGGCATTCATGCCGCTGGACACCTCAAGGTTGCCTGATTAACACACAATGATTATCTATCGTGACACATAAAAAATGTGCATTTAAACCTGAATTAATTGTTTTTTGGGAGCATGTTAGCAATTGTTTTTAAAAACCTCTTTAAGTTTTAGTTATTAAGAGATTTTTGTAAGAGTTTCTTTGCCGGTAGTGCAGCATGCACAATTCATTTTATGTCAATTGACAATAAATATGGACATTTTTATTTATTCACAAGTTTTTGTGGATTTGTGTTTATTGCAGGCTCAGAGAGACATCAGCTGGTGCATTGGCACTTTTGGATGATTTTAGGGTTTGCACACTTTATGAATAGAATTCAACAGTCGGTCATGTATCTGCAGAAATAGTGTCCATTTACCAAGTTAGCTTTAAATTAGGGTATTAGTACCTAATTTAGAGCTTGTTAAAAATATATTTCCAATGATAATTACCTCTTGGACAATAATGTGAGCTGTATTCACATGTCAAATGGTTCATAACAGTGATGTGACTGCAACATTACCACTGACATGGTACCACTGACGTTAACTGTGTTTTGAGCTTATTGCTAAACTTAACATGCTATTTCTGTTGTTGTTTCCACTGTTGTTTATTGGTGTTGAGAGTTATGAATGATTATGTGGTGGCTTTTGTTTTCACTGTTCTTATTGTGGAGTTTCTTTTCTTGCCCTTTGTTATTGCTGTCTGTGTTTTTGCTTTTTAAAACCCTTGTTGCTGCGTTTGCTCTGTTGTTTCTCTTGCAATTGTCATTACTCTTGGTTGTTGTTTTGGTGGGACTAGAAGTAGTTATAAAACACGTATTGGACTTGCCGTTAGCACTTCAGTGACGCCCAGATGTCAAACAGAGATGAATCTTTCACACAATGAACACTTGCCAGACTCCAAAAAGATGAATATTCACCAAGTATTATAAGGGGTTTTATGAATTGATAGGAGATACAAGGCATGCTTCTCACCCTACTGTGCCATATGTTACTCTCCCCTTTTTTATCTCTCCCTCACACAGCTGGGCCAGCAGACTGCTGGAGAGATGGATGAGGGGGTGATGAGGGTGAGGCGGGGGGAGTTGAGTTACATTCCTTCCATCGGGGCTGTGTGTCTGCCAACCAGGTCACTCCCAGTTCAGTCCCGGGAAATTGGGAGGGAAGAATTTCTCCATACTGGACACGGCCATAACCACACAGAGGCCTGTGTGCATATATAAATATATGTGTGCGTGCGTGCGTGCTTGCGTATGATTTTTGAAACTGAGCACCCAGTGTAATATGACTTGCATGTTATTTTCTTTACATTGTAAGAGAGGTGGGGTTTGTATGTGGCGTGTAAGTGTGTGTGTGTGTGTGCGTGTGTGTGTGTGTGTGTGTGTGTGTGTGTGTGTGTGTAGGACAGAAAGTGTAACTGCGATGGAGAAAGATAAGAAAGTTCTCCCCTCCAAAGTTCTGTATGCACTCACATGTCTCACATTTTACTGACTCTGACAACGTACAAGAAGATATCCATTTACAATGACAATTCAATGACATAACGGCTGCTGCATTGACCAAACATGTGGCTTCTAATGATCTCATGGGTTCATTGGCACTGAAGAAACCAAGATGAATTGCTGTATATGTATTCCTATGAAAAGAAATCAGATCCACGCACTGGGGCAGTGCTTTAGCCTCTCTCCAGACATCTCTACCTCTCCTGTCCTGTTCCCCACTCTGTGCACACAGAGATGATAGATGCTTTCAGACCATTCCAGGTCCTCTGGCCCTCGCTGCAGCCTAATAATAGAAAGATGGAAAGATGAAATTACAGGAACAGAAAAGGGCAGAAGTTTATCCTTTGTGTGCTGTTGGCCTGGAATTCCTGATAATGTGCATCTAATGCAGCATGACTGTGTTGACTTGAGTGCCATCAATTTCTATTTCAATGTATTGCCTCTGTGTGCATCTGTCACACCGTTTTTGTGTTGCTAAGCTAAGATGGTGATCATAGTACACATACTTTCACAACAACAACATCTTAGCATTGTCATTGCTAGCACCTCTGTACCTAAGTACAGCCTCACTTAGACTTTTTGCTATGCTCATGTTGGTTGGTATGAAATATCTGTCTGTCAGTAATAAACCTGTCAGCAAAAGAACAATACAAAACTGGGGGAAATATTCCTGGAGCTATATGCAGGCTTCAGTTTGTGAGTCATACTAAAGTAAATGTGTCTTTGTTGTAAGTAGATCATGGCCTTTATGCAATAAATTGGTCCACTCCAGCACCAACGCCACCCAATTTATGCAGTGATAGTTTAGGGACCCTAGAATGCAAAAATATTCAAAACCATTTTTTAAAAATGTAAATGAGGTGGTTTGGGCATCTGGTAAGGATGCCCCCTGGGTGTCTCCCTAGGGAGGTGTTCCAGGCGCGTCCAGCTGGGAGGAGGCCTCGGGGGAAGACCCAGGACTAGGTGGAGGGATCATATCTCTAACCTGGCCTGTGAACGCCTCACAGGCGCCATTTTAATGCTCCATTGACTCCCATTCATTTTGGCGCCACTTTGACAGTGAATAGTTTTACATCTGAAGTGTTTTAAAACTTAAGTTGTCCATTCATTTCTAAAGAAACACAACAATGTATAAGAGGCTCCATTATCTTATACCTCACATCATTGTTCCGTAGACTTCACTGGTCTCCGTCCAGTACAACAGGGTCTGTTGGTCCATTTCTTTAACTGTCTAGGCCTACACCTCGGTTTGTCTCAGGTTACACACCAACGTGCAAATGAAGATTTCCAAAATCTCCACTCTGGCCGGAGTTTTTATAAAGAGTCTTTGTCCGAGGCAAATTCTCAGTTTGCGTGTAAACAAAGGACACAAACGAAGGGAAATGTCTCCGTTTTTCAAAATAACCATGTACGTGTAAACAGTGCCTGAGACACACAAGGTACTACAACAATCTGGCAAGTGATAAAGGACAAAAGGTGAATATATACAGTACACTGGGACAGGTGACACACATTAGGGAAGGGAGGGTAATCACTCAGGCGGGAAGGCAGACAAAGACGGGAAGACAAACAGTGACAGACGGTGAGTTAACAAAATAAAACAGGAAGTTAGGGAACTGTAAGTAAGAGCGGAAACTGGCTGTGCCAGTCACAGTGTTAAGCTAACTGCTTTCCAATAAAATGAGCTAGCACTAGCTCCAAGAGTAGCTAAAAGTGGCCAGATGACATCATATGCTCATTTGCATATAGTGATTGTATAATTTGCATATGGCTTAGTGACAGAAGAGCCAAGGACTGTGATTACTCTGAACAGCATGCATGGAGATGAATTACAATATAATATATCTTGCTTTTTTTCTATTTTTTTGTTGCTAAATTTTAGAAATTTAAGTCTAGGAGGGTCTAAAAGTCACTAATTCCCCCCGGCCACCTGGTGAGTGTAAGTCTAATATTCACTCTTCTTTTAGCTCTAATCGCTTTATGGCACTCAACAAAAACTCATTTTACGTAGCCACAAATCCAAATATTACCTTTACTTCCACTACTCTAATGACAAATGTATTGCATATATGCTTTTTGTTCCTTCAACCTAATTCCTGCAAAATACACTGCAAAAAAAGATAAAAACACTAAATCTGAGGAAAAAGGTAAGAAATTATCTGTCCATGCAGCAAGATAATTTCACTTGACAAGCTTGAAGATTTAAAATAAGAAATTCACTCTTAAAACAAGATAAATTATCTTCACTTCACTTCTAAATCTAAGTTTTTTTATCTTGGTAAGAACCAAATAATTTGCAGTGTGTAGACGCACAGCTAAGGCGAAGAAGGGGACATGTGGTAACATCCTAACGTAGTAGTTGCTCATTTGTCCTCAAAGAAGTGCAAAACTCTCCTAGTGAGGTGAGATAGTTTCATTTTCACAATTACCTCATCCAAACCTTTGTACTAAAAATGAATAAGAAGATACTACATTTCATGAGTTTTTAATTATTTACTTTGGCTGTATATGGTATTTATTAGGGGGACAAACAGAAGTGGAGACACAGACAGAAAACAGACAGGCTCAGTGTGCTTTGCTAGGGGATTTTGTGGCAGAGTTGTTGTCTGGGACAGGAAATATGTGAGCTGAATATGGGATCTGTAGAGGACTTGGCAGCACTAACACACACACACACACACACACACACACACACACACACACACACACACACACACACACACACACAGACACACAGTGCCGGACTCTTCCAGGACACACAGAACTTGGCTCTCGTAGACAACGTGTCACAACTAATCAAATTAGATGTTGCTGCGCTGAGCGGCCTGAACAAGGCCAGAGGTTTTCTCATGGAATCTACAGTAACGTTAGTGAAACATCAAGGATAATTTAGTAAAATCTACAATCTACTGTATTAGTGTGACAGTCTGCGTTTCAACTTCTGATCTACTTCTTGGGAATCCCATGCCTATCGATCAGGTCAAATGGCTAATGATATGACAGACATGTCAAAATTAATTACTAAGAATTAAACAAAAACTACTATTAGGCAGTAGGTAATTAGATATCTGATCTAGTGGGATCCCCTGGTAGCTCACCTGGTTCACTAAGGCTCAGTGGCTTGGCTTTGAGTCCAACCACCGTTGCTGCATGTCATCCCCCCCCCGTCTCTCCCCCTTTCTTGTCTTCAGCTATTCTATCAAATAAAGGCCAAAAAAGCCCAATAAAGAATCCTAAAAAAATAAATTTCACCTAGTTACTCCTTGCATAAGCATCACACAAAGCAGAGTTTTTATGTACACATTGTATGGATATAGACACACACACACACACACAAATAGTGTGAATAGCATTGTTCAACAAATATAGCTCATGATGAGTTACTGTCTTGTTTCAGACCTGACGAAAAGCCGGCTGCTGCTCTCCGACTGTGTGAGCTGCTTTCCCTGCTGTCCTGCCATGACTCAGTGCTGAGTAGGACATTAGTGGGTCTCTTCCTAGTATCCGGCGCAGTGTGAGTGGGTCATTCCTTTCCGCAGTGGTTCAGAGCTGCGTTTAGCATCATGGGAACTGCTGATAGCAGCTGGGGTCCCAAGAGGTCATGCAAGAGTTCAGCTGAGTTTATCCAGCCGACAGGGTGCCCTGTCAGTCAAGGTACAGCGGAACAAATCCAGGGACTGGACTGAGAGGAGGTGAGTTTGTGGAATACCAGGGAGTGTACTCAGGTGGGTGGTCTCCACACTCAAACCCTGTGTCAAAATATAGACAGATGGGGCTATGCATTTTGCATAAGCAAGGTTTCATCATTCAGTTTTCAGTTGATCTCTGACTGACATAACACTGCCACCTAGTGGTCACACAGGCAGCTGCATGTCACCAAAAATAGAATGGAATAGAATAGAATAGAATGCCTTTATTGTCAGTATACACAAGTGCAGTACCTGTGCAACGAGATTTAAGCAACCCCTTTACAGTGTCAACACAAACATATAAAAATATAAAAATACAAAATGTAATATATGAAATGTGGTGCACAGTCCTGAGAGCAACTATAAACATACAGTGGTGCTCATAAGTTTACATGCCCAAGCTTAAGTTGACTAAAAAGAGGAATAAAAACATCATCTTTTTGTAAACAGATCTTAATGGCTTAATTAAAAAAAGGAAAGATCCAACCTTTTAAGGACACCAATTTTCTTTGTGAATGAGTCATGTATTGTAAATAAATTAATGTTCTTCCTTAAAATACAGGGGCATAAGTATACACCCCCCTATGTTAAAATACAGGGGCATAAGTATACACCCCCCTATGTTAAAATACAGGAGGCATAAGTATACACCCCCCTATGTTAAATTCCCATAGAGGCAGGCACAGTTTGATTATTAAAGGCCAGTTATTTCATGGATCAGGATACTATGCAAACTGATAAAGTTCTCTTGACCTTTGGTATTAAAATAGCCCCCCCCACCCACACCAAAGGCCAAGGGAACTTTATCAGGATGCATAGTATCCTGATCCATGTAATAACTGGCCTTTAAACATAAAAATCTGCCTCTATGGGAATTTAACATAGGGGGGGTGTATATTTATGCCCCCTGTATTTTAAGGAAGAACATTTATATTAATTTATGTACAATACATTATTCATTCACAAAGAAAATCGGTGTCCTTAAAAGGTTAGATTTTACCTTTTAATGAAGGCATCAAGATCTATTTATAAAACATGATTTTTTTATTCCTCTTTTTAGTCAACTGATGCATGGGCATGTAAACTTATGAGTACATCTGTATATAAAGTAATAGTAGAGAGATAAAGGGTTTGTATCCACATTATGCAGAAATCTAGTTTGGTGTATCAAAAGTCCTGACTATTAAATATTACACAGTAATGAGATTAAGTGATTGAGTGTTAAATATTGCACTGTAATGAAATTAAAGACTATGAACTGACTAAAAACTATATATTACTGTAAATAACAACATAACAGCAAATGCAGCGACGTATGACTTCCAACACAAAGAAAATGTTTACCAGTTATCAATTTCTGTGAAAGATACCCAAAGACTGTCTCACCTGAATGACCTGACTGAAAAATGGATGAATATGCTATATGTATTTATAGAAGTAAAAATCCATTCAGATTACAGTAAAGCTTCCATTTGTTTCCATCAATCCCACAATATCCAGACTAGTGGAGAGATGTTTACATATAACATTATATTATATTATATTATTATACACTGGATTGCATTATCAGGCAGGGTTGTGCATTTGTTATATATCTGAAGAATTCCATGATCTTAGTCACTTCGTCATAGGGCATTGACTCCCAACCAGAGGTACTTGTACACCAAATACTTGGAAAGATTGTGGAGCAGTTCAACTCATTTGAAAAGATAAAGTTGTGTGATTTGATTGAAAACACTATGATTCAATTCAATTGTATCTATAGTGTCAAATCATAACAGAAGTTGATCTCAGGACACGTTACAGATAGAGTAGGTCTAGACCAAACTATAATTTACAGACAGAACAATTCAGCGGGGGAGACAGACCCAGGACTAGGTGGAGAGATTATATCTCCAACCTGGCCTGGGAACGCCTCGGGATCCCCCAGTCGGAGCTGCTTGATGTTTGGGGTCCCCTGCTGGAGCTGCTGCCCCCAAGACCCGACATCGGATAAGGGGACAAAGATGGATGGATGGATGAAGACAGATAGAAGGAGAGAGAGAAATGTTGACTTTCACTTGGAATTGTCACATATGTCCTAGATCATTCTGGATTCCCATTCCAGAACCCTTCTTTCTGATCCTGCAACAATAGTACAGAACTGAATGACACAGGTTCATGAGTTAGGAGTGCAGAAAAGAATTTCAGTACCACCTGTTCAGATAGGAGACACAAAAAACGCAAAGTGAACTTGCTCTTCGACTTCTAGAATTTGCTAAACATGCCACTTTTAACTCTGGTTTGGAAAAACGTGCAGCCGTCGGGGAGCTCAGGTCAAACAGGTGAGAGGGCAAGAGGTCGCCATCCTACTGGAAATGTTGACACGCGTTGAAACATGTACTGTTTAGTTTCTTTTTTTTGGATGAAGTTCATGTTATTTGGTGTTGAGGTGGATTGAGATAACAAGAGGAGTACTGCAGTAGTACATTTATTTGCACAAATAAATACCAAGAAAGCTGTGAGATCCTGTTCAGGGTGGGAAATGAACTTTTTTGCCCACCGGCCACAGACACTCATTTTTTTTACCAGCCACTTTTTCTGGGATTCAAATTTATAAAAGAAAGTGATATTTTGAATTGCTTTAGTGCATTATTTTGTATTATTAATACATATTTCTTTAATATAAGCAACTGCCACTGTGACAGGTATACAGGGCAAAGTCACCCCCCACTTTGAAAGAGTACCCACCTTTACCCCCCCGATCCTGTTGAAGACGAAGAAAATACAGACACAAACACTACTACAAATGTTGCAGTACTTGTACTTTAGTTAACCCTTAAAATCAACACTTTTGTGTGATTGTGATTTTAACATGTTCTTACGTTTTTGTCCATTTTTTCAACACTTTTGAAGCTTTTTTTGATGTTTGTTGCTTTTTTTGACATTTTCAACACTACGTAACACTAACTTATTAACTTTTGCTTTACAGTTATTTTTGGAATTTATGGTCAATAAACCTCATTTATAGGAAATTATACCTAATATTTGAGTTAGAAAAGCAGAAATTAGGAATTATTTAGACTAAAATTAAAGGAATGGATGTTGATGATAATCACAGACTGGAATATGTCAACTTTTACTCAATACTATTTCAAAAACACTTTAATTTTTTTTTAAATGCTATAAAATTGAATAAGATGCCCCAAAATGAATGAAAGTAGAGATTTGTACTTGGCAAAGAGCGTTGTGTGGAATCAATCATGTTATTTTGGGGAATTAAAAAGAACATTGATGTAGGACAACATGAGGACAACATGAGGGACAACATGAAGACAACATGAGGGTTAAGTCTTTTCTTTTCATGCCACTTCCTACTTCTACTCACTACATTTCAGAGAAAAATATTGTACTTTTTACTCCACTACATTCATCTGACAGCTTCTGGTTACTTCACAAATTAAAACGTGTAGTTTTATAAAAACCCAATGTTACTTTATTACAAATGAAACTACCTAACCATATACAGTGGCTTGAATAAGTTTACACACCCATGCTAAAGTTGATTAATAAGAGATATAACAAAACATCTTTTGAAAATTGATCTTAATGCCTTAAAAATAAATAGGAAAATCCAAAGGCCAAGGGAACTTGATCAGGATGCATAGTATCCTGATCCATGAAATAACTGGCCTTTAATAATAAAAATCTGCCTGCCTCTATGGGGATTTAACATAGGGGGGTGTATACTTATACCTGTATTTTAAAGAAGAACATTTATTAATGTAAACTACATTACTCTTTCACAAAGAAAATTGCTGTCCTTAAAAGGTTAGATTTTCCTAATTTTTTTTTTAATTAAGGCATTAAGATCAAATTCCAAAAGATGTTTTTTATTCCTCTTTTTATTCAAATATAGCATAGGTGTGTAAACTTATTCAAGCCACTGTATAGGCCTACAAGTACAGCAGAAATAATTAAAAAACACTTGGTTGAACTGATTTGATCATTTCCAAATGTGGGAAGTGCATTTTTCTAATGATACTTACATGACATACCATTTTGAATACAGGCCTTTTACTTGTTACAGAGTATTTTGACAGTGTGGTGTTAGTACTTTTTACTAAAGTCAAGGATCTGAATGCTTCTTCCACCACTGGTTACAGCTGATGAAACGCCAACTACACCCCCCGTGTCTGAGTCTGATGAAGCTGCTGTCAGCAGTCCCTCTGACATCGGCTCTGATGGAGTCTCAGCCCCCGGCTCCAGAAACCCTCGGCGGAGAAGGATCAGAAGATTCTTCGGCAGGATTTGGTGGGCTCTGTGCTGCTGTTGCCCGGTAACAGAAACACTCGTAGGCTCTGCTGACACCGTTTCAACGGACGGCGCCACTGCTTCTTCAGATGACGCTGTGGGTGGGACTGATGTTTCAGCTGCAGTCCCCCATGCCTCCACAGAAGCTTCAACCGCCCCTGTTCCCACTCGCCTGGCTGGTTCAGCTGACATGCCTGAGTCAGAACTCCCTCCGCTGGCAAAACCCCTTGTTGACGTATGATTCCATGTAATGATTTACCATTTCATTGAAAAATAGATGAAAAAATGAACAGAATTAAATCTCTGAGCTGTCTGTATGCAAGCGGTAGTAAACAGTCACAATAGCAGTATATTTTGTAAATATATTGTTTTTATCCAGTATATATCACCACGTCTGATACATACTGTATATGAATGTATGGTATTGTTACTGTCTTTGTCAGAGATGGAAAGTTATGTTTTATCATTTAATAATAATATAATAATACCACCCTGACAGAACCCATTCTACAATCATTACTTTTACTTTTGAAACTTTAATTTTATTTTGCTGATACTTTTGTACTTTTGTACAGTAAATATCAGATACTCTAAGACTTTTACTCAAGAAATATTCTAAACGCTGACTCTAACTTCTACCTAACTCCTACCAAAGTTCATTTTTTGGTAATATACTTGTAGTTTTACTCAAGTATTGCTTTCAAGTACTTTATACACGACTATTCATGCTCTAGTGTGTGCTCTAATGTGATAATGTGACACGGACACTGCACCTTGCAAAATAGTCCCCCCCCCACACTAAATCAGTAATTTCACTGGATACCAATGAATATATGTATTCATTATTTTAACAGAGGATAAATGCAAAATATTGAACACATGAAAAAAACTATGAAAGTTCTTTTATGTGTAATGATGTGTAAACAATAAGTAAATAAAAAATAAAACTGTCCTTCACTGGGTTACACGTGAATAGCATTGGCGATTTTTTTGTTTGTTTTATTATTCTAATTTTTAGGGGGGCTGGTCTATGAACTCGTCCTGGTAGGTGTATTTCTTCTTCTTTACTTCTCATAATGAAGGCATTCTTAAGAAATGTAGGAAGTTCCAGTAACCACGATACAGTGGTGGAAGAAGTATTCAGATTCTTTACATAAGTAAAAGTACTAATACCACACTGTAAAAATACTTTGTCAACAAGTAAGAGCCCTGCATTAGAAATGTTACCTAAGTAAAAGTATTTACTTATTTACTAAGTATCATCAGAAAAATGTACTTAAAGTATTAAAAGTAAAAATGCAGAAACATCCTCACATTTTAGTGTTTAATTATTCGACTTATCATTCAGTTGTACTTGTAGATAGGCCTGTATGTTGTTGGGTAGTTGTTTTTTTAATAAAACATATTTTATAAACTACCTGTGTTTTGTGCGCAAAAATCTTAATTTGTAAAGTAACTAAAACTCAGATTAATGTAGTGGAGTAAAAAGTTACAATATTTCTCTCTGAACATGGCATGAAAAGAAAATACCTTAAGTACCTTAAATTTGTACTTGAGTAAATGTACTTCCACCACTGCGGTTCCTGATGCAGTTTGAGGTAAACCAGGTGGGTGGGACATGGGTGGGACATGGGTATGACATGTGTGGGCGTCGGGGGGGTCGACGCGGTGCAGACGGTCCCGTCAGTGAGCAGAGCTGCAGCCATGGCTCAGGTAAAGGAAGACGCAGTGAGGAGCCATCAGGAATGTGCCGAGGTCTACTCTGACATGGCTACTGTCAGCTCCAGTGCAGGTGAGTCCAAAAACTGTCTGTTTATTATTAGTCCATCATGTCATCCACCAATGATGGAGTGTCCTCTACAATACACACAGAGACCTGTGGTACAGTGTTTCTTTCTCGCCATCGGTTTGCATGTTTTCAGTCATTTCTAAATCATTGGAGTAACTTTAATTCAGTGTCAAACTATAGGGACTTATGTTGTATAATAGTCTTAAAGCTGTTACACAGGGGTTTGTTTAGAAAATGGACATTAATGTTAAATTTGTCAGTTAATTTGAGCACAAATTCACACTTGTAGCTGCCTTTTAGCCCTGAAAACCCTTTATTAGTTTATTAGTACTTTGATAACAGTAGTTATTGGTATAGTTGTATCCAGTTCAACTGTTAACATTTGGAATTAAGAGAATAAAAGTCTTTGTGAGTTGAAAATTGAATACAATTTCAATAGCCATCATTCAGTCAGCCTCCTCTGTGTCTTTTCTAACCCCCGTGATGTGAACACACAAAGTCAGCTCAGTGCACCAATTTGCCAGAGTAGTCACTTTGTGGTAATAATCTTAAGTCAAATCCCTCCGTTTCTGGTATCTTTTTCTCACGAGCTCGTCTTTGGCAGCTAAAGCTCTGTGGCTCTCAGGTTGCCTGGTGGCAGTGGGAACCATAAAGTCAGTGTAATCCCCCCACAGTCATTGGTGAAATGGGCCTTTACACGTTTAGGCCACTTTTTCGAATCACGCCAAGTAACTGAAGAAACAGGAGCTGGAGAATTGTCTCTAAAAGAGTCAAAGTCTTTTCAGCGTTTTCTTCCTCCTGAAAGCAGATATAGGAGAGACGGTGAGGAAGAGGGCGCTGGGTGAGACCTCCCTGGGTGTCGGCCTTGGCAGGCGGAGCAGAGCCTACCCGTCCCCAGCCAGGAGACGGCAACGCACCACCTTCAGCCACAAGCAGCTGGAGCAGCTGGAAGTGGCTTTCGGACAAAACCAGTATCCCTGACATCTACTACAGAGAGGAGCTGGCCCGTATCACCAAGCTCAATGAGGCTCGCATACAGGTGGGACTGATTAGGATGTGCAGCTGTGACTTTATGAAGTCCTACTAAAATTACTCACCTCATTTAACAGTCTATTATTACATTTAGAAAAACTACAACTGAAGAGTGGATTTGAGCTCACATCATATCATATGTTACACCTGGCAACATGATGCAATCCAGTAGTGCTGAGACAACATTCATTTATCAGTCAATTGTCAGACAGTTAATTGATAACAAGTTTCATAATGTATGAAGCAAACATATTACTGTTCTCCATAATTGAATTGGATGTATAATATTGAAGAAATGCTGCATGAAACAAAATCTTTTGTAAGGTGGCACACCTTACCGAAAAGCACTCTGTTTTGCTAACATGTGGTTGGGCAATGAATATAATATTGTGCATTTTATTTTAAAATGTGAGCAGAGACAACATGGCTTTATTAAAAGGTCTGCAATATTTTCTTTAAAACCCTTTTATAGGGTTAAATTCATTTGGGGGTGCACCTTCCCTGCACACACTGAAGGTTTATTTGTATAGCACCTTTCACAGATAAAAAATCACAAAGTGCTTCACAGTAAAATGTAATACAATACCAACAAAGTACAATACAATGCATGAGACACTTTAAAAACAAATGGAAAACATAAAAACAAAAACCATAAAAACCCACTGAACACATCAGCGGTAGAAGTATCAGTAGTGTTGTTTTGCCTCAACGGCAACACAAGGCAATGCGTAAATGTCCCATTTTTGCTGAACCCACCCTTTTTGAATAACATTATGATGTCAGGTGTCTTACTTGCATTAAGGTGTCCAGGCCAGCTAATCTGTCCTTGTCTCAGCAGGTTTGGTTTCAGAACAGAAGAGCCAAACAGCGGAAGCAGGAGCGGGCCTCCCAGAAAGTTCTCTCAGTGGGTGTGATGTCAGGCCACAGGGCGCTGCTGGGAGGAATGCACGTCCAGCCGTCCAGCATGGCTCGACAGTACTACACCCAGCCCCTGGCTCACATGCCCCGCCTCCCCCCCATGCTGCCCTCTGGGGCTTACTCCCGCCACCCAGGCCCGGTGGGCCAGTGCCCCTGCCCCAGCGTCCCACCGCAGCCAGCCTCCCAGCGGCAGCATGAAGACTGGTACAGCCCGCTGAGGAGCAACCTCACCTCGCCCATGTTCTCTCTGGCCTCCATGCAGCCTCTAGACCCGGCCTCACACTGGAGCTAAGAAGTAACAGAGGTCAATAAGAAAACAAGTCAATTACAAAATTAAAAGGATTTTTTAATCTCTATTTAGCTGCAGAGGATTAGGTGATCACGTATGTCTTTTTTCACCTTGTTTCACACACATATTGTCACTCATTTGAACGAGCCCCTTTTCAGCATCATATTTGCACTCTTGATGTCTACTAGAATAGGTTTACATGCTTTGATGTTTAAAAATCCTCCTATGTTTCTCATTGCGGCTGTTCCTTTGCCTGAAACACTCTGTTTCTGAGTCCCGCCTTCCCGAAAAGCCCAGTCTGCTCTGATTGGTCAGCTGGCCCACTCTGTTGTGATGGGTCAACCAAATTTAAACAAGCAACAATTAGTGATGTCACTGATTGAGGCTGGCATTCTTAATCAGTGACATCACTGAGCAAACAGCAACGTGGGCGACGTGTTTTTATGTATTCGGGAAAAAATGCTGTCTGTGGGAGAGAAAGATCCATTTAGAGTGAAATGTATGTTTTGTACCTTATCTATTATCTATTACATACACCAAAAAAACAATGTAATACACTAAAAGTCAGGGCAAATCATAAAAGCATAACAGGGGCACAGCCTCTGGTTGCACATCAGCTTATGCAAGTAGAAGTAACTCACAAAGAAGTTCAAGTTTGTGAATGCATAGAAAACAATTCTAATCATATTTGCACACATGATATCAGTGATGAGCAGGGTTCAAAATTAGCACCATCCACCATAATGCAGGTAAAATATACAAGTGGCTGGTAGTTTTGCTTCCCTCACCAGCCAAAAAAAAACATGGTAATAATATATTGAGTGGCTGGTAAAATTTAAAAAATTCACTACAGTCATATATCTGGTGGATGAAAAAGTTAATTTTGAACCCTGGCGGTGAGGCTTCACAGACTCTGAGTACAGATTTAAAGTAAAACAACTGCGTGTGTGTGTGTGTGTGAAAATCACACATTTAAGTCCCAAGTACAAATTCTGGCCCTGATTTAGCTGTAAAAATAACTTCAGTGTCACACAGTTTTCAATCTGTATTCATATATTCTGTTTTTAACAGAGTATAAATTATTGCTGAAAAATCCTTTCACAAGCTCAAAATCTAAGAGACACTATACACATGTATTATAATGTAACCCTCATGTTGTCCTCATGTTGTCCTCATGTTTTCCTATATCAATGTTCTTTTTAATTCCCCAAAATAACATGATTAATTCCACACAACGCTCTTTGGCAAGTACAAATCTCTACTTTCATTCATTTTGGGGCGTCTTATTCAATTTTATAGCATTGTAAAACGAATGGAAGTGTTTCTGAAATAGTATTGAGTAAAAGTTGACATATTCCAGTCTGTGATTATCATCAACATCCATTCCTTTAATTTTAGTCTAAATAATTCCTAATTTCTGGTTTTCTAACTCAAACTTTAGGTATCATTTCCTATAAATGATGTTTATTGACCATACATACTTAAAATAATTGTAAAACGTTAAAAAAAGTTAATAAGTCAGTGTTATGTAGTGTTAAATGTCAAAAAAGTGGCAAACATTGAAAAAAGTGTCATTAGTGTTGAAAAAAGGGACAAAAACTTAAGAAAAACTTAAAAACCTTGACTAAAAGCGTCAATAAAAGTGTGGATTTTCAGTTTTGACGGGAATACAACACAAGGGTTAAACTGCTTTCAATATTCTCCTCCACATCCACTAAAGCTTTAGTGTGTAACTTTTTGATATTAATGAACATCTGTTACGTTCAATCCATTTCCAAATGAGTTGCTCCAAAGCTAATGAAGACTCTCAGCGCCACACAACTCTCAGTAGGACTATGTTCACAAGATTGTGTCGCCGGTGACTTTCCCGCACAGAAACTCAAGTGAAGATAATGACCTCTTCTGAAGAGTCCATCATGCTTTTTTAATCCTCCGTGTCCTCCTCGGCTACTAGCAACAGCGTGGAGGAGGGGTGGTGGCGCGTGCGCGATCACGTAATGCTTGTATCATGTGGGTGCGCCAACAGTTGTTATTTTTGTTGAATTCCTCATGGGGCGACAGAAACTACGCACTACAGCTTTAAATGAAGTTAATTTGTTAACTTAGGTTGGGGAGCAGGGCCACGCCTAAACCACACCTCTAATCACCAGACAACGTGGGTCACGTGGGTCTGGTTTCCCCAGAAACTCAAAGCCAACTGTCATGGTGGCTTGTTCAGAATATTTTTTCTGGTAAGAAAAGATCTCCATGGAGAAATGTCCAACAGAACAGGAAAAAAAAGAATGTCGAAAAGCTGCACGAAGGTGGCAAAAAACAAATCTCCTGGTCCATTATAACACCTATAAAGAGAGACTTCGCATTTAGAATTTGGAACTGAGGAATGGAAGGCGGTCCTTCTTCTCTGATATTATCTCTAGAAACAATAGTAATTCCCGTGCTTAGTTTGCCACTGTCAATAGGTTAACAAACCCTCCAGTACCAGTAGCATCTGAACTTTTATCTACCAAGGCCTGCAATGACTTTGCATCCTTCTTCAAAGACAAAATTCAGAAAATTAGACAATTTCAGATCAAAAAGATTTTCCACCAATCAGATTGGTCATTTGAGTCCGACTGGCGGAAGTGCCCGCCTTCTGACCGAGCAGGTCAGGTCGGCCAAAATGAAAGCCGCCGGCCCCTCCGACGGACGACGGCACAGAACACACCAGACTTGAGTCAGCAACGGCTGATTATCGGGTTGGTGTGTCACGGCCTTTACATGTCAGCGGATCTACTTATTAGTTAATAATACACACATACATTTTTTTTACTGCAATTTGAATGAAAAGTTAACATTTTGTTCACTGCTCCATGTGTTGAATGCTACACATGGGCCAACGTTGGTCTACACAATACCTCGACCGATGTACTGAAATGTACTGACACTGTACATGAAACAGGAAGTCTAAAAACCTGCTTAGTACACCTAATAAATAAAGATTTCAAATATGTTTCCCAATGTCTTTTAAACGTGATTTTATGAATGCCACGTGATACAACTCCACATATCACGATCTATTAAAAAAAAACATCACAAGTCTATAGATAGATTTTTAATATTTCACATTCCAGAGACAACACAGTTGCAGCTGTTATGCTTTCAGATTTGTTTTTTGGAATATAAATCAACAACCTTAACAGATTGAAGAATTAATACTAGATGGCAAAAAAAATATAGATTCATCCATCCATCTCACACAGATGGATTTAACAAACTTTAACACACACACACACACACACAGATGTGACGTGTATCTGTTTTAAAGGCAGCTAATGATTGGAAGCCAACGTGTGTTGAGGTTCTAACTAGTACTTTACTGGAAACCCAGCAGCATCAACCAGTAGGCTTTAAGTCTAGCTTATCCAGGGATGGAGAACCAGTAGTACGCCGCTGCTTTACATTCACTTCATGACGTTAGATTTTAAGATCAGCTGGCTCACCGACTACAGTGAAGAAGGTGGTGATTGGCTCGTATAAGTGTGTTAATCTTCATGAAAACAACCTCAGGAAGAACACACTTGGTGCCATTAACGCTGCATGGAGCTTGCTGGCAACATTCAACGTGTTCACACACACACACACATTCAACGTGCGCACGCACACACACTCAACGTGTGTACACACACACACACACACACACACCTTCAACGAGCACACACACATTCAACGTACACACATTCCACACACACGAAAAGGATTCATTTCACAGAATCATTTGGTCCACCATTTTGAGGATCACACAGCGACAGTGTGTTAGCTACTGTAAATAAGTGTGTGTCTGCTTGAGTCCAGTATGCACAGAGCGGTCCTTTTAAAGTGATGACATTCTGTTTAGATGCTTTTGGGCTACCAGAAGAAACTCACCACTGTGTCATCACTAAAAGCAGAACACACACTATAGAGCTGCTGTACATACAAAAGGGCCATTCATACAAAATTACAAAAACACATATATTCCTAACTTTCCCCTACGGTAGCTATGCAGATGGATTGGGTTTTATTTGCCATGGTACCTGGCACTGAGACCTCTGCTACCACTTCCCTGATAGCTGTACTAGTTCCCAATAAAGGTTTTGGGCTTTTATTTATTAGGCCTTTTGGTAGAAGTCTAAACTAAAAGTATATATCCATGGTTAGATACCATGAGGGGCTAAGTAGAAAAAAACTGTGATATTTGGTGAACTGACCCTTAATAAAAAGGCATGATTTCATGGAACCTATGAAAACAGATGGCGCAGAAATGTCACTGCAAGTGTACTGTAAGCATACACCAGAGACATTTTGTTTTCCTCCTATTTCTGTTGCTTATTAAATTACTGGCATTCCTTGTTTTTCTGCTACTAGCTTGGACCTCACATGAAAAAAACCCGATGCATCACACGCTTAGAAAGTAGAAAAATTTCCCAAACCTTAATTAAATTATCAATAACCCTGACTGGTGGCCTGCGAGAGAGAAATTCAGTCTGGTGGCTACTCAGTTGGCCTTATCTTCTCTGCAGATTTGTTGTTGTGGGTATGAAGCATGTAAGTTCTCAGGTGACATCTTACTCCAGTGATTTGGCAAACTCTGCATAATCTATGTAACCATCATTGTTCTTGTCATCGTCCTTCAGAACATCATCAATGAGGGTGATGAGGTCCTCCTCTTTCAATGGCTGGCTGTTCTCTCCTCTCTCCTGACAAAGAAACAAGATATAAACACAAAAATTGTTCATGTAGACATGTTATTTATGTGTTACAGATTAACAGATTTGTTTAGATACACCAGTTAAATAGGTAGAGCTGGGCAATATATCCACATCGTGATATCGTCTTAGATTTTGAATATTGTAATATGGCATAAGTGTTGTCTTTTCCTGGTTTTGAAGGCTGCATTACAGTGAGGTGATGTCATGTTAGGAACTGACCAGACTGTTCTATTATTAGCCTTTACCCACTTAGTCATTATGTCCACATTACTGATGATTATTTATTAAAAATCTCATTGTGTAAATATTTTGTAAAAAGCACCAATAGTCAACATTACAATATCGTGATATTTGATTTTCTCCATATCGCCCAGCCATATATATAACCAAGTACAGTTTGGGGTTTTCGGTTTAGTTTAGCTTTATGCTCACCCCTCTGTCTTTCTGTCTTTCTCTCTTTCCTCTCATTTATTTCAATAATGAGGTACTAAGACATTGTGTATGAATCAAAACATGCATGATCTGTGAATAAGCATGTGACCCTACAAATGTTAGGTTTAAAACAGCTTTTTAAAAGGAAACAGCCTTAAGGTTAGGTCCCTGCTGCAAATTAGTTAACAGCTTTAGAGCTTCAGTTTAATTTAGCTTAAAGAACACAGGAACACTCTCAATGAAACGAGGTACTGCCGTCATGACATCTCCTTTAGAGTGAAACAAAGGTGTTTAGGAAAGGAAAGGGTGGGTTTTTTTAGACAATGTGGATCCATCAAGTATTTAAAAGGTGTCTTGCTTCTGTAATATGACATGACCGCGGGTGAAGCAATCAATTGTGAAATGCTTTTTGTGAAATCTCAAAACTTTCACAAATTTGAGACTCCATGAACTCCAGCTGCTGGAAAATAATAAATCATATAGTATACAGATTAAAACTATAAACACTCATGACCTCGTTAACCCTTGTGTTGTCCTCGGGTCAAATTGACCTGTTGTCCTATATCAATGTTCTTTTTAATTCCCCAAAATAACATGATTGATTCCACAAAATGCTCTTTACCAAGTACAAATCTCTACTTTCATTCATTTTGGGGCGTCTTATTCAATTTTATAGCATTTGAAAAATAAATTGAAGTGTTTTTGAAATAGTATTGAGTAAAAGTTGACATATTCCAGTCTGTGATTATCCATCAACACACATTCCTTTAATTTTAGTCGAAATAATTTCTAATTTCTGCTTTTCTAACTCAAACATTAGGTATAATTTCCTATAAAAGAGGTTTATTGACCATACATTCTAGAAAATAACTGTACAACTAAAGTTAATAAGTTAGTGATACGTAGTGTTGAAAACAAACATTCAAAAAAGCATCGAAAATGTTGAAAAAAAAAGGTACAAAAAAACGTAAGAAAAAGTTTAAAGCGTCGATAAAAAGCGTCAACAAGTGTTGATTTTCAATTTTGCCGGGAAGACAACACACGGGTTAATCCATTCTTTAGCAGATACAAATGATTACTGGTACTTACGTTAGCAGCCGTTACATTCACACCTAAGAGAACAAAAATATATAAATGTATACAGTCACACATATACTGTATATACCTACCTCTCTGTGTACATGTGTGATAGCTGTGGCTAGCTCTAGCCCATCCAGCAGGTTGTTGCCATCATAATCGTGCATCTTGAAATAGTGCAGCTGGAGCTCCTGGGGTGTCATTTCTTTCTCTGGTTTGTCTATCATTCCCTCTAAATGCTCCATGATGTGGCTGGAAGACAAAAGAAAGAGTCATAAGCCACAGAGTACACAGACGCTGGTGTCAACTGTGTTCAAAGTTCACTATTCTGTGCAAATACGGCCTGAATGGAGCTTCTGCAGGACTGGGAGAGATCACTCACTCTTTGTCCTGGACCATGTTTCTGTCCAGGCGGCCGTGACCGTGACCGGATATGGAGGCTGCACGCTCTATGACCGGCAGCGTGTGCTGCTGCTGCTGCTGGGGCTCCACCTGAGAGTCAACACACAGCAGAGAGCAGGACAGGAGGAGGAGCAGGCCCCCCCACTGCACACTACACCTGCCACTACTCATTCTGCTAGGCACACACACACACACACACACACACACAAACACAGACATACACACATACACACACAGACATACATACACACACACACACACAGACAGACAAATACAGATACAAACACACACACACACACACACACACACACACACATACATACACACACACACACACACACACACACAGACAGACAGACAGACAAATACAGATACAAACAGACAGAAACACACACACAAACACACATTCAGAGACACACACGCGCGTGCACACACACACACATACACATATACAGAGACAGAGACACACACATACAGAGACAGAGACACACACATACAGAGACACACACACACACATACAGAGACACACACACACACATACAGAGACACACACACACACACATACAGAGACACACACACACACATACAGAGACACATACAGAGACACACACACACACACACACACACACACACACACACACACACACACACACACACACACACAGCAAGTTAATTAAAGACTCATGTGCTGTTGTATTAATCTATGGATATCCCATTTCCTCTTTATATACACTAAATTTACATTGTAGGTTGTTTTTTTTATTTACCTTTTCAACATTCTGTAAAATAAAGATTTCCCTCACACATTTTATGTATACATCTGAAATAAATACCCTCCATTTACAGATAAGCTGTCCCTCTTACGGTTTTAACACCATATTAGAGCTAAATTAGCTTAAGATAAGCATTTTAGAGAGCTGGATCTATCGAATAACTAACTGTTACGCCATATTGCTTAAAGAGGAAACATATTGTAAATTGTGTAACGTTGGATAGCCTTATGTAACAGTAAAGGCATACTTTAGTAAAACAATGGGCTAATTAGCCATGTTTAATTGCTGTGAAAATATATAGAGCTACTGTGTGCACCATGAGGTTAGCTAGGTATTCTAACGGTAGTGCAGAAGTTAACGTTAGCAAAAAGGCTGGCTAGCATGAAGCTTCATTTCAGGACTGCGTTGACATATCGTGACCTGTTTAATGCACGAACAATACAATACGTTCAACCATATAATTACCTTAAAAGTCATTTTAATACTTACCTGAATTATTTATCACTCGACTATCTTCACTTGACTCGTGGACAGTTATGTTTTGCTCGTTGGCTGGCAACAACGATCAATCACTACCTTTAAGGACCGAATGGCTTGCCGTAGCGCCACTTGGACACGACAGCTCATTATGATTGGTTAAACTATTTCAAAGAGTATACAACTGAAGCGAGAGGATTCACTGCACTAACGTCCGTATTCACTGAATTGTCCGTCCACGGCTGAATTATTATATTCTGTACAGTTATAGTAAGATACATATACAGCTATTACACCTAGAAACACCTTTAGGTAAAAAATGCATGCATTCTGTTTCATTGGCTGGCCTTACGCCGGGTAAAATCGTATTAACTTGCGAAATATCTTGAGTATGTGATAAGCATCTTGGGTATATAAGCCAACACTGATACAAGCTAACGTTTTATTGACAACATATTGGCATTCTCACGTTGTAGCACTTCACACATGGCACTTTCCAGGAGGACAAAGTATTTTACGATGTGAGTGGCTTGTCTTCACAGAGAAAATACCTTTGAGGTGACTCTTTCCTTTCGTCAGCAGGTGGGGGGGGTGAAGCAGCCGCTCAGCTGTCAAATGTGCGACGCACACACATAAGCACGCTGTGGTGGAGTGGACTGAGGAAGGAGAAGCGTCGATTTCAAGCAAATGTCAAGTTTCCAGAGAGAAAATGACGCTGCTAAAGCTCTGTTCAGGAGGCTTGAGGTTTCTTTTTAAATTTACTGTCATAAAGTAGTTGATAGGCATATTTACCCCAGTAGTCTGTGACCCTTGTCTCTCCTTATACACCCATGTGGATAGTAGGACAAATGTTAATAATTGTTTAACTGCAGATGACTTAATGTGATTTCCACCTCAACTTGTTCACCACCATTTAAGAGCACTGATTAGTGTGAACTGAAGCAACAGAAAGTTGTGTATGTCTCCATTGTATCGATGCAGTGCAATACATGGCAGTGACAGATGTAGGCTTTGTACCTGAGCCAGGAGCTTAGCCATGTGAGCCTGCCAATGGTGCTGAACCCAGATCAGGGAGCAAGCAATTAAACTGATTTTTCCAATGAACTCATTTATGAAACAAATATATATTCAATATATATACAAATATAATATTGAATATATTCAAAGAATTAATAAACAGCACCTATGCATGTATTCTGTCTGTTTGGGGGTCCACACTTTGCTGCAGACGAGTAGGACAGTGTATAAGCCTTCCCTGATCCAGTTAAAGTGTTAACGGGAAAGATTAAGCACATGGCTGTTTACAGGAGGGCATGCACGCTTCCTTTTACTTCCAACAGCTACAGATCAAGCCTTCTCAAAATGCCACAGTCATTACAGTCAATGCACCTTTACTGACAGCAGTCTATGGCAAAATGCTCGACAGGTGTATGTGTGCAAGGCACTTATTTTCTGTATATTGCAGATCTGCAATATACAGAAAATCAACCCGTCTGCGTCTTCATTTAACAAAGACATATCTACTTAGGCGGCTATTAACCCTTCTGTTGTCTTCCCGGGTAAAAAAAAAGACAAAAATGTGTAATTTTCATCCCTTTTTTAGACTTATTTTAGTTTTCAAAATGTTGTAGTTTTACACTACTTTTTGGAATTAATGGCCAATTAAACCCTAATTTATATAGAATTATACCTAATATTTGAGTTATTAAAGCAGAAATTATGAATTATTTTGACTAATAGTTAAGATCAGAGGAATGAAAGTGATTAATTGTATTTGCAAAGAGCGTTGTAAAGAATCCAATCCATTTTTTGTGGTAATTTGGTGAAAAAGAAATTCATATTTCAGACATTTTTAAAGGGGTCAAATTTGACCCGAGGACAACAGGCGGGTTACTATTTTATTAATTATTATTATTATTAATTATTTAGTTCCTATAATAACAATTAGACGTAGCCTACTTCCTTACAATGAAACTTGATGTTGTGTTTGATGGCTTTTCGTGGCTGTAGTAACACCCCCCCCCTTCCCCCCACACACACACATTTTTTTCTCCTGGAAGTGTGCAGTTACTCCCATCGTGTCCGGCGAGTACAGTCACCACCGGGACAGAGCAGTGATGGCATCCCGGGTCTCCTTCACCCAAGCCCGCATAGAAGCGGAGCTGGAGCGCTACCGGGCCGAGTGCCAGTGGGACAAGATGCCGATGATCATCGAGCAGATGAAGGTGGCGCGGATCCACGAGGACGGTGAGTGTTCACCTGGCTGAAGGGTTTAAAGTTGAGCTGTCTCCTGTCGCTTCCGGATTGATTTTAACCACTGTAAAAAATAAATAAATAGCCTAAATAGCGAGAAAAAGTTATAAGGTTCCATAAATCCCCTGCCTAATGTCATGCTTACTATATTAAGTGCCCAAATTCCACTTGTTGTCAGGGAAGTTTCAGGAAGTTGTCTCCAGAGTAGGTGTCTCTTAGATTGTGTCTTAAAGATAATTTGAATTGAGTTAATTTACACTGAGGATTTAATGTCTCAACACATTTTTTTCAATTGATCTGTAAAAAGTATTTGAAGAGTTCTAGAAACAATCATCAGTGTTTGTCAAAGATGGATATGTTTTGCATTGCCTGAGTGGCACTGTTCACAAGTTGGACTTTGGACTCTCAAAGATAGAGTGGGTTACTCTGTCCTGAATGTTTTTCTCTGTAAATGTACTCCACAAATAATAATAATAATAATAATAATAATAATAATAATAATAATAATAATAATAATAATAATAATAATAACTTGCTTACAGCCAGTGGTGTAGTCTCCGTGATATACAGATATACGCAGTCTACCCACTAAAAAAGCTCCAGGATTTCCATATACCCAAATTAAAAATGCCCAATGTCATGTAACAACATCATTTCCATTATCATTTGAATATATTTTGAATTATCATCTGTTTTTTCTTCTTCACATAGGCTAAATAAAGGTATTTCCACTATAAATTGGTGTATAAAAGTTTATCGGAATACAGGAAATTAAGTGCTAAAAACTTCCTTAGGGGAGGACACACACACACACCCCATCATATGCCCCCCTCCCCAAAGGCAGAATCTGGCCAATATAGTATAGTATAGTATAGTATAGTATAGTATAGTATAGTATAGTATAGCCACTGCATTACATTAGATTACACCAGTGCTTATATCTGTCCTACTGGGCCAGACCAGGGGTCGGAGAGGGGTTGCCGGATGGCTCCAAAAGTTAAATGTGACTCCCTGGAACTTTACAGTCTATACAACAACAGAGTGTGTACACGATCAAAGGTATTGTATGGCCCTCTGCTCTGTTAACCCCCCTACTACAGAACAGATCTGGTACTCTAACTATATCTAAGGCAAAACAAGATTTTCCAGTGCACAATTCACGCCTGCTTTTACCCTTGAAATCATTCCACGTAGCGCATGTGCTCAAATTCAATGCAAACACACTTATCATTGTGTGCCTCATAAAGCATTACTTTTATAAGTCGCTAATGCACCTGCCTCCACCTCTCAGCTTAGCAGAGTAAACATGGGTTCAGGTGACTTGACTGCAAGTCGGCTGTTGTTGTGCCCATAACTGGCCGACCAGTGCCGACCAGCACTTTCTCCCTGCCTGCACATGCTCTGAAGTGTTAAAACGATGTGGTATTACGGTGTGCATGCATGGTTCACATGAGCTGATCTGACAGTGAGGGGAAAAAATCCAATTTACTGTATAACTGTTTAACCCTGGTGCTGTCTTCCCAAGACCGTAAATTGAAAATGAACTTTTTTTGTGCTTTTTTTAACATTTTAACCCTTATGTTGTCTTCCCGTCAACCACGAAAATTATATTTTTAATGTTGACATTTTCAGCACCAAAGACAACATGAGGGTTATGATAAGATAAGATAAGAAAACCTTTATTTGTCCCACAGTGGGGAAATTGCGGTTTGCAACAGCAAAGACAAGAGCAGAGATAGATAAGTGTACAAGTGTCAAGAAGTACTGTTCTTACAGTAAAATAAAAACAATTATACATTACATTGTACACTAAATAAGGCTAAAATAGACTATGCCTTATCCAGTCTACTGCGGCATAAATAAATACTGGTGGTATAAAAGTATTGTAGAAGGGCAATGCACATAAGTCAAATATAGCAACAATAGTTTTATGTCACTCTTTGTTTTATTCATGGTCAATAAACCTAATTTATGTGACATTATACCTATTTATTGAGTTGAGAAATTATTAATTATTTTGACTAAGACTGCTTTATTTCAAAGTTTAGACAGGTTACTGTTGTAAAACCATTTAAACACATATTTTCAAATGCTATGAAATTGAATAGAAACACAATTGAATGAAAGTAATCAATAATTGTACCTGCAAAAAAATGTTGTATGGGATCCATATAATGTTCATCTATGTCATTTTAGGGCAATTTGGTTTAGTAAGAAACCCATATTTTTGATATAAAAAAAACTTGGGAAAATGGGTCAACTTTGACCCGAGGACAACACAAGGGTTAAAAAAAGCCATTGTGGTGCAGACTCCTCATTCTTTGGTCTCTTGCTCTTGAAAGTATTTGACTTTGGATAATTAAAAGTTAGGTGATGTAGTGATTAAGATGGGATAGTCTAATTTGATGTCACTCACACTCAAAGAGCAAGGTTTGAACCCAGAGTTTATCACCATGTAGGATACTGACGTTAATATGTTCCAGTCCTGTGTATTTGTTCTGGGAATGTGTTTTTTTTTATTGACCTGTGAGGATTTACATTCTTCAATTAAAACACTTGGTGGCTATTTTATAAGCTAGTATTTTTCCACTCTACATTTAAAAAGGTACCCTGTGGAATTTTCTTGTAAACTAAAACATGATACGCCTTGTATCATGTGTGTCCTTAAGGTCTAATAAATGCATTTCCTTTCTCATAAAACATATGCATAGATACTTTTTTTTTAAAGTTTTAAATTTAGCAGAAGCTCAGCTACAATTCCAGTGGGTACATTTACATTTTATTGAAAAATTGAGGTGGCAGTAGCTCAGTCCGTAGGGAGTTGGGTTGGGAATCTCAGAGTTGCTGGTTCAAGTCCCCATGTGGATCAAAGTATGGGGGTGGACTGGTAGCTGGAGAGATGCCAGCTCACCTCCTGGGTTAGGTGCTCTTGAGCAAGGCATTGAACCCCCAATGGCTCGGAGTGCCCCTCCCCCATTCTGACATCTCTCCATTAGGTGCATGTATAGGTACTGAGCATATGTGTGTAATAACAACAGAGTGTAAATTGTAATTTCCCGTTATTATTATTAATTCCATAAATAATTTTTTGATCTGGTCAAAACTGTATGATGGTATGGAAGCATGACATCATTGCACGGGCTACAAACACGGCCTAGGACATGAAACAGTAATCAGAACAAATAACAGGGAACAGAAACCTTCACAATAATCACTGAATCATACACACTCAACAGGAAACAAAAACCCACAATCAATAGGGAAATACAGGAAGCAGAAACACAAATATACAAACAGGAAACAGAAATAAACACAACCACAACAGAAATATACACAACCACAACAGAAATATACACGACCACAACAGAAATACACGACCACAACAGAAATATACACACCACAACAGAAATATATACGACCACAACAGAAATATATACGACCACAACAGAAATAAACACAACAACAACAGAAATATACACAACCACAACAGAAATATACACAACCACAACAGAAATATACACAACCACAACAGAAATATACACAACCACAACAGAAATATATACGACCACAACAGAAATATACACACCACAACAGAAATATATACGACCACAACAGAAATAAACACAACCACAACAGAAATATACACAACCACAACAGAAATATACAACAACCACAACAGAAATATACACAACCACAACAGAAATATATAACCACAACATGCAACCACAACAGAAATATACACAACCACAACAGAAATATATACGACCACAACAGAAATAGAAATATACACAACCACAACAGAAATATATACGACCATGAGTCTGCGAACAGATCTATCATAGGCTATAATGCAAGCGTCAACACCTAAGTTAGCAGCTAGCTAAAGTTAGCTTTGAAGGGTTAGGATTATAGTTAGGTTAAAGACAGGGTTGTAAACCAAAATGCATGCGGGCCACTAGCAATTGTGTGCTGGCTAAAGGGCATTTAAACAATAACAATAACTTTTTTTAAGGCATTATGTTTTGGGGTTGTCTCTCTGTCTGTCTTTCTGTCTCTCTGTCTGTCTGTCTGTCTATCCGTCTGTCCATCCCTCTATCTTTGCCTCGGTTACCACTTTATCAATTGAAACAAGAATATGTATTGAAACAAGAATATGTTGTCCCAAACTGTCCAACAACACTGTTACCGACTCTTTCTAGGCTCCACTTTGTGTGAAAATCATTAAATTGCTGTTGCTGTTGCTATGGGCTGACACACGTCTTGCTGTTGATTCCTCGCCATCCCCACACTGATAGCTTTAGCCTTGGCTGTGCTGATAAAACTACCTAAGTAGTATCAGCACTAACTAAGCAAATATGTCAAGTATCTCAGGACATAAACACTGTCCACAGGGTTGGAGGAGGAACACATACACAGAATGGAAAAGGTAAACAGGAAGGCTTTAATCGAGTGTTTGTGTATACACTAAAACTGAGGTTCATGGTATGATTACAATGTCAAAGCTATTAAAGGAAAGTACCGGGAAATTAAGCTTAACGTTAGTCATGCAGGACATGGAATTCATACGCCCGCTGATTGAATTATCATTCCTATCAGACACACACCAATCACAGCCATTCTCACATCATGGGCGTCCTTTTAAATGGGACTCCCTCCTCACTGATCCCTGCTTCACACAATGCTGCTGCTGGCAACGTTATATCTCCACCACAGCCTCCACCTTCCTAGTTCAGAGTCCTGTTGTCTCGGGGTCAAATTTGACCCATTATTAAAAAATGTCTATATCAAAAATTGCCAAAAATGAACATGGATGCTTCCATTTAATGTTCTTCTCAAGTAAAATGAAGGACCAGAACCCTACTTTAATAAAATTTTGACTGCCAATTTTATAACATATTTCTGCTTTTCAAACTCAAAAATGAGGTTTAGTGTCCATGAATTCTAAGAATAGGTGCAAACCTTGTATGGAGGGGTCAAATGTAAAAGTGACAAAAATGTTGGAAAAAAGGGTAAAAAATGTAGGAAAAAGCAACACAATGTCAAAAAAGCAACAAAAAAGGAGAAAAAAAAACAACTTAAAAATGAGACAAAAAAAAGAATGTAACAATAATAAGAAAAGTGAAGCTTAGAAAGTGAATAAGCGGGGGGAAAAAACTAACAATAAAGTGCAAGATGTTGAATAAAGTTGAAAAAAAGTGGACAACACAAGGGTTAAAATAGTTTTCAATGTCTTTCTTTTGGCTTCCTCTTTTTTTTTACCCGGGGGGGGTTCTGTATGGTGCGCCCTGCTTCAGCTTAGCATGCTGCTTGGCTGGTCCAGGGAGCATCATCAGAGTGGAGCCATCAGTGCCAAGCATAACTGGATACATGGTTAAATCTATGATGAGAGTGTTCCTGACTGAAATAGAAACTATAGCTTGTGAACACACTTCAGGGCTCTGGCATGCTAACCTCCTCTCCCTGAGCTGCTGTTTTTAATGGACTGAGGGAGGTTTGCTTTGGCTACAGAAACAAATTACCTTTGACCCTGAACTCAGACCTACCCGAAGTAACTTTTTTACTTTTTCAATCCCATCCCCTAGATGACTACGGGATGCTGCTGACGGCCGAGATGCTGCTGGAGGAGTGCCTGCAAGAAAACCTAGACCTTTTACGGAGCTCCACCCCTTTGATGGACAAGACCCAGCCCAGACTGGGCCGTGCTAAAAGCCACCTTAACACCGTTCTCAGCCGAGGCCGTCTCACAGTCAGTCTAATCTGGGTTCACCCTATAGTCCCCTATCTCCACTTCTTTAACTCCTATTTTCTTTATTTATCTGCTGAAACTGTTATGGCACAGTGCACAGGAAGCGACTTGTATTAATATCTTACTTTGTGTTGCTTCAGTTTTTGCATAATAATTTCCTTCCTCTTGTCCTCCAGCCCAGGTATCTGAACGAGGCTCTTTTGTTGATGGCTAAAGTGCACTTTGTGCAGGGTCGCTACCGCGACGCTCAGGGCATGTGTGCCAGGGTGGGACTGGAGGAGCTGACACAGAATGAGCAGCCGACCTACCACCTCCGCCTGCTGGCTGAGGCTTTTGTAATCAAAGGTACCAGGCACCTTTAGAGAGTTAAAGAGGACAAATTGTGCTTGTTTTCAAGTTCATACTTTTATTGTATTGGGTTTGTACATATTCATACGTATTGGGTGTTTTTTAATGTTCTAAAAACACATAATTTTTATAATGCTGTGTGTCTAATTATATACAGTATCTACCTGTATTCACCCTCTGTCTGAAACGCTCCGTTTTAGTGCCTGTCTCTTTAAAACTCCCTCCCGAAAAAATTCTTTGGTTATTCTCACTTGCGACACAGTGGCTCGGCCCTTTATAGATGGCATGGGTGCTACGAGCAGGCACAGAGCCGTTTATGCTCAACGCATTTTTTGTATATAATAAATAATCTGTGAATAAGCAAGAAGTAGTAGAGAAGAAGAGAACGGACGTAAAGGGAAGCAGGTTGCCTGGCAACACCAATAAATACATTCACGATAAACACACACATACCGCCAAACATTGCATTTGTATTACTGCTGGTTATCTCCAAGTGTTAAGGACTTCTTTTCCCAGTGTGGTGTCTCTCTCTGACCATATATTTAAGGCCATTTAGCTCCCTGGTGGCCTGTACATTGAGCATCATGCAGATGTGTATACCGGTGAACCTGCTTGGCCAGTCCTCCAGCCGACCATGCTGAAATAAAAACCATGCAGCACGCACCAAATTACAAAAATTCAGAGCTGCAAGACAATGCGCCGCAACAACTTGTGAAGCCTTCACACTGGAAAGGATTTAGGTAGTGAGGTCATTTTATGGCTAGCAGGGAACACCACAGTGACCATAAACCAAGGGTTAGTCTGCTCTGATAAAGAGGCGAAGTCCCTCCCCTTCCATTGGACCCCCTGAGATCTTATTTCAGGAAAAAAATATAGGGTTGTGAATAGGCCTAAAGAGTATTCAATACATTCTGGTGAGAAACACTGAATGTCAAGACAAGTCAAAGCTAAAAAATGTAGTTATATAGCACTTTACAGCAACCAGCAGGTATCCAAAGTGCTTAACATCAGAATCTAAGAGTAAAAACACATATACAATAGAAAGAGTGAACATAGAAAACAGTAAAATCAGAAAAGGTTACAGAGAAACAGAAGAATGAAGTTGTCACACCACTGCTACGTATTAAAAGCCAGACTAAACAGATATGTTTTGAGTTTGGACCTAAACAGAGCTACATCTGTAATAGTGCGAATATCAGGGGGAAGCCTGACCCCCCCCCCCCCTTATACCTGGACCTTGGGACTTCTAAACCTCGCTGATTTGAAGACCGCAATGACAAGCTGTGCTCCCGCAAAGTTAAAATTTCAGACAAATACTCTGGGGCCAGACCATTTAAAGCCTTAAAAACAAACAATAAAATCTCTATATCTATTTTAAAACGCACTGAGAGCCAATGCAGGGTGTAGAGAAGGGGGGTGATATGTGCACGTCTAGATTTAGATTTCTAGATAGAAGTTGAAGACGTGAGATGGACGTCTGATTCAACAACATAAAGATCATTACCTTGAACTAATAAAAGCATGAATGGCCTTTTCTAGGTCGACCTGCTCAGGAAAGGCGTAACTTTAGCCAGCAGACAAAGCTGAAAAAAGCTAATTTTAACAACATTACTGATCTGCTTGTCAAATGTCATACTGCAATCAAAAGTAACCCAAGTTTTTGACAGCTGAACTAGTGTAAGATGCCAAAGCTCCCAAACTTAAAGCTGGACTATTTTGCATGTCTGAAGTACTGAAAATAATACACTCTGTTTGATCTTCATTCAAATTAAGAAAGTTGTCAGAAAGCCACAACTTAATGTCAGTGATACAACTATCAGGGAGTTTATAGGCAAATAGATTTGCAAATCATCTGCATAGCAATGAAAAGACAGGTTGTGTTTTCCTTTAATAGCCCCTAAAGGCAGCATATATAAAGAAAACATAATGGGGCCAAGAATGGATCCCTGGGGTACCCCACAAGGGAGAGGAGCAACTAACGAGGAGAGGTCACCAATTATAACAGAAAAGCTCCTATTTGCCAAATAAGAGCTAAACCATTTGAGTGCCGAGCCTCTGATGCCTACACAATGCTCAAGGCGAGAGAGGAGAACTGTATGGTCCACTGTGTCAAACGCCGCTGTGAGGTTCAAAAGGACTAAAACAGTGTGCATCTACAGACAAGGCAATATCATTATGTACTCTCAACAGTGCAGACTCAGTACTGTGAAACCAGATTGGGATTTTTCAAACACAGAGTTCTGTTGTAAAAAGGCTTGGAGCTGTATAAAAAATGTTTTTTCCAAAACCTTTGAAAGAAAAGGCAGACTGGTCTAAAATTAGACAACACTGTGGGGTCACTAGCCACTAGTCCATTAGTGCTGCACAGTTCACTTTTAAAGCAGAGTTTTAGGTAGGCTGAGGGAGTACTGAAGACTGGCATGTTTTCCTAAAAAAACACAGGCAAGACTGAACAGCTCCCTGCATATATTTCCTTGAAGATTCCATTCCTAAACCCTTTGCAAGAACTTATCACAGCCATAAAATCATAATGACCTTGTATGGGGTTTGGAAGTGGAAGTGGAAGGGAGGGGGATGGACTGTGAATGTAACACGGATGGAAAACATCAGCTTGATTGGATAGTTATGTCAGTAAACCCCGCAAGAGTCTTAACCTCAGCTTGTTTATAACACTTTAAGATGTGAAATTGAAAAATGTGGTGCACAAAGCAGTGTGTCTCCAGGTGCCTCACCTATGCAGTTGAAAGTAGGGTAATTTTTGTACCTCCTATAAATGTAGTAGTAGTAGAAGTATCTATCAGAATGGCTTACTTCCTGTATAAATGTAGTTAACAGTAGGGTAGCTCATTTGGTTAAGTAGAAAATATCTATCAGAATGGACTTATTCCTCTATACATGTAGTTAAAAGCGCATTCTGTCAGGGATGAAGTATCTATCAGAATGGACTACAACCTCTATAAATGTAGTTAAAAGTAGGGTAGCTCATTTTGTCAGGTAGGAAATATGTATCAGAATGGACTACTACCTCCTATAAATTAAACTAAAAGTAAGATAGCTTATTCTCTCAGGTAGGAAATGGACTACTACCTCTATAAATGTAGTAAAAATATTCTGTCAGGTAGGAAGTATCTATCAGAATGGACTACTACCTCTATAAATGTAGTTTAAAGTATTCTGTCAGGTAGGAAATATCTATCAGAATGGACTACTACCTCTATGAATGTAGTTAAAGTGTATTCTGTCAGGTAGGAAATATCTTTTAGAATGGCCTACTACCTCCTATAAATTAAACTAAAAGTAGGATAGCTTATTCTGTCAGATAGGAAATGGCCTACTTTCTCTATAAATGTAGTGAAAAGTAGGATAACAACATCTAAGTAATACCATCTAAAATGGAATAGATTCACAGTATAGTAACAACATAAAGTCCTTAAGGGAACAGATCTCCATACAGATGCTGTTTTAAAAACCAGTGTGATTGTGAGTCATATGTGATGGAAGCCTTTACTGTTACTCACAGTCACGCATGCTCACAAGCTGTCTGAAGTTTTGATAGCAGGTTATTTTGGGGTCACTTAAAACATGTGCTTTTTTCAGTCAGATACATACGGAAGAGGATTAGGGCCACTGGTGAAAAATGTATGTGAGTTCTGACTTTATTTAATCTCAGAATTCTGAGAATAAAGTCAGAATTCTGAGATTAAATAATAAAGTCAGAACTCACATAATTTTTTCACCAGTGGCCCTAATCCTCTTCCGTAGTTCTTTAGCATTTTGTCTTTTTTTTACTCATTAAATAGCAGCAAAATGAACAGTAAGAGGTCACATCCACACAGCATTACAACTGTCTGCTTCCTTTGAGCTCTGGATAATCTTGTTACGGTCATAATCATCGTTGTGTCATTATATTCTCTATTTCCTAATAAAGGACAAATAATTTTATTACAGTAAGTGAAAGATTTTGATTTGAAATCCACAAAATTATATTTGCTGTGGATCGTGTTTGACTCTCACATGCTACTTGAAAAAACAGATCAGATCCTTTGGGGGTTTCCAAGCTTCTTCCCATGGTTTTTTTTGTGTACATATTCCATATTGTTGTGGGAATGAAGTCAGATGTGAATATTTGGATGATGATGTCTTGTCTTTCAGCAGCTGTCTGCTTATTTGATTAAGCCTGGCGTCTGGCGTCTGGCCGGAGGCTGCTGTCCGTCACAGGCCTCCTGCGGTCTAAAAATGTTCCTGTCCACTCCATTTATTTGTACCAATAAGTCCACTAACGGACATCAGACCCGGCATCTAGACCAGGAGTGCCCTGCTCACTTCTTCCTCTGTATTCATGCATTAGCAGTGCGTCCATCTGCACAGCACAATATGCTGAGGAACTAGGGAAAGTACATAAAAGACATGTTTTTTTCTGTTCCTGTTTTTTCAATTACTCCACTCTCTGTCTATCTTTATTATCTGTATTTATATTTGCAAGTACTTACTTTTTCAATATTATTTATGGTCACAGTTCAATATCATTTATATTATGGTTACTTACTTTTGCTATATTATTTAATTATGTATTCAATTTAGTTTTAATGTCACTTACTTACACTGCAATATTTTTTTATACTGTGGCAACTGCACTTTAAAATACCTTTTATTTAATGCCACTTTACATTCATTCAATACCTGCTAATGACTGATGAATAAAGTGTTATCTATCTAATCTAATCTAGCACTTCAGGCGTTTGAATCTTTTGATTTTATTTTTGAAATCATTTAGAAACTCAAATCTTAAATGTGTAATTGATATAAAATGTGAATTCTGTATATCATAGTGCATGCACAGGGGATAAAATATCAATCCTATGCAACTGGTAGGAATCAGATGCAAATTTAGATTTTTCATGTGCCGACTGAACTATTTTCCCTTTGTCACTCCAAACGAACGTAAAAATATCAGACTTTCTCTGTAGTCTACCTTTACTTAGCTACCGTAATGTAGGCTACTTTTAAAATGCCATATTTTCCCTCTGGGCTCTGGTTACCATACCAACTCAACATTTATTTTTGTTGTTACTTGTTAATAGTGTAACTGTTATTATTGTTAAATTATTGTAAGTGTGTGTACGGTGACTTAGGTTTACTTATTGTATATTTGTTCCGTGAATATATTGGTAAATTAAATTAATTTTCAAATTTTTAAAAACTCTATGAAAGAGCCTTTTTTATGTCATTTTTCATTTTTTCAAAAATCCAAACGATACCCATCCCTAGTAATACATCATGAGCAGCATCTTGTTGTTAATTATATGAAAATGTATGAACTTGAGACAGACATACAGTATGTGCAAGTTTGTATTCGTCCGTATTTTCAGATATATTTGGAAAAAATTTCATATGAATTTGCAACATTTTCTTTCCATTTTCCACATATTTAGGAATATATTCAAGTTTAGAAGAACCCCTAAAAAGAATTACTCAATGATGTGTCTTACTTATTTGAAGATGCAACTCTTTTTATCAAAATCTAACCTTCTTTCCTCTCATTTATTTTTGAATATTCAGAAAAGACCCCTGATTCATTCTTTTACTTTTCAATAAAAGAAAACATCTTCCTTTACATGCGACTATTAACCTTCTATCAACTGACAATTATACTTCTCATATACTGTATATTGTACATGATTTTCTGTATCTGGTGCATTCACTGCATTGTCAGGTGTTCTGCGCTAACTTAGCCAGCAGTATGTAGTAGCTTGACCATAACTCCCCATGTGTTTGTTGTGGTATAGTGGTCTTATGGTCTAAGGGTGTAATGGTGCCCATGGTCTTGTCTTGTGTCTCAGGTCTGTCTCTGGACCACCAGACAGTTTCTGCATCGTCTCGTGTCCGCCTGTCTGAGAGGGAGGAGGAGTGTCTGTCCTGTTACCTCAGGGCCTGTGACGCTGCCCTGTCCTACCTGCAGGAGCTCGATAAGGTGGAACTACATACATGTTGAGCATGCATTGTATGTGTGAATGCTTTAATGAGTGTGTGTCTTTGTTCGTGTAAGCACTGGCCTTGAAAGTAGAAATCTACAGTATGTGTGTGTGTATGAATGAAGTACAGCTCTGTCAGAGGAGATTGTGTGTGTTCACCAATTTTCTTCATGCTTGAGTTTACAGTTTATCTCTTATTTACTGGTTCCCAGCTCTGTTTATTTCAATATATTTTTATACTTTTAGTTCTTTCAACATTTTCCGTCACATATATGTAGTATTTAGTCATATTTAGTTGTTCTGTATCTGTTGTGTAAAGTAACTAAGCACATTTAATTAGGTACTTTACTTGTTGTTCCATTTTCCATTGTATGCGACTTCATACTTTACTTCATAAATACAGAATATGAAGTGAAGTATGACGTCGCATTTATGTACAGCTGCTGGTTACTTTTCAGACTAAAATTTTAAAACATGTGATCTGTGTATGAAATATGATGCATTCTAATAGATTCAACTACACAAAAGAATATAGAGTGGTTATAATTAGCTTTACCTCATTAACATGCTATAGTTATGATCCAATAACATAATAATAAGGGTCATTCTGCATAATTGACACAGTATGTTTTGTTGTACATCTGTACTTTTACTTGGTGTAAAGTTTTGAATGCAGGGCATTTAAAATTTGCATGTATGTATGTACCATACCCTTTGTTTTGCATGTATTTTCAGATTTCAGTAACAACACCTCACACCAAAACAGCCAAAGCCAGTCTGCCTCCATCACCAGTGGATATCGACCTGGGCTACTTCCTACAGGCTTCCTTACAAAGTGCTTACCTTTGTCTGCTGCAGAGGGGGTGAGTCCACCTACCCTACTTACACATAACACATACACAGTGCCTGCCTTCTTTCATGCAAAGTTGCTCCGTAAACCGTTTGCATGTTCTGTTAAAACTACTCAAAAAGCAAAAAAAGAACCTGGGGTTGTAAAAGAAAGTCTTCAAATTATATTTTTTACATTGTTGGTTGTTTTATAGTTTCCACCTGGAAGTCCTAATTCACTGGTTATGCACTGTGATTAATGGCTGTAGTCTTGGCTAATCTGACATGGAGTAATGGAGGAAAACCCTTGGGCTTTTCTGCTGTTTTAGAAAGCTAAAGAAACCAACTTTTATCTTCTGTTTTAGAAAAGTGTGTAGGAGAAGAAATAAAGGAAAAGCTTTAAAGCACCACTTGACCTCAGTGCAGCAGAGATGCATTTTAATTTGTGACCAGCAGGTGTCAGTGTCAGAAAAGCAAAGTGGTGTTTGAACAAAAGGACTGTCAAATACACTCAGTTTCCAGTTCTAGGTATACATAGCTGAAACTAATGCAGTCTAATACAGCAGTCCAGTAGTAACTCACCAATTCATAAAGGTTGCAATGTTGTGTTTTTCATAGAACTGTAACAGAGGCTTTTTTCCCTACCATATTTAATGTAAATAGGGTGGACAAAATAATAGAAACAGGGTGTATTGCTCCAGTCATTTTAAAACATCTCTCTGTTGTTTAAATGTGACTCCGGGTATGTGTGTGTTAGCCATCTAGCACAGGGTGCTCACCAGCTGCGTAGGGTCCTCAGGGTGGTGGAGTCACGAGGGTCTCAGAACTTCAAGAAGGTGAGGTGCACATACACACGCACACACGCATGCACACACGCACGCACACACACATAGCTGCTGTAGTTTGTACTGCTAGCTGCTAAGCATTCATTATTCTATAGTGTAGTAGCGCAAGTGCAAATTGGTAGCTACAAATATGATGGAATAATTATACTATTTACTATACTAATACTGCTTTGAACACTGAGGACTAATCTTGAGATTAGTCTAGATTAAAATACTAGGTTCATCTGCATGCTCATGCTTCTCCACCCAATATTTACAGTGTCCTGTTAATACATTGTGGTTTCGTCAGTCTGCAGCGAGAAAGCTAGCTGAGGTGCTGCTGAGCTCCGTCAGTGAGGACAGCTACTGGCCCCCGCTGGGCCCCCCACCCTCAGCCTGGCTTCACAGAGAGGGAGCCGCTGCCTCCAAAGACGCCATCTACCCCACTGTTAAACCCCCGCAGCGTTACAGCACCGACGGGTTTGTTTGTTTCATTTCTATGTCACTAACTTTTTTCACTTTACCTGTCTTAATCCTCTTGATTCTCTCATCCATGCGGTCCAACTAGGGTGACCAGGCAATATTTCATATAACCATTTAATTTCATTATTACAGTGCAATATTTATTTATTATTAATACTTAACCACTTAATGTAATTACTATGCAATATTTAATACTCAGGACACCAAACTATATTTTTGCATAATGTGTATACAAACCCTTTATCTTTCTTACTATTTATACTGTATGTATATAGTTATATAGCTCTCAGGAACTGTGCATCACGTTCCCCCCATCTATTTTTTTCCTTCTTCTTCTGCACTACTTACATTTTATATTTTTTATATTTTGTATATTTTTATATTTTGTGTTGACACTGTAAAGGGGTTGCTTCAATCTGGTTTCACAGGTACTGCACTTGTGTATACTGACAATAAAGGCTTTCTATTCTATCCCAAAACATTCAGGACAGTCCTGAATTACAAGCACTTTTCCCAAATCCTGTCCTGTTGGTCTTGAAAATTAGACTGATTATGTCCATTGCCTACATAAATGTTGTATTTTTTTTTAGTTTTTTTCTTTTTTGTTAGCCCGTGTAGAGAAGTGCCACGAATTAAGCACTACGCATAGCTATGACCGATGAATTTCAACAAGTACAGAGGGAAGCCAAAAAGCAAAAATGTTACTGCAGGTACTGGGAGGAGTGGAGAAGGAAATACCCGTAGATGTAAGATGCTTTACAAGATCCAAACAAAGCGTTTTGCAAAGTCTGCAGGAAAGAATTTGGCATTTTGCACGGAGGGGAGGCATCACTGTTACATTCAACACAGTTAATGTATTTTTGTCTTATAAAAGACACTTCATACTCACATTTTAGTGTTGACTTTTGTTATTTGTGTGACTTTTATGTAACGTACTGGAGGCCACGGCCATCCCCAACTCCCCTATGCAGAATTTCACCCGTTCTTATCTAGTCACTCTAGATCCAAATGTCAGTGTACTAAGTGCAAATACACCCAAGTTCAAGAAGCGTTATGCCTCCAGGGATTGTGTTTTGTTACTTAATCGTGTCATTGTGCCCACACCAGTTATCTCTAGGAGTCTATTTCCTTTGTCAGAGTTGCACTTTCAGCCAATGTGGTATCAGTTTTGTCCAAGATACTATCCTCCCAACAACTGTAGCACTTGGCAGTTGGAGCAAGGGTCCAAGTGTTTTTTGTACTAGAGACTGACTCATCATCAGGGAGGCGTGAATCTGAGTCACGTCTCTACAAAGTGAAAGTACACATTTTCACATGGAAAGTCAGGTAACGGATTTTCCCTGAGGGTGCTCATAGGCTACACTGGGTCTTTTAATGTGAGGAATCCCCGTGTGCACCCAAATTATCTCACACACCTCTCCTCCTCTTATCAGTGTGGAACTGTACTCATCTGAAGAAGCAGAAAACAAACCGCATTCACAGGTAATATACCTGTGAATATGCATAGGGCAATTCTTTTTCAATTATGGTCCAACAAACAATCATTATCATGTCAAGTAAGACACATACCATGACATAAAGGGAGACGTTGACATGACAAAGAGGTTATCTACATCACCAAACTAAACTGCATCAACATATTCTAATTTCCCTGTGCCCAGGGATCCTGCGCTCGTTGCTCAGGCCCTGTGAAGCATACTTAGTCACCACCACATGACTAATTCTGCCCACACTATCATAAGTGAAGATCTACTACTGTACATCCATGTCTGAGATAAGAAGGAAAGCAGGAACAAGAGACTTCACTCTGAGGAATAGCTGAGCTTGAGTATTGTTCATGGCTTTTGTCATCAGTTACCACTTTTTAAAAGGCCACGACAGTGTGTGGTAAATGTGTCGAGAGGGAGGAGAAACAAAGAAAGTGATGAATGAGAGGGATAGGACAGATAGAGACGGAAGAAATTAACGTGTGTGTGTGTGTGTGTGTGTGTGTGTGTGTGTGAGAGAGAGACATCTGAGATGGTGCTGTGTAGTGATACACTCAGGGTGGTCCGTGTTGTGTTACAGCACCACAAGTGAGACAGAAACTGGACACTCCCAGCAATCAGGCAATCAACCTCAGGACAAGCCGTGTGTGTGTGTGTGTGTGTGTGTGTGTGTGTGTGTGTGTGTGTGTGTGTGTGTGTGTGTGTGTGTGTGTGTGTGAGAGAGGGGTAGGCTTCCTGGTATTATTTCCTGGTACTATTTCCTGTTTCCTGTGTCCTGGCAGTTGCTTCTGTCCTCAGGACGTGGTGGAGGAAGCTGTGCTGCTGCTGCTCATCACAGAGTCCATGGTGAGAGACACACACACACACACACACACACACACACACACACACACACACACACATATATTCATGCCTTCTCTAGTATACTCCCTTTAACAGAGGTCCTTTCTGCTGTTGACGGTATCAGTATCACCACCTTTCCCTTCCTTAGTTTTCCTCCTCTTTCCTCCTTCCTCCTCCTCTTCCTCACTCAGCATCTCTGTCCGCCCAGGCCAGCGGCGAGGCGGTGATCAGTCGTCTGCCAGACCAGGCGGAAGCTCGTCAGGCCAGCCTGCAGGATGCCACCTCTGTTTATGACCTGCTCACCATCGGCATGGCCAGGAGAGGGCAGTACGACATGCTTTCTGAGGTGTGGTGACACACACACACACACACACACACACACACACACACACACACATATAAACAGAGACAGTCCATGGAGGTCTGAGGGGAGGAGAACAATAGTGTGAGAGATGAGATGTGTTAGTGAGAGCTTTGCCTTTGCAAAACTTTTTAATTAATGTCTTTATCACTTTGGGCAAATGGATTTTGTGTCTTTTTCTACTTCCTCCTACATTATTTCTCTCAAATCTCACATTTCAAATGCCTACTCTAATTTCTCTTTTTTTTCTACAAACTCTGTTACCCCACTACTGTGACCTCAGGTGTAGGAAGTTGGGGAGGCGGAGGTTTGAGGGGTTGTCTAAAATTAGGTTTGTCTACCTGTCTGACTGATTCATAGATAGCATCAGTCATCTTATAAGGAGGACCACACACACACACACACACACACACACACACATACAAACTGAGGTAGTTCCACTCAGACCAGTGGATCAGTTTGGTGATACATGAGGCCAGTATGAGCCATTTATTAGGAATTAGATGTCAGACGGTCAGCGCCATCCATCTCTGATGTGATGAATAAGATTCCCATTGATTGATTACAGCCTTACTGAATAATTAATCAATCCATGAGGTGAAGTTCTGATTCTAATATCAAATTCCAGTTGGAGGATACACAGGTCGCAACTTAGAATATAATTCCGAAAAAGTTGCTTGTGTGGAAAAAAATTCAATGATTTGACATTTTTGGATTGGATTAATATTACGGGCGCATTAATGTGTAAGTACTGTAGCTGGTCGAGGTAGGGACTGATTTGCAGGCAGCATGGCTCCAGGGATGGCAGTGTCAGTCAGCACGGCCATTTTGGTCTATTGGATGGATTGCCATGAGATTTTGTAAAGATATTCACATGACTTGAGTGATCCTTTGATTTTTTATCTAGCGCCACCCTGAGGTTGGAATTTCGCTGTTGATTTCAATATTGTTACAGTAACTTGACGGATTGCCATGCAATTCGGGTACACACATTCATGTTTCCTTCAAATTGAATTGTAATAACTTCAGAGATCCCATAAATGTTCTCTAAATCTAGCGACATCATCAGGGCAAAATTTCTATTTATTCAATACTTAGGTTTATGACCACATAAATTATGACCACTGGGCACTGCCAAGGTGCTCTTGAGTAAGGCACCAAAACCCCCAACTGCTTGGGGCGCCTTTCGCCCCCCCCCCTCTGATATCTCCATTCGTGCATGTATAGGTACTGAGCATGTGTGTGTAGTTCAGGCCTGTTTGCAATACCAACAGTGTGTAAATTGTAATTTCCCCTTGTGGGACTAATAAAGGATACATTATTATGATTATTATTATGATTATTATTATTATTATTATTATTACATACCTGCAGAACAAATGACATTCCCATCAGCTTAAGCTGTAATTTGTTCTAAATGCTGATTAGCTAACATACAAAGTCATATGCTAACGTGGTAAACTGTGTAGCTGTGGGTTGTTGAACCATGAAATGCATTATATTTTCCAATTTGAATCAGGAAAGTAAGAAGTATAATGGCAGTAAAATATGGAGTGAAATGTTTCCCTCTGAAATCAGTGGAGGAGAAGCATATATAATTATACTTACACCAAGCACAGTAGTAGCAAGTACCAATTTGTCTAAACCCTAGCTCTGCATATTATATTAACTCCCTAACCAGGGGTTAAATTGGGATTGTTATGTGTGGCGGCCTAATTTAGGAGGGTTAACAAGGGTCAGCACTATTACGTATTACATATGCAGCAACAGCAGCAGTGACAGTTGCAGTTTTAAAATAGCAACTTTACAAGTGTTCCTGTATTTGATACTCATCCTAGTTCATTCATGGCATTGTTTCAGAAATACTCAGTATTTTCAGTAATGTACAGTAGCTCAGTGTAAATTCTTTTAGGAAGACCTAACTATTAATCAATGCACTCCTAAATTAATTCAGCTGTCATCCTAATAAATGTATATTTCATCATGCTGTGTATAACTGTTGCATATCTGCAACTAGTCTCTCCTGATTGAAATGTATCTCAGTGTAAATCCTTTTAGGAAGACCTCACTCTTAATCAATGATCTACCTAACTCAAATCAGCTGTTGGAGGCGTTCACCTTCCTGCTAAACCAATCGGAATCGTTACACAATGGCAAGAGCCAATCAGAGTCACAACCCCGCTTTAAATAATCTTTTCTCTCTTTGCCATTCGGCTGTCATTGCAGGCAAAGGGTGCAACGCTCCACCCCCCCTTCCAACTCCCGTCCACCGGTGTCTAGATTCCACTGGGGGTCTGATGGTTCTCTACCCCTATGTAGATATACAAAATATTCATACAGCCATGGAGTCTAATCGCCAAAGACTTTGTACATTTTATTTGACCTGTACAATAAATCTTATTTGCATATCTGAAAACATGTCTCTCCTGATTGAAATATAATTAGCTATGATGAGCAGGACAGCGGTAAATGCAGCCTTTCCAATAAGTGCACATTATTGAATCAGACTATTGGGCAGACCTTTTTCCCGGTTAAGCTCACAAGTGCATGACTGACGCCATCCTCTGCTCATCCACACACACATCAATCACATCATTATGGACTGACGTGGCGCTGAGTGGGTGGTGAGAGGTGACTGCTAGAAAAATGAAGTCAAGAAAGAGCGGCCATTCAGTTAAGGGACTTCATTTACAAATTGAAATGAGGGAATACATTTTTTTTTTCCCAACTCTGTCTTTCCTGATTTGTTTCCTGTAATCGCTTTGAAGCATTTGAGCAAATATTTTTCATCCATTTCATCTTTTTTTTGGCACAGTCTGGGTTAAACTGGCCAGACTCTGCCTGAACGCATCCCACTTGTATCAATTATACCACTTGAACATATTTGTGTGTCTGCATTTCTCCTCGCAGTGTCTGGAGCGAGCCATGAAGTTTTCTTTCAACGAGTTCCACCTCTGGCACCAGCTGGGTCTGTCACTCATGGCGGCTGGGAAGGTGAGCTTGTTTCTCTTTTTATACCAGCAACAGCCCCTCATACACAACATGCCCCACCCAAAGGCGACATCCATCTCCTGCCATACCTCTATCCTCTGTACACTGCTGCGCTCCTTCCTCTCCCTCATGCTACAAATAGTATTCACATACATGCAGTCTGCTTGGAGAAGCAGATGGGTTGAGTTTTATTTAATGTGGACAATTCAAATATTGAATATATATTTTGATATTATAATATTTAAGTGAAGTAATTGCAACAAAGGTACACTAAAAGGGCATGCAACTACAGTATTAGTCTAAACCACGTAGTACAAAATGTCAAAATGACAAAAATCTGCTTTTGCAAAAATAAAGATTGGAAAATACTAATGAATCCATTTGCTGCTAAATAAAAATTAATATTGGTGTCATGTTAAAAAAAAGCACATTCTTCAAATGGGAGTCCTCAAAAGGAGCTGGAATAGCTTACACCCCCGCCCCCCACCCACTCACCACCCTCTCTCTCTGTCTCTCTCTCTCTCTCTCTCTCTCCTGCTCCCTTAGTCTCTGTGTGTGTGTGTGTGTGTGCTTGTGTGTGTGAGTGTGTGCGTGTGTGTGTGTGTGTGTGTGTGACACAAACAAAAAATTGATCTGGGTTGCAGAATAAAGTGACACTGCAGATCAATAGAGAGCTCTAGAAATAGGCAGTTCCCTAGAAGGAGAAGGGGCCGCCTCAGTGTCGTCAGATCCGCTTCTATTTAGGGCCAGCCGGGTGTGTGTGTATGTGTGTGAGTGCATGTGCGTGAGCGCATGTGCACGTGGTCCATTAATGATTGACCTACATGTATTAAGTGACTGTGTGCCTAAATGAGTCTATTAAGGCTGTGTAAGGAAAGTTGATGTGTGTTTGATTCACTCGCTTAAAGCGATCCATGTCATCTGTGGCTGCTGCATGCACATGAATCACAATTTGTCAGTGACATTTGTATCTGTGTGTGTGTGTGTGTGTGTGTGTGTGTGTGTGTGTGTGTGTTCCTTCCAGGGCATTGGTGCTGTGTCTGTATTTAAAGAGTGTGCCAGGATGAAACCAGAGGACCCCTCATTGCCCCTTTTGGCTGCTAAAGTTTGCATTGGTCAACTTCACTGGGTGAATACACACAAAACATTCACATACACTTGTATACAAGATAATACACATTACACACACACCTGGACTCAAATACATACAGTACACATGAAGTCAGGTCTGTGAGCCTGAACAAATACAGACATTAGGAGTAGAATGATTAGCTAAGAATACTTTTTTATGCTTTTAGTGCTACCGCTGTGATGTCTTTTCTCATCAATTCCCAGAGATACTTGTTGCAGTGATTTCTTTGAATTTTTCTGTGGAGTTTCTGTAGGTGGAGCTGTTTTCCTTGTCGGTTCAGCCACGTGGTGGCTTTTGACTCTCCTGCTAACTCCTCTATTTTGAGATATAGTAGATACAGAGCAGTAGATGTTTACATCCCATTTAAGAGGTCTCTATATTATTTCGAGGGATCATGAGCCGATCAAAATGATTACACGGACAATATTTATTGCTGCAGCACAAAAACATTTCTGACTTGTTAATGTTAAAATTGAAATGACACTTTCACCTCTTCATCTCTCTGTAATCCTTTAAACAAAACAATCTAACCATATTTGCTTAAACTACTCACAAGTCATGTGCATTAACCCTGAAAAGCAGTGGTTACAGACCTTGGGTCAGGAGATGACATTTCTATGACGGAATGTTTCTTTTTAATTATTTATCTAATATTTGCTCATTTTTAGCCATGCTAGCAGCTTAATGAGGGCAGTGTTGTCTGTCAGTTCCAGACTCCAATTCCAATCCAGACTGGTGGACGTTTCAAATGCATTTTAAATTGTAAATGTCATTCAGCCACTGTGGAGATATCAAGGTCTAAAGTCTATCTGCAAATTACAGGGCATAGGTTTCAAGGTGTATAACATTAGTAGGCTATGAGCTGTGGTTGGGTGATTTCAACAGTCTTTTCTTTGTCTGGTCTGATTCATTCTTCATCTGGAACTAATGAGATATCACACATCTGTATTCGAGCGCAGTGTAGCGGACAATCAGTTTTGTTATTCATGAATGTTTATTTTCAGTCACACCTGCCCCCTCAGCTTCAGCCAACACTCATAAAATCATAAGTTGAAAGGTTGAAAGCCGTTGCGTCATATTCTGCACTATGCACAGTAGCTTTGTAGAATATTTAGATGTAGGCCTACATAGAGAGTCATAATAGAGCTGCAGCACTGTGTCGCTAATGTTTTGGGATTGACACTGGTGGTATACCAGGTGGCGTACACGCATCACTGTGAAGCCGGCCAGCTTGGATAGTCGTGCTGTTCCTGATCTGGGCAGGAGGGAGAAACTCACATCAACAGTGGTATTGAGGGTGGAGGGGGAGAGAGAATGAGTGAGTTAGAGAGAGAGAGAAAGGGGTCAGAGATTAGAAAAGAGGAGTTAACAGTAGCGAATGGAGAGCGCACATCTGTCAGTGGCTGGAGATCATGGCAGGCCGGAGACACTAAGGAGCTTACAGCCTTAATCACAATGGGACGCTATGGCCATAGTGCAGTGGAGCATTACATAAATGGGCCACTGTTATCTACGATCAGCTCCACTGGACAGTCTGACCTATCATCTAGCCAGGAACCTTTATTTTTTGTGGAACACTAACCCACAGACCATGACAATGTCTTCATATTTGTTTGTGTTTTCAGAGAGTTCCTATACATGTTGATGAAAAAAGGATCTGAGGGCACACGAAATCCTCTCCAAACTTATTATGACATCGCTAACTGCACAACTGGCCATCTGAAAGCAAAGCTGCCTTTGTAAATTCCTGAAGAGCAGTTTAGCAAATGCAAGGTTTTCACCCGACAACAGTGACACGTTTTTCTTTTACATCACCCAAGGGAGAGAAAAAAAAACGTAATCCTCCTAAGATGTGCGTGGATGGGCTGTGTGTTTAAATGACTAGCTATTGTGTGCAGGCTTTGAACTCGCAAGGGCCTGGATTCAGAGGCAGAGAAAGAGAGAGAGAGCAGAGGAGGAGGATGAAGGGAGGAAGAAGAAGAAGAAGAGGGGGAGGGTGTTAGAGCTTGCTGTTACGCTGGCGTGCCGTCAAAGGCATTACCCCTCTACGCATACCTGCTGCCGGCCACCAGCCATACGTCACACCGAGAGACACACTTTCACTCAGCTCAGAGCACCTCGGCTCAGCCACACACTGCCTGCAGTATGTGTGGGTGAACGTGTGCGTGTGTGTGTGTGTGTGTGTCCTTCAGAAAACTCTGCGTTGTCCTTGAATCTACTCGGACTGTCCTTACACTAAACTCACAGCGGGCTCAGCCATCAATACTCCATTCCCCTGCTGCACCTCAGCCTCATTTACGTCTCAGGGCTGCAAAGTTTTTTCTCTCACACACACGCACACACACACACAAAAGAGAGGATGTCCTGCTTTACAGTATACCCTCACAATGCTCAGAAGAGATGTATTTGTTTTTAATATTATAGATTATTGGTTTCATGAGCAGTATAATTCAGTATTGCACCTGGCCATTGAAGTATATACAATAAAAGTTCTTCATTCTAAAATCTCACTGATGCATGAGGACTGAGACACACGTGGATCGATACAAGCAGAGAGGTGGTGAAGATAGTCATCAACAAGCTCTAAGTGTGTATGTACTTGTGTGTGTGTGTGTGTGTTGAGAGGTTGATAAGTAGGGGCTATAGACTGTTTCCACTCGACCCGAAGACAACTGGTTAAGTGATGTGGGAATCTCTGATGTGTGTGTGCATGTGTGTGTGTGTGTGTGTATGTATGTGTGTGTGTGTGTGTGTGTGTGTGTGTGTGTGTGTGTGTCCAGTTTAAGGAGGCCGAGGCTTTGTCGCAGACTGTGGTGTCCATGGGCGAAGAAGCCGAAGAATTTCTACCTCGGGCCTACCTGTCCCTGGGACTCTGCTGCAGTTTACAGGCCTCTGATGGTAAGGACACAAATAGACAAATATACTGAGAGTATCCTCTACAGGAAAACAACAGTACACTGTAACAAATTTAACATCACATTTACAGTAACTTACTGGCAACAATTGGCCAGCAAGATACTGTGAAATCTTTTACAGTAAAGGTACCATACTTCCATTTACAGTATTTTATGTATTCATTGTAAAATACAAAACAATTAAACACAACATAAGATACAGTAGTTTACTTTACTATTTACAGTACTATTGTGGCTATATTTTGATTTTTTTTACAGTAATGCTTTGACTACTGTGATTTCAACTCTAATCCTCAGTGATTTTGTCATGTCATTAAGGTTGTAATGTAACTTTACAGCATTCTACTGTAAAAATCATATACAGTAGTGTTACTGTGAAATCTAAAGGAAATAACTGGAGATTTTACAGCTGTTATTTACAGTGTATCATTCATTTGTTCAAATGTTGAACACAACCGATGTTCCATGTTTCTGACAATAAGTAGCGATTAATTACACTCAGAAGTAAAGGTGGAGGCCTGTAAAACCTGTTGTGCATCTAACCTCTTGGTGGACCATGTGGTGAATGATGTCCACTATTTGTTTCATAATCGCAATCTGAAGTGTTAGCTAAAGTTATTCAGACCTTAAGGGCATAGTTTGACATTTTTTTTAAGACATATACTTTTGCTGCTGAAATATAGCAAAGCTGAAACTGTGCCGGTTCTCTCTCTCTCTCTCTCTCTCTCTCTCTCTCTCTCTCTCTCTCTCTCTCTCTCTCTCTCTCTCTCTCTCTCTCTCTCTCTCTCTAGCCGCTCTAAAAGGTGATCGAGATGAATTGAACAAAAAAGCACTACAAGCTTTGAGCAAGTAGGTTCTGCTTCTACTATTCCCCATCACATGTGGTTCTCTGTTTATTGGTTGTTTTGCCCATATCATATGAACATACTACATGTATGTAGCATTTTAGTTTTTAGCTATGCTGCTGTAGCTAAACTAATGTGGTAAACTTGTAATGTGGTAAAAATGTGGCATGTTGACATGGAATAAGTGTAGCATAGGCATGTTAGCATTGTCGTTGTGGACATTTAGCTAAAAGAAGCGTCAAAGAGTTGCTAGTGTGGATCTCCAGGCTAACACAATGTGAACCATCATGGGTTTCTTTCTCTCCTGCACAGAGCTCATTCATTAGACCCCCAGGATGCTCAGATTGCTATGTACCTGGCTCTGCAGCTGGCACTTGTGCGGCAGGTATAAGGGGAAAAATGGGAAAGTTATCATATGTTTTGTTAATAAACACCAGACATGAATCATAAGAAAATATTGCAGATTGTACCTGAGCTGGGGTGTGTGTGTCTGGCAGGTATCAGCAGCCATTGAGCCCCTGCAGGCAGCTTTATCTCTCCGTGGGGATGACTTACACTCCCTCCACCTGCTGACTCTGCTGCTGAGTGCCCAGAAACACCACCGTCATGCCCTGGACACCCTAAGCCTGGCTCTCAGCCAGCACCCCAGCAACTTCAAGTAAAACCCACTATACCGTCCCACTCACACAGGCAACAGTACATGTTGGTGGAAGAGTTGGTTAGGATAGCAGAGATGTAAATAGACTTTGCAGTTCTTGTGTGTGTGCGTGTGTGTGTTTGTGTGGGGAGTATCTCCAGTGAGTTGTGCAGCAAGGCCCTGTCCCAATACTGGTCTCTTCATAGGGATAGGGTGTCTCAGCTGGACTGTGTTTGAGGCCTAGCACACACACACACACACGCACAGACGCACACACGCACACACACACACTCTCACACACACTTGACGCCTTATTTAGACGTGCCAGAGTGGAGGTCTGCATTGCGGTACCTATGCCCCTCATACACCCTTACCCTTTTAACACTGCAGCTCTGACCCGAGCCCTAGTGCTGCTTTCCTTACATAATCCATTTGTCCAACACATACCCCCACCTGTCTATTACATTAAACATTAAAACGCTCTGACTCGGACATTTAAACTATAATCAATTTGGGGCGGTCACTGATTTGATCTGGGACATGTTGCGGGTTTAATAGGTTGCCATATCTTACCATACGTCCACAATATAACCAAGATTTTCATCTCTGTGTTTAACATGACCAGTGTTTAAAGCTCCCATATTATGCTCATTTTCAGGTTCATAATTGTGTTTTGAGGTTGTACCAGAATAGGTTTACATAAGTTTAATTTTTTTTTAAACGCCATATTTTTGTTGTACTGCACATTGCTGCAGATCTTGTGTTCACCTTGTGTGTTTAGGTTTCTTTTTTAGCTCCAGAGTGAGACATCTCACTTCTATACTGTCTTTGTTAGGAGCTGCACATGCTCAGTAGCTCGGTAAGATCCCATCAGCTAGATAACTCTTTCTCCAGCTTTGGTCAGTCCAAGGCAGGATTAGCTGGGAGCCTTCTTCTAGACGAGGGCCACTTGTGGAATACCTGCAGAACAGGGACAGGAAGTAGTTCTTTTGGAGCTACGGTTAGCCACCTCGTCTCTAGTGACGTAGAAAGCCGTGCAGATGTTGAACAGCTCACCCAGAGACTGAAGACAGAGGACATTCAGAAACCGGATCTCACTCAAAACAGCATGAGTAGTTTCTTTTCCAAGTTTGTATGCGTGTAGAAGCACCAGAGACACAAAATAACACCCCAAATCCTAGAAAAAAAGTTGTTTTTTTTCCTTAATACGTGCACTTTAAAATGCACATCCGATTAGATAACTCTATCTAAGTATATCAGAGTTACTAACAAGATATGATTTATTGCTTTTTTTAATGTACAAAAGGCTTTTGAACTTACACTAACATTTTGTTGTGATATCTTATGATTTTATCTTTGGATTTAATTTCATAACAAAAAAGACCATGACTTGTTTTACCCCAAAAATGATTCATGTCTCAGCCAACAAAGACTCAGAGATCTCAAGTTTGACATCCCAAATCTTTTTAATAAGAATCCAGCTTGAAATGAAATTGTGCTAAAATAGGTCAGCAGCAGCCAAAATTATTGCTTATCATTGCAATCATTAGCATACAGTACAGGAAGGATTCCAGTCTGTCATCCTGAACAAACACATTAAAACATGCATTAGCTGTGGAGGAAGCTGGATAATTTTAACTATCCAGGCCAATTATTTCGCACTAACCATGGAAGCATGTTGCATCAGCTTTCTGGTGTGTTTTCTCTCCATTTCAAAGCGTGGTAAAGCATTTCATAACACAGCCATTTGGGGTCAGTGTTGGCCTCCATGGTCCCGGTACAAACAGATGGGGTACATCCATACATCAGGAGGCAGAGGAAGAGAGAGGAAATGCAGAAAAACACAAAAATTGGGAAGGGAAGGAAGAATGTAAGAGCCTGACAAGAAGAGGAAAAGTGGGTGGATGTTCAGTAGACAATGGCTTTATAATTACACAAGCTTTACTGATCAGCAATGTACAATTTGAAGATCAAATATGTTGTCTCTATGTTTAGATGCAAACACTTAGAGACACACACACACACACACACCTCCTCTATAGAGACGCTTGACTGCTTTGACCCATTTAAGAGCTCTTTCCAGGCTCCGCCAATCACATAGCTTTCTGCGCCAGGAATCCCCATCGCCCCGGTAACCATGAGGTCATATGGGTAGCGCAGACAGCATCAGTTGTTGTTCCTAAACTGTTGTTATGGAGCGGTAGAGAGACATTGTCTCAGAGAGAAAGTGAGATAGGGAGATACAAATAAATATCCCGGTAGTTTACTGAATGGAACGGCTGATTTAAAATGAATTTTTACTGAATGTCTATTTACTGTATTATAACCTCTGATATTTATTGATCTACTGTATGTTTCCAATAATACTTTTATTGGTCTGTATTTCCAGTAAAGCATATTTTAACTGAGCCAACTAAAAGCTAAAGAGAGACAGACCGTAGTGTTCTACACCGATCTGAAATGTTAGCCCGAGCCTGACCTGGCCCAATTCATTTGGGCCCAAGTGGCCTGGGACCGACAGCTAACACACTCATCCCTCTATCTGTCTCTCTCACGAAGTAGGAGTGCTAGTTTGAGTGTAGCAGTGTAAGAAACACACAGCGTAGCCTGATGCTTTACCAATCGGCCTATAATGAAGTAATATTATTGGAAACATGATATTGTTATATATAATATGGAAACCTAACCAGGGTAATGTTACAGTTCTCATCAAGCATTAGTTAGCCAACGTCTCTCTTCACTGATAGATTTTTTGTCTGAAGTCGATCATAGTAATGTGGTTCCCAGCACTCAAAGCTGCTCTAATCAATAGTTTTATATTAACAATGGATTAAATGTGTAATGTGAAACCCACACATAATGATAATTGGACTCAGCTCTGTGTGTTTTAGCATCTTTTAGCTCATTTTTTTAGTGTTTTACTTACATTTCTAGCATTCTCGAGGCATTCCTCAACCTCTTTGTCGGAAACAGCAGTCCTGTCCAGCATGAATCATCAAACAGCACCATCTGAGACAGATATTTCCCTCAGGAGTTGGTGGAGACCAAAACAGAGCAACAAAAGAGTACATAAATGATGTCTCATTCATTAGGTGAGAGGCAGGCTCAAGATAGATATAGGCACAACTCTAATTAGTGCCTATGTTGCTTTGGGTCTGCTATTTGTGTCAATAGGAAAATGTTTGCCAACACATCTACCATTAGCGATTAATGCACCTTTTATTAAGAAGATCACCAGAACATTATTGAACAATATTACTCAAATCTTAGCCAGCTGACTGTTTTCTCGAATAGTAAAAACTTTATTTACTTTATTTATTTATTTTATTTATTAACTTTATTCTTTAATTATTCTTTATACTCTTAACAACACACACTCAACATCGTTAGCTAGTTAGTTAGTTGATACAACTTCCTATGCTTAATGGTCTGCAAAAGACACCTGTGAATGGTTGCTTCATTTCATTTATTTATAAGGACAGCGCACATTCATTAACATTTCTGTAAATGTGCCAGTATTTTCAACTGTAGTCCTTTGGTAAAATGTTATGATAACCATCAATTGACTTGGTCAGTTGTTCCCAGATGTCAAGTCAGCCATACATGCAAACAGAGAAGAATGTTCCAAGGGAGATATATCCGATATGCACATGAAAATGAATCCAAACTCGGCTAGAATATATCAATGCCCTCACGACCTGTTGGGCGGAAGCTGAGTTACAGAGCTCAGAGAATGAGAGATAGAGAGAGAAGAGAGAGAGAGAGAGAGAGAGAGAGAGAGAGGGGGGGAGGTGTTTTCTCTCAGTAAAAAGCTCAGTGAATATCATTTGCTTTGGATGTGTGAGCGAGCATCACAGATCAAAGCTTGTATCGTGCATGGAGCTGGGCATGCCATGCCAGTGTGTGTGTGTGTGTGTGTGTGTGTGTGCTTGTGTGTGTGTGTGTACTTGTGTGATGTTGAAATTGGGGGTTGTGTGGGTGTACGTGTGTGCCAGATCGTAATCTGGCACATACATGTTTGTGTGTCACTGTGTGTGTGTGTGTGTGTGTGTATATTTGTATGTGCTTGCTTGTGTGTGTGTGTGTGTTTGCATGTCTGTGTGTGTGTTTGCATGTGTGTGTGTGTGTGTGTGTGTGTGTGTGTGTGTGTGTGAGTGTGAGTGTGAGTGTGTGTGTGTGTGTGTGTGTGTGTGTGTGTGTGTGTGTGTGTGCGTGCGTGTGCATGCATGTATGGGATTCTTGTTAGCCACTGCGTCTCTGCACCAGAGCAAACTGTCAGCTCACTGTAGCACACTGGATTTCTCCTTCCTCCTTTTCTCCCACATCCTCTACCCCCGGCTCCTGTCTTTCTCTCTCCCTCTCTCTCTCTCTCTCTCTCTCTATCTCTATCTCTATCTCTCTGTCCTTCTCCATCTCTTCCCCTCTCACTCTTTCTTTCTCACCCTCTCTTTCGCTCGTTGCCTCTCATCTTTTTTTATCTCTCTGTCTCCATTTCTCCCTTTTCTTTGAAATTTTAATCACCCAGTAAACAGGCATGCATTTTAATGGGAAATAGGATTCTTCTACAGATTGAGAGAGCTGAGGCAAGAGAGAGAGAGGGGGAGAATTCTTCGTGTGTGTGCGTGCATGCGTGCGTGCGTGCGTGTGTGTTAGAGAGAGAGAGAGTGAGTGTTCTTGCAGTTTGTACAAGAGAATGTTTAATCCCAGCCCTTGATTCTGCATTCGTCTAATGGGATGTTGTAGCATGAGCAAGTGTGTGTGTGTGTGTGTGTGTGTGCTTGTGCATATGTGTGCATCTGTATGAGTGTGTGTATTAGCATGCACATGCATGCCTGGTTTATGCCTTCCTACACAAAGCAAGTATTTCTGCACAGGCTTGTGTGTGGTAATCTATGCATGCACCGTATGTACTGTAATATAGATGTATTTATATATACTGTATATACAGTATATATACTGTATATATGTACAGTATATACTGTATATATATGTATAATGTATATATTTAAATGTACTCAAGTATGATGTGTGCATGCACTTGTTTGTCTGCATGCTGCCATGTGCCTGGAGAGAATACACACACTGATCTGTGGGAGTAGAGAATGAGTAGTACTGTAGCTGTAGCACTTTTTTCAAGCGAACATTATTAGCTATTTTTATATGGAGTTTACGCTGGCACTCACCGCTCTTAGCTGGCTACCGCTGAACTTTTACACCGAGCTTAACTGCTCGCTGCCATCCTTCCTCAAACACTACGCTCTGCACACATCATGCTGATTCCCAGGAGCCGGGAAATGACATCTTTTGCTATCTGATGTGTAGTTCTGAATGCTGTAATCTTAATGAAATCTGTCTTTTATGAAGATGCAAGGGAAACACTGTCTCTGATCAAGTGGGGAATAACAAGGTGGAAAACACTCTATACCTGGAGGACTTACATATATATTATAGTAAGTAATATCAGTTTGATATTACTTACTATAATGTACACTCACCTAAAGGATTATTAGGAACACCTGTTCATTTTCTCATTAATGCAATTATCTAATCAACCAAGCATTTAGGGGTGTGGTCCTGGTCAAGACCATCTCCTGAACTCCAAACTGAATGTCAGAATGGGAAAGAAAGGTGATTTAAGACATTTGGAGCGTGGCATGGTTGTTGGTGCCAGACGGGCCGGTCTGAGTATTTCACAATCTGCTCAGTTACTGGGATTTTCACGCACAACCATTTCTAGGGTTTACAAAGAATGGTGTGAAAAGGGAAATACATCCAGTATGCGGCAGTCCTGTGGGCGAAAATGCCTTGTTGATGCTAGAGGTCAGAGGAGAATGGGCCGACTGATTCAAGCTGATAGAAGAGCAACTTTGACTGGAATAACCACTCGTTACAGCCGAGGTATGCAGCAAAGCATTTGTGAAGCCACAACACGCACAACCTTAAGGCGGATGGGCTACAACAGCAGAAGACCCCACCGGGTACCACTCATGTCCACTACAAATAGGAAAAAGAGGCTACAATTTGCAAGAGCTCACCAAAATTGGACAGTTGAAGACTGGAAAAATGTTGCCTGGTCTGATGAGTCTCGGTTTCTGTTGAGACATTCAGATGGTAGAGTCAGAATTTGGCGTAAACAGAATGAGAACATGGATCCATCATGCCTTGTTACCACTGTGTGGGGGATGTTTTCTTGGCACACTTTAGGCCCCTTAGTGCCAATTGGGCATGGTTTAAATGCCATGTCCATCCCTTTATGGCCACCATGTACCCATCCTCTGAAGGTTACTTCCAGCAGGATAATGCACCATGTCACAAAGCTCACATCCTTTCAAATTGGTTTCTTGAACATGACCATGAGTTCACTGTACTAAAATGGCCCCCCCAGTCACCAGATCTCAACCCAATAGAGCATCTTTGGGATGTGGTGGAACGGGAGCTTCGTGCCCTGGATGTGCATCCCACAAATCTCCATCAACTGCAAGATGCTCTCCTCTGAATATGGGCCGACATTTCTAAAGAATGCTTTCAGCACCTTGTTGAATCAATGCCACGTAGAATTAAGGCAGTTCTGAAGGAGAAAGGGGGTCAAACACAGTCTTAGTATGGTGTTCCTAATAATCCTATAGGTGAGTATATGTACACAGTGAAACCATTTTATAAAGACCAAAATGGTTTCAAATGGGATTTAATCGCAAATGTGTACATTCTCAAATAGTGGCAACTAACCACTATTGTAACTTGCAGTGAGAATAGATAGATAGATAGATAGATAGATAGATAGATAGATAGATAGATAGATAGATAGATAGATAGATAGATAGAGATTGATCCCAATAAAATGGGAAATTATAGTAGCAGCAAAATCAGTCACACAGCACAGAATATAAATATAAATGAAATACTAGGATACAATATACATACATACAATATACATGCAATAATAATAGGATAGAATACAACAAATATTTTAATATATACTAGTTCCCTCACTACTAATTTTTATTTTTAAAGGCCAGTTATTACATGGATCCAATAACAAATCAGCACAATCTTTAGCCTCCTCCCATCGTTAACGTCGCTCAGTGAATGGAAGTTGTAGTTAACTGACTAGCTGAAATGTTTATGTACACAAGCTTGCATCTTCTATGTTGTATCAAATATAAATCAGCAAGAAGTGCTGAGCTCCTTTGATGGTAGCTGTTGTGTAACACAGAAGCAATGGCAACGCTGATGCTATTGGAATTCATTTCTCAGTTAGACCAGTATGTATTTTTGGAGGTTTTGTTTAAGACTTCACATATAAGACTTGTAGGCATGAAATACATCCACACACATACACCTTGTCACATTTTAACACTAGGATGGGTTTATACCATCACAACTCTTCTAAATGATTTGCCCCACTGGTAATGGGTAGCCTAGAGACAGACACAATAACACA